>JACEHZ010000655.1:0-60000 GCA_017893485.1 Hemerocallis citrina | reverse complement strand
AGATTATCCCAAATCTCCTTAGCTGTTCCGTACTTCATGTAAACATCTGCTAACCGATCTGAAATACTGTTTAACAGAAACTCCCTGCAAAAGTCCTCATCTCTGATCCAAGTGGCATCATCCACATCTTCAGTACACTCATCATAAGTCGTTTGACAGGTATAGAAAATCTTCATGAATTTCATTCTATACTGTGCTTTCCTCTTCCAGCTATTGAATTCAGAACTACTAAACACCTCCAGTTTAGGAACCTTATACGGTCGATCATGTTTTTCCATCTCAAGGAATAAACGATGAGTTCCTAAAGTTCGAGAGTATATTCTGAATTATTACTACACAGGTAATTTATAGAGAGAAGATGATTTATCTGTAAATCTGTCAACTAATCACAGAGTAAATGAATTAGATAAATTGCACGAATCTTAAAGTTTAGAAATACATATCTGATGATGAGATACAAAACTCACACTATCTTCATCACAGATCCAAAAAACCCCCTTTCACTGTCTTCTTCAAGATTGGGTTTTATACACAGACCTCAATCAGCCAAGATGAAGAAGAGGGAGGACGACTGGGCACGGCGCCTGAGGGGAAGCTGCACCGTCGCTGAGATCTGCGATCGGTCAAGAGAGGCGAGAGCGGCGCAGGCAATGTAACGCCCCTGTCCCTAGCTCAGACAATTTATACAATTTAAAAGACAAATTAGATACTATGTAGTACAACTGCCCACCACAGTCTGCCTCTCAAAAGGTGGTTAATCGGATTGGTGACTCTTGATCATAGACTATTATATTTATATATTATTATACTCAATTTAATTTTCGATATGGAATATTTCTTTAGCTTTCACCTGTTTTTCGTACTCCCGTGGGTGGGCCCCAATGTGACATCCACGTCACCAAGCTTCCTCTTTGACCGAAGACTCAAAGAGCACAACACAGCCAAGTTTTCTTTTGCTGCTTGCAACTTTGTGGGCCCCCACCACCTTACCATGCATTATACTTTTCAACAAATTTACTACATAGAAAAAGTTCTCATAGACACAAGTGATTAGTGCGCACCTTTGAAAAGCGATTTGGGGGCGATTTTAGGGTTCCCTCCTCCTTCATCAGATAGCTCCCAGATCCGGTCGATCTCTTCAATTTTTCGCCCCCTTCCCTTCATTAATCTGGATTAGTTTTCTCTCCTCCTCAAGCCCTTTCCCTCTTGGCTCCTGGTTCTGCTGTGCCGGTAGGGATTGTGCGTTGGATCCTCCCCCCTCGCGTTTGAGCTTTCTTCTCTGCTCTCGAAGGTTCTTCGTCTGTGCTCTCATCTTCAGCGTGGCATCAGTCCTCTTCCACTCCGGTCCGTTAGTCTATTTCTCAAAGGTCAGTGATCTTCTGGTGGTTGCCCGCCAGGTCGGTGCGCTGTAAGTAGTGCAATCACTTTCTCTTTCGCTTCATCACTGTAAGTCTTTTCCCCTATCTTAACATTCGTTTGGTTAGTTTTTGTTCTTAGTTATTAGCTTGCATTGAGATTTTCGGGGTGTGTTTATTTTGCCCCTGGCTTTCTGGATTATCTGTTTGTGTGGAACTTTCGTCTTCTGGTCTGTGCTTATTTGAGCTTTTTGTTTCTGCATTAGCTCCAAAAGCTTGTAATTTTTTCGATTGGCTATTTAGCCCTTCCTCTACTCTTCTCTGTCTCAGAGTGGTCTTCTGCAGCGCTCTGAGAACTGAGCTATCATCCCTATCATCGCCCTCCTTCTCTCTCCTTCTCTATCTTCGTGGCAGCTGGTGCGACCTCCGATCTTATCCAGCTCGTTTTCTCCTTCTTCCTCTCTCCATTTTCCGTCGTTCATGCTGTTCTTTTTTTGGTATTTTTTTAGTGGGCCTTTGTTTTACCTTAGCCCATGGAGCTAACTTGGGTCGAGATTGTAAAAAAAAAAACAAGGCATAAAAACAATCTTGCTAGAGAAGTGTTGCCTCCAGGCCTGCGTGGGCTTCGGAGCAATGCTCTAGCTAGGCCCAATCGCACGAAGCTTCGTGCCTCTTTCTATTCCGCCTCTTCCCGCTCTTCCATCACATCTATCTCTTCTCGTTCGCCTCCCCCCTTCTCCATTTCTTCTCAGCGTAGCCCTTCTTGTTTCCGCTGTCTTCAAAGAGGTCACTTTAAAATCGACTGTCCTAACCAAATGAAGTGTATCTTCTGCCTCAAAGATGGGCATGCGAAGCACCGTTGCTTCGCGCTTCAAAAGATATTAGGGCTGCCCAGGGGTTCGCCTATCTCTGATCAGGTCTTTGCTGCTGTGGACCTCGATTCTCTTCGTGGCAAACTCCCCCCCCCAAAGCTTCTCCTGCCTTGAAGACCCCTGCTACATCATCCTCTCCTCTTCTTCCCACGCCGTCGTTGGAGCTTCGGTTAAGCGACAAGCCTGTTTCCCCCCCTTCTTCCTCTCCCGTGTCTCCCGCCTTGACTTCCAAGCTTGCCGTGACTCAGGTCTTCATCCCCAAATCTGAGCTCACGGATCGTCTGAAGTCCTTCAGCTCCTATGGCGCTATCTCTTTCGTTGGAGGTGCAGTTCCATTTTACACTCTTAACTCTTTTCTCTGCAACTTTTGCAACACCAAAGACTGGGAGTGGGTTTTATACAACTGTTCGAATGGAGATATGGTCATCCGTTGCCCATCTCCGCAATTGTTGGACGACCTGATCTCTAATTCGTCCCTCTCTATTGGCGGCATTGCCCTGAAAGTTAGGCGATGGGTTCATTTCCCCTCCCCCCCCTCTGATCCGGCTGTGTTTGAGTTTAAGGCCTCTCTGATGGGTTTACCCCCTTTTTGCGACTCAGTGCGGTCGGCTGGAGAGATGACTAGATGCATAGGTGATATTGTTAGCATCTCCTCCAAAGCTCGATTAGCCTCTGGTTGCCTTCAAGTGGACGCTGTGTTTCGTAGAGTTCCGGGTTCTGCTCGCACTGAAGCTTTTTGCCTCACTGATGGGATATCCTCATTCCCGGTATCTGTTCACTATCATGAACCTGTTTCGACTTCTCATGTCTCCTCTCTTGCCCGATCCGGCACTGCGGAGAAGTCTTTTGGGACTGATCTTTCTGGTGCTTTTCACCCTGGGAAATCTTCTTTATCAAAAGCTAAAACCTCCACTCCGAAGCCCAGCTCTCTGACTACTTCTCGCATCAAATCCTCACTTCCTCGTAAGCCGAACGTGATCTCTTCTCGGCCCAAGATTTCCCCGACCAAGGCTCCTAACCTGGTATGGATCAACCCCCATCTCCAAGCTCCTCCTGAGGCTTCTCCGTCGCTTCTTCCCCCTACCGTTGCGACTAGTTCCACTCCCTCTGCTGCTTTGCCGATTACTGGCTCTTCTGCTCCTAAGGCGTCTATGACCCTTTCTTCCCCTTCCAATAGCAAGGCATCAGCATCCGGATGGCCCAAATGGGAGGTTAACAAGAATTTTGCTTCTGACTGGGATCTTTTCCAGCAACTGGCGCATTTCCCCACTCCTAAAAAAGCAGATCCCGCTTTCTCCCCTGCCAAGAGTCAGGCTTTATTCTCAGGATGGTCTAAGGGGGGGGCTCACCAGCATGCTACCAAAGCTTCTCTGAAGGCTCCAACTGATAAAGAAGATTGGACTGAACAAGATACTCTTCTTTTAGAGGAGGAGGCTGAACTGGAGCAAAAATCGTCCCCCAAACAGGTATCTTCATTCTCAGAGCTTTTTACAGTTTATCATGATTTTCATTTTTTGGCTGTTTGGAGTTTCAAGCTTGCTATTTTGAGATGCTCTACTCTTGCTATTACTGCTTCGTTATGTAGGAGGCATCACGTAACTGTTTTTTCTTTTGGGTCCTTGTTACGAGGATGGATGTCTCCATCCCTCGTAGCGAGAGCCCGAGAATGCTTGGGTTTGGCACCCTCTCTCTCTTCTTTTCTCCTCAATCCCTCTACCTCCTGTGATCGGAGCTCTTCGTTTTTCCAGATGGCTCCCATCTCTCTTATCCCTATCTCTCACTCCCCCTCCCCCCCGCCTGCTCTGCAACAATGCGTTTCTCCAACGGCTGCCCGGAAGATTCCTATGGCGGATCATCCTCGGATGATCAGATCCAGTGCTAGGCTGCTAGCTAAAAACAGTCGTAGCAGGATTATGTCCGATTCTCCTGAATCTCGTCGGACAAGCCTTAATAGGGGTGGGTATCCTACCTCTCCTGTTACACCAAAGTCCAATCCGTCTCCCTCGTTGTTAGGTTCTCTCTACTATCCTTCGTTTCCCTCGCTTCCCGACGTCGAATTAGCCTCTTTAGTTCATGGATTGGGTTTCATTATTGACCCATCCAACTCTCCTTGTTTTCGCGCCCTTCGCCAGAAGGAGCGTCGTAGAGTCATGGAGAATCGCTTCCCCCATGATTAGTGTGTCTTGGAACATCAGGGAACTGCATTGCCCATCCAAACAAAGGGCGGTCAATGATTTAATCCGTTCTTCTCGGTGTGATATTATCTCTATCCAAGAATCCAAACTAGAATCCCCCTCTTCCGACATTTTGCGCTCCCTCGGCGGATCCACGATCTCCAGATGGATTTCGCTTGACTCGGTTGGTTCTAGGGGTGGTATCCTGTTTGGATTCAAACACTCCATCTTCTCGCTTATTTCTGTTCATCGCCTTAACTTCTTTCTTATTGTGCAATTACATTGGAACACTTTCAATTGTCCTCTCACGATCATCTCTGTATATGGTCCCTCCTCCTCGGATAGGAGGCCCATCTTTTGGGGCGAATTTTTGTCATTACAAAGTTGGTGCTCTGATCTTTGTTTATTTTGCGGCGACTTCAATGTCACCCGCTTCGCGACTGAAAGATCTAATTTATCCACATCGTTCTCCCATGCTTGTGCCTTCAATGATTGTATTCGATCTCTGCAACTCACCGACATTCCGATTGCAGGAAGATCGTTCACTTGGTCCAACCAACGTGACCCTCCAATCCTTGCTAAGCTAGATCGATTCTTGGTTTCGCAAGCATGGATTGCTAGATTCCATAATACCTTTTCGCAGGCACTTCCTAATCCGTCGTCGGATCATGTGCCGATCATTCTGCACGCCGACTTCCCATTCAAACGGTCCCACAAATTTCGCTTTGAAAAATTCTGGCTGCGGGATCAACTTTTTGTTGCCCGCGTCAAAGAATGCCTTGCCGCCATATCAGGCTCCTCTGGTTTGGCCAACATCCTTCTTAAACTCCATGGCATCAAGTTTGGGTGTAAAATCTGGCGTTCTGAGCGTCAACACAACACCAATTTCCTCAAATCCTTCCTCCTGCAATCTATCGAAGCCATAGATCAGTTGGAGGAATTGGGCCCTATTCCCTCTTCTTTCAGGTTAGAGCGCGCATCATGTAAGAAAGATTATGATGATTTCCTCCTCCAAGATCACATCAAATGGGCTCAAAGAGCCAGGATTAGATGGATGAAGGAGGGGGACGCCAATACGGCTTTTTTTCATAACTTTGCGTCTCATAGACAGCGTGGCAACCGTATCTCCTTGATCTCGAGTAGTCAAGGGGATCTCTCCACTGATGTGGACATTCATCGTGAATTCCACTCCTATTATAAAAATCTTCTAGGGCACCCCAAACACCGATCCATCTCCCTGGATTGGCCCAACCTTTATGGTGCCCCTACTCATGATCTATCTGCACTGGAGCTACCCTTTACCTTGGAGGAAATTAAATCTGCTGTTTTCGCCCTGAAAAGCGATTCAGCTCCTGGTCCCGACGGGTTTCCAGCCTTTTTCTTTCAAACCTTTTGGGACTTTCTTAAGGATGACCTTTTTGTCATGTTCCAAGATCTCCATTCTGGGCACTTCTCTTTTGATCGCATTAACTATGCGCATATCGTGCTCATTCCCAAGATAATGGGAGCGCACCTTTCGTCCCAATTCAGACCCATAAGCCTCATCAACACCACTTTCAAAATTGTGATGAAAGTCCTCTCATCGAGGCTGGGGGAGATCATCCCGCCGCTAATTGACCCTGCTCAATCAGGTTTCATTAAGGACCGTTACATTCTTGACAGTGTTGCTTCAGCACAAGAGATCATATCTCAGTGTCACAGAACTAATTCTGAAGGCATCCTCCTTAAATTGGACTTTCAAAAAGCTTACGACAACGTGAGTTGGGATTTTCTTCTAGATATTCTTTCCTTCCGTGGTTTTGGCCCCAAGTGGATATCTTGGGTTAAGGCTAGCCTCAACTCCGGCACGTCTTCTTTGTTCATTAATGGCTCTGAAGGCCACAAATTCAAAATTAGATGTGGGCTCCGGCAGGGAGACCCCCTCTCATCCCTGCTCTTTACCCTCGTGGCCGATGTCTTTAGTAGGCTACTTAATCACGCGAGAAGGGCGCAGATGATTGAGGGTCTTGGTCGCTCCCACCATTTCGAAGGTGTCCTTAACTTACAATATGCGGATGACACCATCATCTTTATTAAACCTAATGCCCACTCGCTTAGGAACCTCAAACTTCTACTTTACTGTTTTGAATCCGCCTCAGGCCTGTCGATCAATTTTCAAAAATCGTCTGTCCTCTGGTTGGGTGGAGCGCCCAACCGACAGGAAGAAATTGCCTCCTTTTTTAATTGCCCATCTGCGGCTTTCCCGATCACTTATTTGGGCATTCCCCTTAGATGGGGTAAATTGCATAGAGCTGATTGGTTTCCCTTGATTGATAAAGTTGAGGCCAGACTTAGTGTCTGGGCTGGCAACCGCCTGTCTAGGGGTGGTAGATTAATTCTCGTTAATTCGGTGCTCTCAGCTATGCCTTTGTATTACATGTCCTTCTTCTACCTCCCGGCCTGGGTTATTAAGCGTATTGATCAAATCAGAAGCAACTTTTTCTGGACGGGCTCTTCTTCCTACAAACCTGGTTCCCATCTTTGTAGTTGGAAGTCAGTTTGTTCTGCCAAGGAGGCCGGGGGGCTTGGTGTTCTGAACTTGAGAGATCACAACATCGCTCTTTTGGGTAGGTGGATTTGGAATCTCCACCAGCGCGATCATCTTCCCTGGATTCATTGCGTTAAAGAGTATTGCTCTAGAGGTCGCCAATGGTGGGAGTTAGAGGGTCCTGCGCCCCGCTTCGCCTCTCCCTTTTGGAAAGGTATCTGGAAAGCTTCAGCCCCGTTCCAATGTAGTATCCTTCGCTCCTGCGCAGATGGAACGAAAGCTAAATTTTGGCTGGACCTTTGGATTGGCAACATTAAGCTATCTTCTTGTTTTCCCTCCTTATTTCTTTTGGCTTCCGAGCCTTATGCAACGGTTGCGGAGTCTTTTACCCTTGTCAACGGGGCTCACAATTGGCATCTCAATTTCATTTCTCCCTTATCTACGCCGGAGCTACAATCTCTCTCCGAGCTTATCTCTCTTCTCAACAATTTCAGTTGGTCACCTCTGGAGGGTATTGTGTGGCGCTGGACCTCTTCAGGTTCCTTCACTGTCAAATCTTTCTATAACTTTCTCAATTTTAGGGGCTCACGTTCCCCTATAGCGAACCGCATTTGGGACGCGGCGGCCCCCCTGAAGGTCAAAATCAACTGCTGGTTGGCTTTCCATGGCAAACTGCTTACAGTTGATGTCCTGAACAAAAGGAATCTAGCGTGGGGTCAGCTATGTCAGCTCTGTTCTTCCCACCCAGAAAACGCTAATCACCTTTTCTTTCATTGCTCTTTTTCTCTCCTGTTGTGGAAAATCTGCACTCTAGCGTGGTCTACTGCCTCTATTCCCTTGTCTTTTGACCAAGTTTGGTCGTTACCTCCTGCTGACAATCAGCACTTGCACGCTTGGCTTTTGTCTATTCATATTGTTATTTGGATTGTTTGGAAAGAAAGGAATCAGCGGGTGTTTGAAAATCGCGGTTCCTCTCATTTTAAAATCATAGACAGCTTTGTCACTTTATTCAATCTTTGGAGCTCGGGACCTTCTTATAAAGGCAATTCTCCTCTGGATCAACAGACTTTGTCTACTGCGCTCCATTGTCTTAATCACTTAAATGCTTTAACGCTTTAATTTTCTTTTTTTTTTTCGCTCCAATATTTATCTCAGTTTTATATGCAGTCTGACTGCTTCTCTTCTTTTCTCTGTCTATTTCGCAGGATTGATCCGGCTTCTCTCATCATCCAGCCTGGCTTAGTTTATGTTCTATTGGGGCTGGTTTTGGCTCAGGACTGCAGTCCTGTTGTTTTTTTGGTTGTGTGCTTTAGCACTGCTCTTATTTTCTTTTTATGCGCTTTGGACGGTGGTTAACTATCTCTCCCCTCAGGTCTTTTGTATTAGAGGGCTTTTTTGGTGGACTGGACACTTGCTGGCTGTGTTGTTTTGGGTTGCGCTATCTGTATTTCATATACAGCTGGAGCTGGCTTTGCGCTATGCTTTTTCACTTCGTTATGGGATGTTCTTGCTTGTTTTTTCTTTCTTTTTCTTTCATCTCTATTTCAGTGGTAATATATTCTGTTGAGGCTATGTGGGTTTTCTTCTTTTGCTGGGCGTTTGGTTTGGTTTGTTGCGACTCTGTGCTTCTTTTGCCCCGGGGTTCGCTTCTGAGCTCAAGTGGTACGCTTCGATCTTGACGGATCGGGTGTTGTTGATCTCCTCTGGTTCCCTTCGTGTCTGAGGTCGCGCACATCGGATCTGGTTTCGTCGACTTGGAGGAGTCTTCTGAGGGGAAGAGCGGGGCAGGTCCAAACCGCTTGCGCATTTTTGTGGCTTTTCCACGCCTGGCTTGGGGCCATCTGATTGCCTTGGGTGTTGTCCGCTTCAAGCTATCTCCCTCGAAGTTTCTAGCTTTCACCAGAAAAGTGTTTACCGACCGGTTTCCTGGATTTGTATTGGGGTTCTAGATTCTTGCTGCGCTGTTCTCTTTGCTATCTTTTTTCCTGTTTGGTGGGTCATGTTTAGATTTCGGCTTTGTATCTTCTCGTTTTCCGCTGTTGCAGGGTTTTACATCTTGTGAAATCCTTTCTCTGTACATTACGTTAATTTTTATTATATATTATATCTCTGATGTGGCTGGAGTCGTTAGACTCTATCCGTTTCCATCAAAAAAAAAACAAATTTACTACATATATACTATCCAGTATATATATATACAATCATACCATCAGCCAACTATATTTCATTTCCCTCCCCCCCCCCCCCCACACACACACACATATATATATAAAATATACTTTTGAAAACTACGGGGTGTTACAGACGATCGAGTCCCGACGGATCTCGAGTCGACTGCCTCGACTGCGGGTCGACAACACGCGATGTGTAACGCCCCTGCCCCTAGCTCAGATAATTTATACAATTTAGAAGACAAATTAGATACTATGTAGTACAACTGCCCACCACACTGACCACAGGCTGCCTCTCAAAAGGTGGTTAACCGGATTGGTGACTCTTGATCATAGGCTATATTATTTATATATTATTTTATTATATTCAACTTCCGATATAGGATATACTCTATTTCTTATACTCTTTTTGAAAATTACTGGGTGTTACACACACCCCCCTTCAGAAATCAGCGTCCTCGCTGAGCACGGGCATGCACAATCTAGTGCAGAATCTCCTTTCTAGCCGATGTGGAGTGGAGTACCCTGATTCTACTAGCTGCACCGTACCCTGATTCTGCGGGTGGTCCACTATTTCAGACCGCCACCTCGCTCCTTCTCAGGCATACCCATACATCTGCTAGCTCCATCTCAGGCATACATCTCGCCCACTCTTACCCACACTCGGTGTCTAAAGTCGGCTCTGATACCATTTGTAACACCCCTGCCTCTGGCTCAGACAATTTATACAATTTAGAAGACAAATTAGATACTATGTAATGCAACTGCCCACCACAGGCCGCCTCTCAAAAGGTGGTTAACCGGATTGCTGACTCTTGATCATAGGCTATATTATTTATATATTATTTTATTATATTCAACTCCCGATATGGGATATACTCTATTTCTTATACTCTTTTTGAAAATTACCGGGTGTTACACGACGAATGGCTCCGGGGTGCGACGACGCCGACCACGTTGGAGGCGATCGCAATGGTCGGTGACGGCGCCTTTAACGACGGCATTAGCGATCGTCAGTGATGTCGACTTCGACGGGATCCAGAGAGGGGTTCTCTTTTTCCTTAATTAATCTCACAAAATGATTAATAATATCTCAAGATTGTTAGGTTTTGTGAGAAATTAACAATTGGAAATTAGGGTTAATATCTAGATCTAAGTTGCTTGAGATATTCACCCTAGATATCAAAATTGGAATACCTAGACTGCTATCACAAGCCAGTATTTAGTTCTAAATACTGGTTTGGGTATCAGGTTATAAGCCCACAAATCCGCATTCCAATATCCAATAAATTGTACGTTTAATACACGTGTTACTTATATGCACATGCAATATTTATGTAGAGAGAATATACCAATATATGCAACATTTACTTCCTAACAACTTAAGTACAGAAGTTATAACGATAAAAGTTATACTGATACTTAGTTTTTAAGTACAGAATTCGTGTTGGAAAGGTAAAATATTCAAGCATGTTTCAACTCTTAAGTGAATGCGCTTGTGCATTTTCTTTTCACTCTTCAACATTATCGGTTACATGTAAGAGTACAACATGTTTGGATATAGTGAACTGTGGTTATCTAACAAGTTTGTGTGTCGACCCTAAAAATGTGATGGTTCCCAAGAACTGCATTTGGATTTACGCAGTCGATCAAAATTTTTGGGATGAAGGATTTGTTAAAGTGTGGGTATAGCCGTATAGCACAATAAGGGTACACCAATGCCAATGCATGCTATTTCAGAAAAAATAGGATACTAGTATAGTGAGGGGTACATGCAATATAATATACTTGTATCAGTGTATGTTTAAATTTATGAAAGTTTTTTTGTTCTTTCTAGGCAGGGCCGGCCCTGAGTTCCCGGGGGCCCTAGGCGAACTTTCGAAATGGGACCCCTTATAACATATATATATATTTTTTACGTGCGAAATACGTGCCTATATTACAAGGGAAGTTCAAAATTGGGGGCCCCAAAAATCGCAATTTCCGCGGGGGCCCGAGGCGGCCGCCTTACCGGCCTCCATACTGGGGCCGGCCCTGCATGTACACTCTTAGAATATGGATGTATATTTGATGTTATTTTCAGTAGAATTGCATCGTGCGAGATAAAAAGATAATGCACTAATTGAGTGCCACCTATTCAGAAACTAGGACGAAGATTTCTTTTAAGGAGCATAAAAGTATTGAGAACAATACCTGTAAAGAGGAAAAAATTTCCCTCCTCTAGCAACAAAATCCTGAAAAGTACAGAAACAGCAACTCTCAAGTAATCCATCCTAGGTAGTTATCGTATCTAAGAACCACAAAAATTATCTAATTGAGGAAAAAGCACCTGAGTAAATATTCCCTTTGCCTTGGAAATTCTAATCCGAGTTGCAATCTCATTTGCAGCGAAGCTGTCAGCTATTGGCACAACGACATATCCAGCAAGAATTGCTGCTAGGTATATGATTACTGCTGTCGATGTCATCTGCATATCTATAGCAATTACATCTCCCTTTGTGAATGTCATATCGAGTGCATTAGCAACAAGACTGAAGCATTACCAAGAAAAGCAATAATTAAGCTTCAGTATGAAAATTAACTGCCATATGTAATCTCAGTTTCTATTACTATATACTGTATGTCTTCTTAATATACCAAATAGATTGTCTGTTGAATATGTCCTCAACCAAAAAAAAGAAAAAAAAAGTTGAAAATATTCATAAACATTTGAAAGAAGTATAACCATTTAACTAAATTAGAATAGCTCGATTAGTTCGTACTGCATATACTTTTCGTGTTTGCGAGATCTAATCTCCCTGAAAATCTCCAATTGAAAATATCTATTTTCTTAGTACTTCTTCATAAATACATGTTTACTAACACAAAATTTAACTAGCAATTGCAAGTGTTATACTAACTATTATGTGCCTTGTAGTATAATTTATTAATTTACTATGGCTGATTAATCACAGAATCACTTTCATGACTTCGATCTGGAGAAAACAAAGGGATGGCATTAATCGAACAGTTACATACATCACTTGATCGCGAAGCTCCCTCAGTGACATATGATGAACAGGACTGTCATCGAAACCTTCATCCCTCCAAATGATGGCCACACTATCATCCGTTTTCGTAGGCAAAAGCCCGGATAAGATACAACATTCAGCTACGTTCATAACTGCTCCAGGAAACCAAGTTCCTCCACTCTTGGAATTGTCGGAAGTGTCTAAAACTGCTTTTGGATTTAAGTGAAATTTAAGAGAGAGCTCTTTCACAACAATTGACCAATATACCTGAAACCAACAAGAGTAATCAAAATAATTAAACATTTTGCTGAATTTATTATTAATATACTCTCAGTGTATATGTAGAACTATTAATTAAGGAAACATGAAACATTCACCTCTGGATGCTCAACTGAAAACTTTTGGAAAAGATGAAAGCTTGTAATTGGATCATGATATGATGAACCTAGAAGCTTAGGACCATGAACTTCCATCATTTGCCAAAGATGTGTATTCTTTGAATGTTTCCTGGCAATAATAAATACTTCAATAAGAGCAAGAATTTAAGTATGAATACTTGGATAAAAATCTATTTTTAACAAGATAAGAGATCCAGAAACTTGAGGACAAAAAGATTCAGTAAGTATGAAATCTAGACAGATGGCTCAAGCAATATCTACGAGCTTAAAAAATTAATGCCTAAAGACACCCACTCAAGCTTGGCTTTTACTAGAGCCAAAAAAAAATTTTTCCTTCTTTCTGGCCATCGGAGAAGACAATCTTTATTAGGGGCTGTTGGGGTTTTTTCTTCTTTCTGGCCATCGGGGAAGACAATCTTTATTAGGGGCTTTAATTTTTTGTAATTACGAAGGGGCAGTGTTGGGGAATCATCAGATGCTGTCACGCTGGTGCCCCTTAAAAATTTTGGGCCCTGGGCATGAGCCCAGTTCGCTCTACCCCAGGGCCGGGCCTGTTTCTAGGCACCAATACGAAGGTTTGGTTGCATTTATTTTGTGCTCTAGCAATATGTATTCAAGGCCTGAGCATACTCACAAATGTAACTGATGCGGTTTGTTTTTGGGGGGTGGTTGCACCAGGTGTGAGTTCTTCTCGATTTGTATTTTTACGGAAGCTTCGGTACGGATGGTACGCCCAACCCTCGGCCGAGAGACCCAATCGGGAGTAGAGGCGGAAGCGAGGTGGAGGTCGGATGCTCGGCTCGGAGCTGGAGGCTCGGCTCGGATCTGGGGACTCGGCTCGGATCTGGGGGCTCGGCTAGAGGGCGTGGCCCGGGGGTAACCACTAACGTATAGTGGAGAGAGGACTTAGCCAAAATGACAAACACACACGCGCGCACGCGCGCGCGCGCGCCCGGCCCGGCCCGGCTCCGGCTCCGGCTCCGGCTCCGGCCCCGGCCCCGGCTTCGGCTTCGGCTCGGCTCGGTTCGGCTCGGTTCGGTTCGGTTTGGCTTGGCTTGGCTTGGCTTGGCTTGGTTTGGTTTGGTTTGGTCTGGTCTGGCTTAAATTTTTTATTTTATTTTTGCCCAGACAAACTCTTCCCCTACTGAACTGAAAAGGCTTTTCAGATTCAGTAACTGGTGCCCATTACTCTGTAACAGCAGAGTAATGGCTCACCAGTTACTAAACTGAAGAGTCCCCATTACTCTGCTGTTACAGAGTAATGGCTGCTGAACAGTCTCCAGTCCAACTCTTATCTATATATCCAGACATCAACTTCTATACAGATATAGAAAAAAAAAAATCACTTCAGTCTTCCTCTTCTTCTTCCTCTGAGTCAGTGTCTGTCAACTGAGAGTACACACAGACAGCAGTTCGTTGTCTCTGAAGCAAGGGTGCTGCATCTTCAGAGAAGGTACAGTTGTATCCTGGGAAGCAATTTGCCGGTAACCGTCACACTACGGGGCAAATTCTGCTTTAAGGACAGAGATTCTTAAAAATCTCGACTCTGTACAAGTTCATTGCTTACTGTTTTCCTTTCTGTATTTGATTTCTTCACAACTTTGTTGGAATTTCTTATTATTTTATATTCAGGTTCTAACAATCTTAAAGCAGAATTTTTCCTCACAGATTCTAACAATTTTTGTGAAGTTTGTTTACAGGTTCTGTTCGGAAAAAATAACTAATAGTTTCTGTTTCAACCAATTTCAGAGAACAAAATCAAAACATGGAGAACACACAAACTGAAGTTGCTACTGGGCTTCTCAGTACCCAAACTCCGGTGACCCAGAATGTGACTGCACAATCGGTTGCGGCACATTCGGTCGTTCTGCCCATGCACATAAGCGTGAGAGAAAAACCGGAGAAGTTCAATGGAACTGGGTTCAAAAAGTGGCAGGGGAAGATGCAGTTCTACCTGACCACATTGAAGCTGGACAGATTCCTCAATGAATCTGCCCCGATGCTGGCGCCAATGGAAGCACACTCCGTTGCAGCAGTTGACGCGTGGACACAGGGCGACTACCTCTGCAGGAACTACATCCTGAATGGATTGGTAGACTCTCTGTACAACGTCTACTGTGTCTTCAAGACATCCAAACTCCTGTGGGGGTCCCTGGAAAAGAAGTACAAAACTGAAGACGCCGGGTCCAAGAAATTTGTTGTCGGCATATTTCTGGACCATAAGATGATTGACTCCAAAATAGTGGTGAGTCAAGTCTAAGAACTGCAGGTGATAATGCACGACATTGCTGCAGAGAATATGACGTTGTGCGAACCATTCCAGGTTGCAGCGTTCATTGAAAAACTTCCACCTGGGTGGAAAGACTTCAAGAACTATCTCAAACACAAACGAAAGGAGATGTCTCTTGAAGATCTAATTATCAGGTTGCGGATCGAAGAAGAGAATCGCAAGGCTGAGAGGTCCTATGGAAATCAGTCCATAGAAAAGGCCAATGTGGTGGAGCATGAACAGAAGGGCAAGAAGAGGAAGTTTCTGCCACAGGCCTCAAACAAAAAACCTTTTGCAAAGAGGTTTGCAGGAAAATGCCACAAGTGTGGTAAGCAGGGGCACAAAATTTCTGAGTGCCGCAGTAAGGACAGTAATTATTCAAAATTAGGACATGTAAAAGGAAATGAAAAATCCCATGTACACATAGCTGAGAACTTGTCCACTGGTCTCTCTGACCTGGACCTCTGTGCTGTTGTTTCAGAGGTAAATCTTGTAGGGAGCAATCCTCGTGAATGGTGGTATGATACTGGGGCCACCAAGCATATCTGCTCGGACAAGGAAATGTTCACTTCCTACCAGAAGTGCAACAAAGATGAACAGCTGTTCATGGGAAACTCTTCCACCTCCAAAATTGAAGGAACATGGAAGATAGTGCTGAAAATGACTTCAGGCAAAGAGCTAACACTCACAAATGTGCTGCATGTCCCAGACATTAGAAAGAACTTGATATCAGGTTCTTTGCTAAGTAAGAATGGGTTCAAAGTTGTACTTGTTTCTGATAATTTTGTACTGTCTAAGAATGGGGTGTACTTGGGTAAAGGATATGTAAAGGATGGACTGTTCAAGTTTAATGTAATGACAGTCATCCCTAAAACTATTGTTCCTGCTGTTCCCAAAGTTAATGAAATAACTCCTATTGCCTATGTTGTTGAGTCTTCTTCTGTTTGGCATGAAAGACTAGGCCATGTTAATGTAAATTCTATGTGTAGATTAGTTAACATGAATTTGCTACCAAAGTTTAAGGTAGATAACTCAGAAAAATGTGAAGTTTGCACGGAGGCCAAACTCACTAAAACTCCATCGCGTTCTGTAGAAAGAAACACAGAAACTCTAGGTCTAATTCACACGAATCTGTGTGACTTAAAATATGTGCAGACCAGAGGTGGCAAAAAGTACTTTGTGACTTTCATAGACGATTGCACAAAATTCTGTTATGTATATTTGTTACATAGCAAAAATGAGGCTTTGGATAAATTCAAAGAATATAAACTTGAGGTTGAGAATCAACTTGGCAAAACGATTAAAATCGTTAGAAGTGATAGAGGAGGAGAATATGATGCACCATTTAACATGTTCTGCTCGGAACATGGAATAGTTCATCAGACAACTGCTCCCTACTCACCCGAATCAAACGGTACTGCCGAGCGCAAAAACCGAACTCTAAAGGAGATGATGAATGCCTTGTTGTTGAATTCTGGCCTACCCCAAAACATGTGGGGGGAAGCGTTGTTGACTGCCAACTACATTCTCAACAAAATACCTCACAAGAAAACCGGCAAGACACCATATGAATTGTGGAAAGGTAACTTACCTTCGTATAAATACCTCAAAGTGTGGGGGTGTCTAGCAAAAGTGGCAGTACCTAACCCGAAACAGGTCACCATCGGACCTAAGACGATTGATTGCATATTCATAGGCTATGCACACAACAGTAGTGCATATAGGTTCTTGGTATACAAATCGGATATACCGGATATCCATGTAAATACAATAATAGAATCAAGAAATGCTTCATTCTTTGAACATGTGTTTTCGTGCAAGGATACTACGTACCCTAAACGTACACGTGAACAAGAGAATGCAAGCACTTCAGTTGATGAACCAGAACAGGATACCGATGAGCCTAGACGAAGTAAACGGGTTAGAACATCAAAATCATTTGGTCCTGACTTTGTGACGGCCTTTCTGTTAGAGAATGAGTCCAGAACTTTCAAGGAAGCTATGTCTATGCCTGATGCTCCTATGTGGAAGGAAGCAATCAAAAGTGAAATAGACTCCATTATGCAAAATCACACATGGGAGTTAGTCGATTTGCCTTCTGGATGTAAAGCTCTAGGATGCAAATGGATTTTCAAACAAAAATTGAAACCAGATGGTTCAATAGAGAAGCATAAGGCTAGACTTGTGGTACAAGGATTTAGGCAAAAAGAAGGCCTAGATTTTTTCGATACATATTCCCCAGTTACAAGAATAACATCCATAAGAATGTTGATAGCTATTGCAGCTCTACGTAACCTGGAAATACATCAAATGGATGTTAAAACTGTATTTCTAAATGGGGACTTAGAAGAAGAAATATACATGAAACAACCTGAGGGTTACGTAGTTCCTGGACAGGAAAATAAGGTGTGCAGGCTTGTAAAATCACTGTACGGCCTGAAACAAGCTCCAAAGCAGTGGCATGCAAAATTTGACGATGTTATGATGTCAAATGGTTTCAAAATAAATGAATGTGATAAATGTATCTACATCAAAGATACTCCAAATGGATACATTCTGGTCTGTCTATACGTAGACGACATGCTCATTATTGGAAGCAATAACGACATTATCAAACAAACTAAGAGCATGCTTAGTGGCAAGTTTGACATGAAAGACTTGGGAGTTGCAGATGTCATACTAGGAATCAAAGTTTCTAGGACATCTGAGGGGATTACTTTGTCTCAAGCCCATTATGCTGAGAAAGTACTTGAAAGATTTAAGAATTATTCCAATGGGACAGCAAAAAGTCCCGTCGATCTCAGTCTTCACCTGTTCAAAAATACAGGCGAAAGCATATCACAACTGGAATATGCACGTGTAATTGGTAGTCTGATGTACCTAACAAATTGTACAAGACCGGACCTAGCACATTCGGTAAACGTACTGAGCCGATACACGAGTAATCCAGGACGAAGTCACTGGAAAGGAATAACTAGAGTATTGAACTACTTGCGACATACTCAGAGTTATGCGCTGCATTACACCAGATATCCAGCAGTACTTGAAGGCTACAGTGATGCCAACTGGATATCGGACTCAAAGAACTCAAAATCCACAAGTGGATATGTCTTTACACTTGGTGGTGCAGCTGTGTCATGGAAATTCTCTAAACAAACGCTATTGGCCAGATCCACCATGAAATCTGAGTTCATTGCTTTAGACAAGGCGGCAGAAGAAGCAGAATGGCTTCGCAACTTTTTAGAGGATATTCCTATGTGGGAAAAACCAGTGCCTGCCTTATGTGTACACTGTGACAGCCAATCGGCTATAGCACGGGCACTGAGTTGCATGTATAATGGTAAGTCTTGTCATATCAGAAGGCGACACAAAACCATTAGACACCTGCTCTCAAATGGAGTAATCTCTATAGAATATATAAAATCGGCCGACAACCTAGCGGATCCATTTACTAAAGGTCTGTCGCGAGAGCAGGTTGTGAGATCATCAAGAGGAATGGGTTTAAAGCCTATGACGAAAGAGGATACTTGATGGAAACCCTACCTAGGAATTGGAGATCCCAAGATCTAGGTTCAAAGGGACAACTAAATCTTGTTGAATCGACGAAAGCACTGAGAGATTAACATCTCATACCCATTCTTAGGATGATAAAACAAGTGCTGCCTGCAAATAGTTAGGATAAGCTTGGCTTTTAATGATTCCCATAGCTTTGAAATAAAAGTGGGGTATAGCAGGATACTCTTTATGGGAAATCACCTTGTGAGTGTGAAATGGGGCCGTTTCTAGGAGAATGAAGAGAGGCTACATTCTCCAAGTTCACTCATGATTAACCAGGGATGTTCAAGGCCAAAATGAACACAACAAGAGAACTTAGTTCTGTGAGGAGATGAAACTGTGTGATAGTTATTGTCTAGGTTCACATGAACGCCCGGGTAGTTCAAGACATCATGATCACTACCTGGTCAAGTGAATCCGATAGCTAATTACTAAGGGTAGTTCAAAGTTGAAAAATTACTACCATTCCTGATGCAGTGATTTTCCGATTGTACTCTCAGAGTCTTTCTGTCATGTTTTTTGTTTTTCTGTCGTGTCTGGATTACATGGTCTGGTAATTTCCATTCATGTGGGGGATTGTTGGAATTAATTTTTGCAGTTTTCCGGGCCGGATTCCGGCAGGCTCCGGCCACCGGCGGCGCCGGAAAATGAGTGGATTGCGATCCTCTCGTCGAGTACTATTCCGTAGTATACTCACTTGCCAAAAACGAATTCCGTATGAATGACAAATGTTGATCCAAAGTTGGGTACTTGAAAGGTACCAACTTAACAAATGGATAGTCCCATATCGGAAATTGGGAAAGATTTTTACTAGTATATATACTAGAAAACTGGACTGGAGGGCGTGGCCCGGGGGTTACCACTAACGTGTAGTGGAGAGAGGACTTAGCCAAAATGACAAACACACACGTGCGCACGCGCGCGCGCGCGCGCGCCCGGCCCGGCCCGGCCCGGCTCCGGCCCCGGCCCCGGCCTCGGCTTCGGCTTCGGCTCGGCTCGGCTCGGTTCGGTTCGGCTTGGTTTGGTCTGGCTTAAATTTTTTATTTTATTTTTGCCCAGACAAACTCTTCCCCTACTGAACTGAAAAGGCTTTTCAGATTCAGTAACTGATGCCCATTACTCTGTAACAGCAGAGTAATGGCTCACCAGTTACTAAACTGAAGAGTCCCCATTATTCTGCTGTTACAGAGTAATGGCTGCTGAACAGTCTCCAGTCCAACTCTTATCTATATATCCAGACATCAACTTCTATACAGATATAGAAAAAAAAAATTCACTTCAGTCTTCCTCTTCTTCTTCCTCTGAGTCAGTGTCTGTCAACTGAGAGTACACACAGACAGCAGTTCGTTGTCTCTGAAGCAAGGGTGCTGCATCTTCAGAGAAGGTACAGTTGTATCCTGGGAAGCAATTTGCCGGTAACCGTCACACTACGGGGCAAATTCTGCTTTAAGGACAGAGATTCTTAAAAATCTCGACTCTGTACAAGTTCATTGCTTACTGTTTTCCTTTCTGTATTTGATTTCTTCACAACTTTGTTGGAATTTCTTATTATTTTATATTCAGGTTCTAACAAGTCAGTCACTGAGGGATAGTAACAGTAACTAGGGTTTGAGAGGGGGAAAGATTGATTACCTCTGGAAGGGGTAGGGGACCTGGTATTTATAGAATAAGCCAATCGGGTCTGGATCCGTTTGGGGCCGGGTCTGAACCAGGTTGCCCGTGGGCCTGACGTGGCGGAAGCCCAAGTGGTATAGGGCTGACGTGGCACGGGCCCGGGGTGGTTTAGGGCTGACGTGGCGGAGGCCTGGGTGGTTTCCAGGCTGACGTGGCAGATCCGGATGATCCGGTGGTGAACAACTTTTTTGGGGATCCTGTGGTCCAGGAGGGGCCACGTCATCCAACCCATATCAGTAACTGAAGGTCACTAATTGTACCCGAAATTCTTTAAAATATATTTAAGAAATTGGTAGTATCTTGGGTACACACCTATGTCTCTGAGATTACCCCAAGTATAACCACACTGGATACACATCCAACACTGGTGTGACGAACTTGAGAGAGAGTACACTCATGCTTCCTTGTTTGACTGTATATGACGGTTTGGTAAAACTACAAGATGTTTTAATGCCATTGTTGATGATTAAATTGTGATTGCTAACAAATACCTAAAATGGTTAATTCGGGCCATTTGAATTTCAGATATTACTGCTGCCACTTATTAATCCATATCTTGGAGAAAAGGGGTATTATGCATTGCCTTGATTGCTTCAATTGCTTATGCAAGTCTTTTTGGTAAACAGTTAATCCATTGGCTCTGCCCCTTTCTTTATATCAGAAACCTTCTTTATTATTTTTTTGAAGGGAAAAGGTAGGGTAAGTCCCTACCTCACAAAAACATTTATATAAACTGAAATAAAGTTAAGATTACAAAAGCAGACCAAGCCAATTCAGTATGCAAACTGAATTCATGGTCTGTAGATAAGTCAACTAGAGAGGCAACATGACGACATAAAGGCCGTTATCACGACCAAAAGTATATCCAGACAAAACACAAAACCAGACACAGTACCCATATAGGGTCAAAAAATCCCACTGATCAGTCTCCGTGGAAATTACCAGGAACAACTTCCTTCATCACTCGTAGTCTGGTCGATGCGCGCTAGTGCCTCATGGAGTAGAAGGTCTTGCACGTTTGCATCTGTCATTTCTTGCACCACGCTTGCTTTTTCTTCTCACTGCCGATCCCATCTATCCAAGATCGAAACCAAAAAATTGCATTAGAAATAATCCCACGAGATGAAGAAGACTTTGCAGAGAAAGTACAGTCATTTCTAGCTATCCAGATGCTCCAGCATACAGCAATAGTGAGGAGGTGCCAAGTGTGTCTGTGTGTCTGTGTGCCAAGGCACCATGAAGCAAAACAATCATGCATGGTAGTGGGGAATGTTTGTATATGGAAAAGTGCAGTGAAGTATTTCCAGGTTTCTAATGCCACTGGGCATAAGAAGAAGATATGGTATGCAGACTCGACAGGGTATGCGCAAGCTGCACATGCCGTGTCCCCCGGCCATCCCTTAGATCTCAAAAACTCCTTGGAGTTGACTCGGCCCTGACTCAGTTTCCAAATGAAGATTTTGCACTTCAATGGCGCTGATGAAGTCCAAATTGTCTTGAAGAAGGGAGATCGCAATCCAGATAGAGTGAAGAATTTGTAGGCTGACTATACTGAGTACGATCCAGTAGGTGTAAGTCTCCACGTTGGGGTATCACACTCGTCTGAGGGTCGAAATTCTGCAAGTGCTAGTAGAAGGCTTTGTTTATCTGCATGAAGGGGTTGTGAAGTGATACAGTTAAGTCTAGGTTGCCAATGCCAGACCCCCTGTACCCATGCACCCTGTGATGAAACCTCAGCTTTGGGATTCCAAGCCACAGCAGCTAGCGAGGGGTAGAGTGTGGCTATACTGTGCCCATTAATCCATCTAGACTGCCAGATTGAGATCCTATCACCAATGCCAAGTTGCCAGTGAACATTTATTAGGAATTGATTTTGGAGATTGAAGATACCTTTCCAAAATTGGGAGGCTGCCAGTGGGCAAACAAAAGCTTTAATAGATCTTTTGTAATATAGGTCATGTAGTGTTTTGCTGACAAGGGAGTCAGTTGCAAGAATGTTCCACCACCACTTCATAAGTAAAACTTCATTGAAAGCTTGCAACTCCAGGACTCCAAGGCCTCCTTGGTCTTTGGGTTGGCAGATGGTGCGCCAATTAGTGCAAGCAATGCCCCTCGAATCTTTGTCAGCCCCGCACCAGAAGAATCTGCTTCTAATTTGATCAATGTGTTTGATGACCCATTTGGGAAGTCGGAAGAAGGATGCAAAGTATACAGGCAGGGCACTTAACACCGCATTGATGAGGATCAGTCGTCCTCCTTTAGAGAGCAGTTTACCTTTCCATACCGATAAACGCCTTTCTATTTTGAGAATGAGGGGTTGCCAATGCCGCTTGCACAACTTGCCCTTGGATAGGGGCATGCCAAGATATGAGATTGGGAGTCTGTCCTCCTTGCATCCTAGCTTGGCTTGAGAACGACCAAAATAAACAACGGAGGACTTTGTAAAGTTGATAGCTAATCCAGAGATGTTTGCGAACAGCTGTAGGGAAATCTTGAGATTTAAAATCTCTTGTTCATCGCCTTTGCAGAATATCAGGGTATCATCAGCGAACTGGAGAACTGAAAGGTGAGATAACTGACCTCCTATCGGCAGCTGTGAGAAAGTGCCATTGCTCCTCCCATACTGTAACATTTTTGCCAAGACATCAACCACCAAGATGAAGAGCATCGGTGAGAGAGGGTCACCTTGTTTGAGTCCACGTTTGGAGTTGATTTGTCTGTCCTTCTCTCCATTAATGATAACAAAAGATTTCGCTGTGGTGAGAATCATTTCAATCCATTTGCACCATGATGTCCCGAACCCTCTGGCTTTAAGCAGTTGGAGTAAGAAATCCCAGCTAACTGTATCGAAAGCTTTTGTAAAATCAATTTTGAAGAGAAGGGTGTCTGAAATTCTTCTGCTACACAGGTTAATAGTCTCATGGGCTACAAGAAAGCAGTCGACTGTCGACTTGCCTTTGAGGAAAGCACTTTGGGACGATGACACAAGGGAGTGAAGGATAGGGTTGAGCCTGTTGGCGAGTATCTTTGTGAAGATTTTCAGGGAGCAGTTGAGAAGGCTAATTGGTCTATAGTCAGTGACTAAGCTGGCCCCGTCACACTTAGGAATAAGGATGATGTTGGAGTAGTTTAAGCGCCCAATATCTGTGTCACCTCTATAGACAGATTGTATCATACTTAATAGGTCATCTTTAACGGTGTCCCAAAATATATGATAGAAGCTCATTGAGAAACCATCGGGGCCCGGTGCTTTGTCACTACTCATATCGAACACTGCCTTATGTAGCTCTTCCATAGTGATGGGTTCTTCAAGGTGATGCAGGCTGACAGTATTGGTGGGGTAAAGAGATGGCCAGACGATGTTAAAATCAGAGATGGAGGCAGATCCACAGATGGCTTTAAAGTGGGACTCGAATGCCTCCCGAATTGCTGTAGGGTTGGTTGTGGTGGTGTTGTCAATGTTGAGGCTATGGATAAAGTTTATCTTTCTTCTCCCATTTGCAATGGAGTGAAAGAATTTGGAGTTAGCGTCGCCTTCTTTGATCCATTGCACTCGGGATCTCTGTCTCCAGTATACTGACTCTTCTTTGATCAAGTTCTGAAGCTCAAGTTGGGTGGCTTTTAGGGAGGCTGGAGGGGAAGGCAGAGTCTCAGCTTCAATCTCAAGCTTAAGGAGTAGTTCTTGGAGCCGCTTCTTGCGTGCTGGTATAGTGCCCAAGGTTTCTGATTGCCACTTTCGTATGCGCCTTCTGAGGAGGCCTAACTTGTGTGAAAAAACATCAACTGGATTACCCGTGCAGTGGAAATGTTGCCACCAATTATTAACTGCAGGGATAAAAGAGGGCTACAAAAGCCAGGCCTTTTCAAACTTGAAATAGAAATTGCGGTGTTGGAGTGCCTGAGTATCTAGGACGATGGGGCAGTGATCTGATGAATATCTTGGTAGAGAGGATTGTATGCTAGCTGGGTAGTAGAGATCCCAAGTGGCGGAGACGAGGAATCTATCAAGTCTGGCCATTGAGGGTGTTGCACGCAAATTTGTCCAAGTGTATTTCCTTCCTGACAATGGAAGATCAATCAAAGCAAGGTCTTGGATAACATTACGGAAGCTTTTCATATCTCTGGAGGAGCCCCGGCCGCTAGATCTCTCAGAGTCAGAGATAGTAACATTGAAGTCCCCACAAAGGATCCAGGCATCATGGAGGAATTGTCTTCTTTGTTTGATTTCGTGGAAGCATAGCTCCCTATCATATAGCTCAAAGGGTGCATAGACAGTGGTAATAGACCATTGCGCATCAGAGCACCGGCTCTTGAAGGATGCTGAGATTGAGAAAATATCGCAGGCTGAGTAGGAGCATTCAAGTACATTGTCATTCCAACCAAGCAGGATACCACCGCAGCGTTGGATGGAGTCTAATTGGATCCAATTAGTGATAATAGTGCCGCCAATAGAGGAGAGTTTGTTGGATGTTGGGTTGCACAGTTTTGTCTCCTGCAAGCATACTACATGGGGGGAACAGCTGCGGATGCCTTCTTTTATAAAAGAACATTTATTAGAGTTGCCCAAACCTCTTACGTTCCAGCTTATGATCTTCATGACTGAACAAGAATCAAACAGTACAAAAAACAGGGGAGAAAATCTGGAAGCACTCAAAGCTTCCACACAGGGCAGTAAAAAACACCGCTATTCAGAGAGTCCAGGCTGATCAGTGTGATCAGCGAGGGCCTTCTGAGCATTCGTGATGGTGTGTATCGAGTGTGGCCCCTTAGCCTCCACTCCAATAGATGCGGCTACCTCTAAGATGTCTTCATTTGAAAGTAGAGCAAAAGGATTTTGATGCATGTTTGTAACAGAGGCAGCTGAAGAAGCTGTACCTGAGGCCTTCTTCTTGATGGTTGAGGAAAGATGCTTCATGAATGGTCGTGTGCACTGTAGCTTGGAGGCTGATCTAGCACGCTTCTGGCGCTTGGATGGTCCCGCCGAAAAGCCCGGTGGGATTGCAGAAGAGGAATTGGATGTTTGCCTGTGGGGTTTACTCAGTAGAGAGCGAGTGCGGAAGCTTGCATGACCCAAATTGGTTGTGCCGGCACGAAAAAGCCCATGGTCCTCTGCCTTCAATTCGCCAAGCTCTTCGTGCATGGGTTCACGAAGGGTACCTTCGACAGCAGGCTTAATCATGGTGAATAGAGAGAGGGGGAGTGTGACCATTCTACCATTCCAAAGCATCTCACGTACTTCTTCACATGATTCTTTTTCTGAGGAGGTAGATTTGTTAGCGGTTGTTTTAGTTGGAAGCTGGGCAGGATCTTTGTTGTTGCTATCTGAGGATTCATTGACTGGGATAATCAGTGGGGCAGTAGTGGTGGGGTGTGGAATCTTTAGGGGGACCTGCGGGGATTGTGGGGTCTGATTTTCGGGGATTTGTGCATGCATGCAAATCGCATTTGGAGGAGACAATTATGGGGATATCTTAGGAAATAATTCAAAATTTCTTCCAACAGGCTGAACTGTCCCTGAATTACGCTCACCCAAATCAGTGGGGATATGCTGAACTGAATCCGGATTCATCGCCGCATTTGAGGGGCCACCAACCTCCACCGCCATGGCTCCCTCCGGCACCTTGGGACGCCAAAAACTTGAGATGATGGAGGCTCCCGACGAGTTTGCTGTAGTAAAGAGTTGAACCTTGCCACTCTGAACATCTTCTACTGCGATTGGATCCCCTAGCAACAACACTGGTACCTCATGAGTAAGACGTTCAAGGCTCCAAGGTACCGTAAATCGGATGCGGAGGACCTTTGGAATGAGCGTGATATCGGCCATCTCTATGAGGACAAGGGCCTGGTCTCTGGCCTTAGCATCTAGCATTTCCCTGCTCAAAGTCACAAGCTTCGCAAATGGCGAGATAAGATTTTCTAGGGTTTCTCGGTTCCAGTAATGGAACGGCAGAAGGGGGAGGTTGATCCAAATGAAAGAGGGCTTAGGCCGGAGTTTTGCCCCGAACTCCATTGACCAGGGAGAAAAAGTAGCGGTGAAACCTTAAAAATTGAAGATTCCATCCGCTATTGCACTTTCCGACTCCGTGACGGTGGGGAACTGGACATGGTAGATCCTATCACTAACCCTTTGCAGCGACCACCACTGACCAGTCCTCCCCCACGCAAAATTGAAAGCACTTTCGATCTCTTAGTGAGAGGGATACGGTGAGGGTTTATAAGATGAAGAAACACGCTGGCGTGAAGAGCTGGCAGAGCCTGGGCAATGGCGTTGTTGTGGGGCAGGTCAATCTCCATAGTCTCGACCCTGTTGTTGATGGGGCAGTCCCTAACTCTGTGGCCAAACTTTTTGCAATTGAAGCAGTGGAAGCCGTAGATACGGCACTCCTTGGTGGTGTGGTCGCCGGCGCCGCACTTAAAGCATCGCCTCTCCATCTTCTTAGAGCGGTAGGATTTGGTGGTGGGTTTTTTTGGGAAGAAAGAGTGGGGCTTTGGAGTGGGTTGAAATGCCGGTCTTGGGTGGAGGGATGAAGGAGTAATGGCAGGGGAGTTGAAGGGACGGTTTGAGGTGACAGCTTTGGGGTGTGGATATCGAAGAGGTATCTGCAGGTTGCCATGATGGCGATTGGGGGGGGGGGGCACAGTACCTGAGCATATGATTTGCTCAGATCCCTAGGGAAGATGACGGTCTCTCTCCTCACCCCTCTCTCCATTGTTTCATCCACTTGCTACGTCAAACTTGTTAGAAACCTTCTTTATTATACTTCTTCAATTTTCTTTATATTTCTTTCTAGTACAGGGTCTGCTTTATGGCTTAGCTTGGGCACCATGGGTATGGTGCTGAATTATGTTCAATGCTTACTTTGGCTTGTGTTGTTTATGAAGCTAATGACATGATTAATGACAACATCATGCAGGTTCCATATCTCAGTGCCTCATTCGGTGTTGTGTATATTCTTGTGAAACCATCTGTAAGTGATTGAATGGAATTACATTTTGTAATTTCAAAAAACTGTTGGTTTTTTCTGATGCTATCTTAATCGGAACATTCCCACTAATTTCTTCACCTTTGCAGACTTATGCTATTATATCCAAGGCTGCAACCACAGCTGATCAGGTATGTCTTCATATTCTTAGGTAGTGTTCTTTTTCTCCTCTTATAAAAGATTTACCTCTTGTAAGAGGTGGTCCACCTCTTACAAGAGTTTTTTTAGCGTTCTTTTTTACCTCTTATAAGACATTTTTTTCAAAATCTCTTATAAGCCTGAAAGACTTCTAGTAGCCTCTTTCAAATTGTTATAAGACTTCTATCACTTAAAAAGTCTGTATTACCCCAAAGTCTATATTATAATTGTAAGTGGAGTTTTATGTTGCATATTGTCTGAAACGAAAGCAACTAAACAGTCCAAACCAATCAAAATCACATAGTTTTGTTTTTCGTCATTGAGTTGCTTGATTGCCTCCAACCTTACAAGTTACAATTACCAAGGTTGGCTTTTCGATTAGTGCTTTTAGGGAGATTTTTTATTTAACTTTTGGGGGAGATGATCAAGGTAGCTGACATCATGTAAATTCTTTTTTGATATGCCAGTGGTTATCCCCTCTCACTTGTCAACTGTTGAGACAATCATATTTGACAAATACAACATTTCAAAGACAAGGTTTTCCCTCATCTGCATCTTCTGAATCCAATGGCAAAAGAGTCTAAAAGCAATCTGCGGTCCTTGATAGTGAAGTTGCCATTAAACTAGTTTATATATTAGTAATTTGAACTTATCTTTTCTTGTCCTTCATCTCACTATTTTTATACTTTGGGGTAATATAGGCTCTTGTAAGAGGTGAAAAAAGAACAGAAATTTTTTATAAGAGGTTCTTATAAGAGATTATTTTTATATAAAAAGAACACCTCAAAAAGAGACTCTTACAAGAGGCTCTTACTGTAAATCATAAGAGGCAAAAAAAATAACAGTACCTTAGTCTTATCTCACTATTTTGTTATAAGATGAGATGCATATTTGAACTCGTCGCTTAAAAAAGGTGTTAATCTTTCTGCAGGGAAAGGCCCAAGGATTCCTTGCAGGGGTGAGATGATTTTTTCCCCAAACCGACCTACTTTTTGAAAGTTTTTACCAAACCAACCTACTTTTTTTTTAATTCCCAAAGTGACCCACTCGGTCTTTGAAAGACCGAGTCTAGTATAAATTAGCGCGGTCTTTCAAAGACCGAGTCTTGCACTTTAGGGGTTTTAATTGCGCGGATCTTCTTTCTTCTTCTTCTCGACTTTATTTACTTTTCGTATTTTTTTCTTCTTCTCTCTATCCCTCAACGAATTTGGATTCAGTAGGTGTTGTAATATTTTTAGTTAGTTTGATTTTGTAATTTTTTAATGTTCTGTCTCGAGTTTAGAGTAGTATGTTGTTAATGTCTCTAGTTTTTTCAATGTTCTGTTGGGCATATGTTGAGATGATATTGTGGAGATGTTATTGAAATTGTTGATGTGGTTGTGGATATGATATTAACAATATTGTGGAGATGTTATTGAAATTGTGGAGATGTTAATGAGATTGTTGATGTGGTTGTGGAGATGTTGGAGATGATGTGGTTGTGGAGATGTTAATGAGATTTTTGATATTGTGGAGATGTTGGACATATGGAGATGTTAATGAGTTTGTTGATATTGTGGAGATGTTAATGAGTTTCTGGAATTGTAGAGATGTTGTGGATGTAATGCCCCGGATCCCTAATACCGGACATCCGTGACACAACCAGAATCTTTGCCTTCAAATGCATCTCAACACAGTAATTAACATGGAAATTTAAACACTTTATTGCCATTAGAGTTATTACATCAATAATTACAATATCGAAATGTCCTTGAACAAGGAATACAAATTACATAACTTATTACAACTGATCACAAAGAATATTCAGGCTCCTCTGGCAAAGCTGTCAGTTGTCTTCCAGATCAGCAATGATTAGTCATTGCGAATAACTCTGCTGAGTGGTCTATCTGCTTCCCTGGGACTTGTCCCTCGGCTTGAGCCTTCTGCTGCGCAACTCTGATATTTCTGCCCCACTCGAATGGTAGGCACGTATATTGTCATCCCCCTTGGATGCCCTGGTGATCTTGGGCTCTCCTGCGCTTGTGACCTGATATTCATGTACCTAAAATGTGGGGTACGTCAGTAATTCTACTGACGCAATGCTGATAAGAAAACAGCGATCTCCAAACTAGCAACCACAAACCATCTTGAATGAAAAAGGAAAACGTGCGTCCTAATTCCCTGGTGTTCGTGTATGCCATGGTCTAACAACTAATGCGCTGATCACCTGCCTTATTGTAATACAAGCAACCTTGGGACTCTGGATACGCATGCATCCCATACTACATACGCTCCAGGCCAAAACACGACATGGTCTAATCTATTGCACGAAACAAGAATGCACACGATGCACTTACTCTAATGCAATTCGTTGGAAACGCATGCATCCCATACTGCATACTTTCCCAAAATCAACTTCGATGGAAATGTATGCATCCCATACTACATACCTTCCAAGGAGTTCGTTTTCCTGAATATAGGGTTCAATCCCTCATCATGCAATGCATTCTAATTGGGTCTACTTCCTGTTCCTGATAGTATGACATGGTTGAGGAGATAAATAACATAAATGTTTCGGAGTGCTGCCCGTGGTCACCAATCATCGTTGCCTCAGACCCTTCTTGAAAGTCGTGACGAACTTAAGATATGCAGTCCCACCGCCTTGCAGTCAACAGTCCCACCGTTCTGCAGTCAACAGCCGTGACGAACTTAAGATATGCGGTCCCACCGCCTTGCAGTCAACAGTCCCACTGTTCTGCAGTCAGCAGCCGTGACGAACTTAAGATATGCGGTCCCACCGCTTTGCAGTCAACGGTCTCACCCTTCTGCAGTCAACAGCCGTGACGAACTTAAGGATATACCGCAGCATACCTATAACATCGTATCCCATACGACCCATTCGTGTCCACTAGCATGTGCCCGGATCCCATCCGTCCTTACCACGGTACCTTAGGAATCAACAGTACAAGATACGCGTAGCAGCACGTATCCTTAATGACAGGAAGAGACAGCCCATAGTATCACCACCTACAGCTAATTCTCAGACGAGTTGGATTATAGGGATCACCCCTAACACCAATCCGGTCTTCGAGCGAAAATAATAAAGAAAACCTAATTAATGCAGTTTATAGAAACAAGTTGTTACCAAGTCACGCTTGGTGTCGATCAATAATGTCGAGCCTGTCCGGCCTGTCAACCAATAATCATTACAGGAATCATCTCCACTGATTCCCAATACCTTCACTGGTCAGTGACCAAATAATCCCGGCTCGTGGCCCTTAGTGAGTAGTCCAACGGCGCTCCAAGGATGCAATACAATTTAAATGAAGGTAAGCACACACATAACCATCAATTCCTGACCATTGACAGACTCAGACATCGAGACACTAAACGCAATCGACCAGAGCTATCTCCCAACTCACTCGTGTCCACCATGAGTATTAAGCACAGGAACTTATCCAAGTTCCAATGAATTGCTAAGACATCAATAAAACCTGATAGCTTATGGTCACCACACTGCGGTATGCAGAGGGTTCCTCATCAATTGTCCGATAAACAGTTTAAGAAATAGCAGTAGCTGTAACCCCAGCTACGCTCATCGGAACTGCTCGACCACGGGTCCTATGGGAAGCTGGGAGTGTCTACCTTAACTTCTTAGTTGTACACGTCCTCGGATTCAATCCTTAGGGTCCTCAAAGATACTCATTTTCCATCGGGGGCATAACAAGGGAAAGTTAATTTCTCTAGCAACCATTGCCTTGACAAGGCCGAATCTATCACAACTTCGGAAAATCATAACATCCAACCTACAAACTGGAATTATAAAATTCCAATTGGGTTAGAAATCTATGACTCCCTACTGCAAATCTCTAGTTGTCCAGTCGTCTAAATTCTTAACCGATAAGTCCAGGAACATCCATCTCCACGGACTAGACAACTTGCGTTAGGACGAACATAGCCTACTTTGAAATTCGATAATAAATCAACCTTGAGTCCAATGCGCACAAAATTTGAGATTCTTAATCCACACATGTACCATTTCATTGTGTCCAAAATTTATATTCAAATTCATTTCACACAACGATCCACGACTCCTCAAACATGGTGTAATTTCCAGCTGCTCTTCCGGCAGTGCTTTTACCATTGTGTACGGTTTATAATTGAAACCTTATCAAACAACCTCTAAAAATTCTAAAATTTGAGATTCATCAAATAGACTCATACCCCAAGCTACTCCCAAAATTTCGTAGCAAAATAATAAACGTACACGAAGCTATGGCCTTTTGAACTTCAGCCCAAAGCACAGTCAGCTTCAGCCGTCACCTACGGACCAGTCGCATTCTACTATTTTTTCGGGGCATCACACGACCTCGGAAAATTACGAAATTTAAGACTATGGTCTTAGACACATACGAGAGCGTCCACAAAAATTCCCAGCTCAAAATGCCCTGTCATTTCCGAGATACAAAATCGAAAGGACACACAAAAATTCTCGCAGCCAGCAGTATTCTGGCTGCTTACTGTCCGGATTTGGACCCGCTGTTTGGGCTACTAAAATGCATCCAAATATTATGAAAAAAATCATGGATACTCTACATACATAGAAGAATAATACCCCAAAGTTTTAGCTAAAGATCCCAACCTGTTTGGGCGTAAGAAATTCCCCAACATACCCTTATAATCATGCTTCTCAAAAAGAGTTGTTCTTTACCATACAATTTATCTTTTCCTAGTATTTCTCATACTCAAACATGGTAACAAAATCATAGCTATCACTAATACACATCCATTCATACCAAAACAAAATAAATACCAAGGAGTTCAAGAGATCACCCACTTGAAGTTGCAAGAACACTCCTTGTAGGCTTAGCTCCTCACTTTGCTTGTTTACTTGTCTTTGCTCCTTTGCTCACATAGCTCCTCTTCACTTCAAGATGTAGTTGTTGTTGCTAGCTTTATCCTCTCCTTCTCTACTTCAAAGTATCCACCTTTTCTCTTCTCCTTCTCTCCTCTTTTTTTTTGAAACAAGATGGAAGGAAAAATGATAAGTGTATGGAGTGGGAGGGGATTTATAGAATGGAGGCTAGAGTTTTGTTTTGGGGGGTGGAGAAATGGGCCGGCCATCATGGAAAGGAGGGTGAGGATGGGGAGAGGTGGAGTGAGGGGAGATGTGTGGATGAGATGAAGCCAACACCATAAGTGAAAACTTCTTGGAAGCTTCCTTGGAAACTTCATGGAAGTTTCCTATTCTCATAGTCAATATGCACATGGTGTTTTATTTCCACCATTGGATCTTTATCAAGATCAAGTCATGATCATCATGATGCTAGGGTTCCTAACCCTAGGTTAGGTCAAGGAACCCTAGGTCACCACACTCCGATTCTAACCCTAGTGCACAATCTCGACCCACATTCAATCCAACTACTAGCTTTAATGAAATAACCAATACATATAATTTAAAATTCTATAAAAATACATGTTTTATAGAAATTATAATTTCCTCCCACAAATTGCCTGGTCAAAACAATCGGGACAAAACCACAGTTTAATCGAGACGATATTCCGAGGTTACCTCATCGGATTCAGAACAGCCCGTATGTCTGAAATCTCTCAATTTAACTGATAATTTCTCGGAAAATATGTAATCGTGTGCAATACTCAGACGTGCACGGATTACAGTGCAAAAATAGCCATATGCTATTTTGCGGGGTATTACAGTGGAGATATTGTGGAATTGATTGAACTCAAGACTCGGTCTTTCAAAGACCGTTCTAAATATAACTAGACTCGGTCTTTCAAAGATCGAGTCTTACGTCTGTAAGTGATATTTTACAATCAGCATCAAGAAAGACCGAGTCTTGTTAAAATGACAACGGTCTTTGAAAGACCGATCCTTGAAGCTGATTGAATTTTTTTGCGAAAAACTTCAAGACATTTTGATTCGAATATATTTGAAACTTATTGATTCCAAAATACTCTCTTTGGCCAATATTTAAACCTCAATCAATCATACATTTTCGAAAATTAAACACATCCAAACTTACTAGCTTCACGGCGACTATCAATCAAATCATATACACTTTTAGCAAAAATCTCCCCTTCACATTAAAGCTTACTAGCAACCTGTCGACGAGTAGTAAAGTAAGAGTTGAGACGTAAGAAGATCGTCTCAACAATCGCAGTTACTGGTAAACTACGGACTCCTTTCAAGACTGAATTGAAGCATTCTGACAGATTCGTAGTCATTATTCCATATCTTCGACCTTCATCTGCATAAAGTGCCCATTTCTCAACCGTCATACTTGCATTAGTTGATTATACCAAGTAATTCTATGAACCTGAGTTTATAGAATTTCTTTGGTTTTTCTATCGGAGGTGGAGTGCTATTTGGTTTTTCCATATCTTCGATCCTCATACTTGTATGAGTTGATTATACCAAGTAATTCTATGAACCTGAGTTTATAGAATTTCTTTGGTTTTTCTATCATCTCAGCAAAATACTTGTATGAGTCAATCTTCTGAAATGGATCTTTCTTTCCGATGACGTGGACATGCTACCTCCGATGAGTTGGAGAAATAGAATAGAATAAAATAGAGAGAGAGAAGAAGAAGAAAGGAGATCTGCGCAGTTAAAACCCCTAAAGTGCAAGACTCGGTCTTTCAAAAACCGAGTCTAGTATAAACTAGCGCGGTCTTTCAAAGACCGAGTCTTGCACTTTGAAAATCAAAGTGCAAGACTCGGTCTTTGAAAGACCGTGCTAGTTTATACTAGACTCGGTCTTTTAAAGACCGAGTGGGTCGCTTTGGGAATAAAAAAAAAAAGTAGGCCGGTTTGGAAAAAACTTTCAAAACGTAGGTCGGTTTGGGAAAAAATTCGGGTGAGATCGACTGCCAGCTTGTTGTCGCCTATTGTAATGAGTCCATTGACTTGTAAGTATCAGCATTTTTTACCCACATTCTTCTATAACATACTGTTAGCCAAATTTCTGGAAATATCTTTCTTGTTGCTCTAAAATGAGAGATAATCAGTTAACCATATCCATCAAGCTTTTCTTCAGACCTACTTGGTGTGTCATTCCGTTATGGTATGGCTCTACTGGCCTTGACATATCATTTCATCAGAATTAACGTTTACCTGAACTTCTATCCAACTTCAAACACTATCATTTGATAAAACTTTGCACACTTTCTTCTTTCTAGTTATAAAACTTAAGGTCATCTCTGTTCAGCTCTGTTTATTTCGGAAAATGCTCCGTTCGACTGCAAAGGATTCAGCATCATAGTTGCATCACTCTCCATGGTAGTAGCTCTTGGCTTTGCTTGCAAACTCAATTCAGGAAGCAGCAACACGCAGACAAGCTGTAAGAGTGCACAGTCCTGCTCACATGAATCAATTGATTAACCAGGTGCTAGGTGAGACCAGTATGTAGTTCAAATACAAGACAGAGCCAGCATGGTAAAAGTAAATGGGTGAAAAAAGCATCAACTTCCCACTACTGCAACTAGCCTCTTTACTATGACAAGTAATTTAAACGTGCGATGCACGTTTTAATAATTTCAAAAAATAAAAATAAAAAATCTGATGTAAGGAGGATTTGAATTGGAAACCACCTTTATATTAATTATGTACGTGCGTTGCACATGTTGGTAGAATGACAAAATGACAAATGACGCTAAGGCATTCTCCCATTATAATATTAGAGATTATCTTGTATTTGCAGGCTAAAAGTTTCAAAATACCCCCCTTACTTTTCGGTAAAAACATTTGATCCTTCGAGCTTTTAGTTTCTTACAATTTCCTCCGATGTTTGATAATTGAATTTAAAAATCCACAAATCTACTGATCGGCATTGTGCATTTATAGAGGATGATTTTCAAATTCAAATATCACAAGCTAAGACGATGTTGTGCACTATATTTTTATCTGAGGATGATTCCTAGATTCAAATATCAAAAGTTAGGAAAGTGATCCGGGAAACAAAAGGAGGGTGGAGATGTACTGAAATTTGGTCAAGTTGTAGTCATACCGTGTGCACACGGTCTTCCCGCCTTAGTATTGACGATCCAAACGTTCACATTGATCTACAGTTCTAAATTAGTCTAAATATGTAAAATCAAATATTTAATATTTATTTGTTCATCCATTGAAGTGTTACAAAATTGTATGGTTGAAAATCGATATTTTTTTATAGTCAAAAGATGGATGGACAAATAAATTTCAAATGATTTGATTTTACATATTTACACTAATTTAGATGTGTAGATCAATGTAAAAGGTTCGGATCGTCAATACGAAGGCGAGAAGGCGCATACGAGTACACACAATGACCTAGTGCACAATGGAAGGGGACTCCGTGTATAAATGTGTAAATGTGCAAGTGCTTGTTGTGACATTGATCTTGTGTATGTTTACGTTGTAGGGTGTATCATCCTTATCTAGTTGGAGTTTTTGGGCTTTTGTAGCTTTTTAAATTTTATGGCTTCGGTTGATGGTAGGTTATTACTTCTTCCTAATCTAGTTGGAGTTTTGGCTTTTTCTTTTATAAAAATTTTGTGGTTGCTAGTAGGAAAAAGAAGGATATAATAATAATCTAATGTGAACTGGCGTTGTTGCTTCAATTATCCTCTCTTGAACTAAGTCAAGAGGAATGATCTCACCTTTGTCTTGAATGAAGACCAACACTTAAACAATTGTATTGTCATCATTATGCCGTCAATATATGCTTCACAAAAAATTAAAAATATATATCTATATATTTATAAATTCAAGGCTGTAGCCATGAACGACAGTAGTTGGTATAATCGTATTACAATTACAATCTCTTACTAACCAAGAGACTTACAACTATTTTTTATGTTTGCAACTATTTCTTCGATCTTTTGTTTACCAATACCAGCTTAGAGAGTTTTTTTTAATTTTTTTTTTTTATATAATAATAAAGATGACATCGTCATCGTTCCATTAATGATAGGTTAACGAAACACAGTAGATCCAATTACATACTAATATACAAAATATGAAGATATGTCTAGCATCTCAACAGTCTGGTGGAACAACAATCAAAAAGAAAATACAGGTACAGATAAATCAAAATAAACACCCATCCCAGCTTCCCTGCAAACTCTGACAACTTACTCTCTCTCCATGCGTAGCTTCTTCCTGTTACCCGTCTAACTTGCCAAGACATAAATGAAACCGAAAATTTTATGCATAAAGACAGGAAATCTATGATTGCAATTACGAAAACAAAAGTTATTTCGATCTAGCCACAAACCCCAGATTACCGCAGCAACCGACAGATCTCATGCCTCCCTATCCTCTTTTCTTATGGTACCCCCCTCCCTATGTCCCAAGCCTCGGAGATTGAGGAAGGACTCTGTAGACAACCAAACCCAAGGCACACGACCTCTCAAGCTAGTCTAGTCCTATGATACTTGAAAAAAATGTGATCAGAGTCTTCTTTGTCGTTGTTACATCTAGAGCATCCGACCTTAAGCTGCATACCTCGCTTCTGTAAGTTGACATTTAATAAAATAGTATCATTCATTACTAACCATAGGAATGCCTTTACCTTCAAAGATGCTTGTGTACTCCATATAATCCTACCGTTTCTGCTTCTGATTTCTCCATCGTTCACTCTGTTGTAAAGGGATGCTACCGAGAAGTTCATTAGACTCTAAACACCATGTCATGACGTCTTATGTGCCTTTAGAACACCTTCCTTCAGTTTGAATGAACCTATTCAGGCTCTGTAGTTGTGTGATACTCTTCTGTTACACTTCCTCTCCCACCTGTAGCTTAAGCCTGCCATTTTGTCAAACATCCGCGACTAGCGAGTCTATCGTTATCATGCTCCTTGTTGCTTCCGGGAACATACTTAGTAGAGTATTGTTACCACACCATTTATCCTTCCAAAAACGTGTATTTTTTCAATTCGCAATTCTACATGTGGTATTTGTGTGGAAAATATCCCCTACTCTCGCCACTCCTTTCCACAAATAGGATGCCCTTCCATACGCACTTCTTCCTCCAAATCTAAATTTCTTTCTTCTCCGATAGGTTCCAAAAGATTTACACCACTAACTGTTTCTTCTCCTGTTCATTTTTCACCACCACTTGCTTATCAGAGCCTGATTCATATCCCTCAGGTCGAGGATTCTGTAACTCCTGTTTTCCCGTATTTGTATTTTTATACTGTATTTTGCCCCATTGTACTCTTCTATCTTATTGAGATCCTGCATTTTATTTCAGTCTGAATAAAATCATTATTTCGCCTCGACTCAATTTTTTTGGTCCTTTTATCGAACTCATTTGTGTGCACTTTGTGTCGTTCTTCATGAAGAATTGACCATTTCTTCTCATTTATCTCCTTAATCCCCATTTTATTGCATTTTGACCAATTCTCCTGTTAGATCCTATTTGAAACGGATACCCAAAATCCACAAACCCGAAACCCTACTATATAACCCTACCCTAACCCTAATCCCAACCCTAATCACTGTTAAAACCTTAACAAACCCCGCCGCTCTCGTCTTCTCCTACCTCCGCTTCCTTCTCCTTCGTTTCTGAAACCAACTCCCCACCTCCGATCACCATCGCCCAGCCACTCCCTCACCATCACCTTCGTCAACCTCTCAGCACCACCACAACCTCCATCACCGTCGTCTCCACCATCATCCAACTCCGAACCCAATTCACCATCGAACCCATCCTCGACCAAACCCACTCCACCATTGCCAATCCTCCGTCATCATCCTCTCGAACCCAATCCCAAATCGCCTTGCCAGTCTCTTCCACCGCCGTCCCGTCGTCAACCACCACCGCCGCACCACCCAACTCCTCCCCTATTTGAAACCGCAAACAGAGTCGCCGCCGCGCGTTGCGTCGCTTCTCGACGTCGCGCCGTTGATTCCGCCGCCTTCGTCCTCCCCGTCGTCGCTGTCACGCCGTCGCATCGCCACATCGAAGCCCCCGCCATTGCCATTCCCTCTCTCGCTCTGTGTTCGTCGAAGAAGAGAACAAAGAAGAAGAAGAAACAGTGATTGGCGGGATTGAATCTCGACCATAGGATCGCGCCAAGATTCGTGCAATCGAGCTCGATCTGATCGCTGTCCTGCGTTCGGCCACAGCAGATCCCCGCTCGCTGTTTGCTGTTTGGGCGTCGATCCGGTGTGCGGGAGAGTTCTGAATGGGTGGTTTCGTTGTTCCGTGTTTTGGTGCAGCTGATTTTGTTCGCTGTTCTGTGTTTGGGCTTGGATCTGGTGTGGGGAAAACTCGATCTACGGTCGATCTTCGCACGTGCTTCACACGTGCTTTTGGGAGACTTCGCCCGGGATTTTTCGATCCAATTTTCTTCAACAATCGGATCTACCGTCGTCAATTAAGGCAAGTATCTCTTGTACAATTTTATTTGTTCTAGTACAAACATCCCTTGAAAAATACTACAAATAGTTAGAAATTGTGACTCCTCCTTGACTATCGTTGTTGATCAATATTAAACCTCCAAAATTTATAATTCTAAAAGTCACAAAATTTCATTGTGTTAAATCATAACTACTTGGACTCAATTTATTCCTTTAACACATGAACATATGAATTAAGGAGCCCTAAATTTGTAGACACATGTTATATCTAGTATTTGATGAATTTGCAACCATTTGACTTGAAAAACAATTATTACTTGCTATTTTGACCACCATTATCCTGTATTTTATATCACACAATAACTTAGACGCCTAATGACAAATTTCCATGTAATCTATACTAGTAAGATATTCCCTCATGTTGCTGTCCTGAATCTTACTTCGCTTTTTTGACCCATTTAACATTAGAATCTGAACCCGAGCCCTGAATAGAGAATGTAGATCTGGATGTCTAAATGTCGATAACCTCCGAAATTTTCTAATTTGGAGTTACGGTCTAGGAGTTATTGCAGTTTTACTGCAGCTGTGTTGGTAGACGCAGATTCGTAAAACTGCTGCACACCTTTACCTTGCGAATTAATTTAACTATGTAAACAGCAAGCGTTTGACTTGAAATTTTATATGTAGTTGTTGGACACCCTATAGGACATTCCCAATCTTTCTTAGAATTAATTTACATTATTTCAATCCTGTTTCACATGTATAAACTCAAATACACAAATTCTGCCTGAACAAATGTAATAAGCCGGGGTTTAGAAAAAGACCATAGTGGTGGACAATATAGGTAAGTGTACTCGGAAGGGGGCCCGTGTTTTCCAGTACTCGGTTCATGAACCTGTTGCATGTGATGTATTCATGGAGTCAGTTACTTGGCTCATGAACCTGTTGTATTCATGAACCCACCGTATGGGTCTTGAACCTTTTAGTATTCACGAACTTGCTTCGTGAACCTGTTATTTGTTTTCGTATTCATGAACCGTACCTGCTTGATACTTGATACCTGAGTACACCGTCCTATAGACTCCATTACTAGGCCTAAACAAAATTGTTTTGACTGTAGCAACCATATAGTAAAAAGATGGATGCATGAAGTGCTACCTAGATAGTAATAACTACAAGACCTGAACATGAAACTTGAACATGACACCTGTTACTTGATACTTGATGATATGATACATGAAACATGATACATGAGACTTGAAATATGAAACTTGAACTTGACAACTTGTTACCTAATACTCGACAACTTGTTACTTGAGACTTGACACTTGAAATAAAATTTTGACACTAGACTTTGCACTTGTTACATGATACTAGACTTGAGACTTGTCACTTGATGTTAGATACCCCTACAGGTTCACTTGTCATGTGTTTTACCATTAGTAATTGTTATCCAGTCGTTTACTAAGATGTCCCTCTTGCGAGCTAGTTCTTGGTTTTTCCATTACTTGTTGTATCTCTGTTACATTCTTGATTCCAATTCTTGTTCCCCATTACTTGTACTCCTTTTTACTATTTTTGGCCCTAACTTGTACTAAGGGCATTTTCTCTTATTTTCCTTATATTTTTCCTTTTATATTTGTTAAGCAGACTTTGGAGACGAGCTACCTACTGGAACTGGCGAGCAGACATTTTAGGTTTTGCTTGGAGCAAGGACTTGTTTAAATAATTGTTTTCCTTAAGTTATTTATTTCTTCTGCTATATAAGAATTGTAACGGGCTTACGTTCCCAAATTTTATTTTTGATCCAGACTTGAAAACTATGTGAACATTATTATTTGTTGTTTTCTGTTGCTTAATGAATTATTCATGCATACTTGGTTATATATATCTCTCTTGTATATTCTTGTTATGATGCTGAGTCGATCCTACAGCTTATGAATGATGTTAAGATCATTCGCTGGGCTTCGTCACGCACTCGTACTCCGTATTTTGGGAAGCGGGGCGTGACAGATTCCTAGACCCCCAAATTCTTTCCTCTTACACACCCTTCCCCATTTAACCAAATGGAATTCCTTGTTGGTTTCATCCGCTCCCTTCCAGAGGAACTTTCTTCTACATTTGTCGATCCTGTTGATAACCCACTTCGAGAGCTCATAAATCGACATTAAATACACGGTAGACTCCTGAGAACAGAGTTGAGCAAAGTGATCCTCCTTCCGAGTGTAAGAAAACGTCCCTTCTACCCTGCCAGTTTCCTTTCCACCTTCTTTATTAACGGTTGCCAGTCCTCGTTTCACAGTGTTCCCGGTCTAATGGGCATGCCAAGATTTGTAATTGGGTAGTTAGCCACCTCGCATCCCAACATACTCTTGATAGTATTTATCGGAGTGGATAGATTACCACTGAGGGGTGTAACGCAGCTCTTGGTAAAATTCACTTTCAGGCCTGCCCACGCTTGGATACACCTCAATACGATGGTAATTGCCAAAATCTCCTCCTCTCTTACCGTCCCGAAAATTATCGTGTTGTCCACATATTGCAGAATCAAGATGGCTTCCGGAATCCCTTTTACCTGAACCCCCGTAATAATTCGTTCCTTTCTACCCTTCTTGATCATTTCTGCTATACCATTTGCAACTAGTGCGAAAATTAATGAAGACAAGGGGTCATCCTGACGCAATCCTCTCCGACATCTAATTTTCTTCCCTGACTTTCCGTTAAATTGTACGAACGATTTACCACCTCCGACACATTTCATAATCCAAGATCTCCATTTGTCTTCAAATCCTTTCAGTTGCAGGATCTCATCCACATAAGCCCACTCAACCGAGTCGTAGGCCTTTTCAAAATCAAGTTTCAGCAGGAATCCATCAGAGTTCTCTCTGTTTCCTCTATATACTATCTCGTGTGCAGAGGCGACGCTGTCCATAATGTCCCTTCCTTTAATGAATCTACTCTGTGATTCACCTACCACATCATTTAGGTGGGGTGGCAATCTTGAAGCCAATACCTTGGTAATAATCTTAAAGGATCCGTTGAGGAGGCTAATAGGCCTGAAGTCTTCACTCCTCCGAGCCTCATTCTTTTTGGGAATGAGAATGATGTTTGCATAGTTCAGTTTCTCAATGTCCGCTGCTGTAGAATGAAACTCTTGGAAGATTTTCATTAGGTCCCTTTTGATGATTTTTCAGTATAGCCTATAGAAGAAGATAGAAAATCTGTCAGATCCCGGTGCTTTGTCTTGTCCTAAGTCTTTGATTGTCTGAAACACTTCTTACTCTGTAAACGGTCCTTCTTTCTCCTCACTTTAGCAGTAACTCTCTTAGTAGTAGCTAAGAGACTCACTACTAAACATAGCCATTCTCCTACCTCTTGCTCAGCTGTTAAGCATTAAGAGGCACACCCTGGTATTGCTATTTCTTGAGCTGTTTTTTAACTTGTTCACCAAGAAAAAGATTTATCACTAAACCTAGCATTGTTGGGTCTCGACTTTTCCGTATGAAAGGTTAGAAACTGGAGAATGCTACAAACAAACTCTTATAAAAATTTTCAACCAAGCATCAATCACATGCTATAAGATTTAGATTAGATGCATTACCAAATTTCATTAAAGAACAAGTCACCATCATGATCAACAAGTCTTTAACCGAACGACACATCCCATCCCCACCATGTAATTCTACTCCCCCACGTAACCCACCAACACCCCACCAAACCAAAAATACTCAAAAATAAAATGCAATAAATAAAAACATAATAATAAATAGGTTAAATTTTACTTAATCCTACTAAGTTTTCTCCTATTTGTATATGACCCTACTATATTTTTTTGGACATTTTACCATACGGCCATTAGTTTCTTTTTTGCATTCTGGCATACTATGTCGGCTTACCAACGTTGCGATCATGTGGCGCTGTATATTCTTTTAAATGACTATAATATCCTTGCTTTATTTATCTTCATCTTTCTTTTTTTTTAGGGATCATTTAGTCTTATATCCGTTATATGGGTGCGATGTGGGGTTAAATTAAACTTGTGTTCCCTCCCTTAAATTACTATCTTTTAAGAATGAGTTCTCCTGAATTCGTTTCAATTGATATCAAAGCCGGTTACATGGTCTTGATCTGCGCCACTCGAAACGGGCAACCCAGGGGTTGGGAAATAGCAATCTAGATGTTGGATTAAAATTACTGGCAGACCCGGGTTGGAGTAGTGTCGCTAGAGTGAAAGCCACCGAAAGTCGAAAATGACTACCTAGGGGCTAGATTAAAATTACTGGTAGGTCCAAGCCGGATCAGTGTCGCTAAAGTGAAGCCGTCCGGTGCCCTACAGTGTAAGCCGTCGGGGACGATGGGATCGGAAGCGTGGTGGTTTGTTTTTTTTTTTTTTTTTTGATTAAAAGATGACCGAGGTCATCGCTTCATTAAAAAGTTCTTAACGAAACAGGAATATGAAATACACAGAGCCCACAGGCTAACATTTCCCAAAAGTCTAATCCGGGCCAACATCCCGATCATCTACCAAAATACAAAATACATGAAATAACCAAAGCATCTAATACATCCCGCCCACATCTGGAATCTACTACCAAAAGATAGCCTTCTCCCTGCTAGCAGGCTACTCTGTCCCCTCTCCAGAACGCATCTTCTTCCTGGATCTGTTTAGGCCTGTCCATTCATAACGGCAAAAATCAATTTTATGCAATAACGAGGAAAGAGAATGACGGACGCTATTGAAACAAAATTTGTTCCGGTCTAGCCATAGGTTCCACAATACGGACGCCACAACTATATACCACTGTATTATAACCTCTTTTGTAATCCTGATGTCTCTAAGAGCCCCCCAAACCTCAACACTAGACCCCGGGCAGTGTAATACGCCGAACGAAATACCCACTTCCCCCCAGACCCATCTAGCTCTATGACACCTGAATAAAATATGATTTGTATCTTCTTCTTCGGACATACATGTACCGCATAATGCACTGTCCACAATACCCCGCTTTTTCAAATTAACCCTGGATAGAATTGCATCGTTCTCCACCAGCCAGAGAAAAGCTTTCACTCTAGAGGGGACGCTGATACCCCAAATCACCTCCGTAGTCTTGTTTCTAGTACCGCCATCATTAAGCCTTTTGTAAAAGGAGGAGACTGTGAACTTTCCATTGCCCTCCAACGCCCAAGCGTGGTGGTTTGTTAGAGATCATTTAGTCTCATATTGGTTATATAGATATAGTTGTGGTGGTTTGTTAGAAATCATTTAGTCTCATATTGGTTATATAGATATAGTTGATGTGGGGTTGAAATAAACTTGGTTTCCCTTCTTTTAACATCCAACTTTTTAAGTGTGAGCTCTTCTCGGTACGTTTCATCTTCTTCACTTTTACTCTGTCATCTCCACCTCCATTGTCTCATCCTCCTTCACCATTCTCTCACCCACCACCACTAGCTCTGGCCTGCACATTTTAGATTCCCCCACCCACATAAAAAAACCATAGATTCCAAAGCCTCTCTTTCATCAATCCTCTCATTAAACTTCCAAGACTAAAGTGATTGGTTTGGGTTGAGTTGGGTTAGGTTGAAACTCCCTCCCTGTCTCTCTCTAGGTTTTGTTGCTTTTAATTGGGTTTTGATGGTGGGATTCAACACTTTTAGTAAGTGAACAAATTGGAATTTTCAATTCTTGGAATTGAGGATTAGAAAGAAACTTTGTTTGTTAATTAGTCGAAGAAAATTATGGAGGAAGCCACAAGACCTTGAAGTAGGGTGGAGGATTTGGAGTAGAGGGCCGGACCAATACTTACTGAGGTCTAAAACGAACTCCGAAATAAGGCTTTTTAAAAGCTTAGAATAATATTTTATTAAAATTAATATATTTTTATTTAAATGTTATCTTTTGGGCTTTTTGAGATGCAAAATCATTTATTATATTATTATAATCATTTTCAGGCTTTCTTTTTTGTATGTGAGAAGGCCTATTTCGGACTTTTTAGTATGTGAGGAAGTCTTTATTCTTTAAATAATTTTTTTTGGAGGCTTAAAGCCCTAGCTTTGGTTGCTTTACCTTTGGGCCAGCCCTATTGAGTAGAATGAGTAAGTTGAAGTTGGTGGCAGCGGAGGTGAAGATAATGGAGGATGATGAATGAATTTAATTATTATATTATAATTATAATTATTATTTATTTATATATTTATTTTTAATCTGAATCAACATGAGTATTTTAGACATTTTCAAAAATGTCAAAAATAAATATAGTAGAATCCAGTGCAAATAAGAAGAAAAAAAAGTTTGTGCAAATAGAAAAAAAAATCAAGCGAAAGAGTAATATTACACATTCTACCATATTTACTACCTTAGAGCATTTGTACTCATCTAAATCCAAAATTTGGATATTTGACACATAGGAATAGAAAATTTAGAAATAAGTTGTAGCCGTTTAAACCCAAAATCTGGCTTCTCAACAACAGACGGAAGATTGTTTTCTATGGGAATTTTTTTTTCCCCAAAAAATATTGAACGAAATATCATATTATGTCCGATAAAAAAAAATTCTGAAAAAAAAAAGTGAATGGATCCATAAATATGGACTATAGGCCTAATGTGTATGATTTTAAAAATAAATTGAGCATTGAAAAGCTATGCCGGTGTATGATTTTGTTTTTTTTTTATTTTGTTTTTTTTTTATTGACGGGATAACATATCCCATCCGTTTAATTTATAAGAAAAAATGTCGACAGACGGAATATGATATTCCAATTTCCCAATTTTGACTTTTGTCGTTTCTTCTCTTAAATTTGGCTGACGACTATTTACATCGAATCCAAAATTTAGATATTTGGCTACGACTACAGTTTGAATTTAGCCAAAATTTCCAAATTTTGAAAATTTGGCCAACAAATGTAGACGCTCTTAAATGACATATTATTAGTAGAAATTATTGTAAAGTAGTAAAAACCTTCAACAGTAATCTACCACAAAACATATTGACAGTGATTTAATAGTAGGTGCGTTATTACTCTAAGCAAAATTTATCCTAATAAATAAACTAAACTGAATCATCATCAGTAAAGGAAAAGAAAACCATACCACAATCCACCAACTCATGACACGTGTCACATTTACACCAATTTTTTTTTTTTCCTTCCCCAAATTAAAAAGTAAAAATACATTAATTAAAAAAGAAAAATAAAGGAAGAAGAAACAAGCACATGCACCGCCACCGCACCGAACGGACGGCCACGATTCGATCGATCAATCAGTCAGTCAACCAATCATCCATCCATCCATCATATCTTGTCGAGCTTGTCGGCCCTGACCACGGGGTTCGCACGTGCGATCGCCTCCCGCCCCACCGCCTTGAAATCGAAGGAGCACTCGTGCTGCTCGGGGTACCGGTGGGCCCCGCAGTACGTGAACCCGCACCTGCACTTGAACCCGGTCAGCCCCACCTTCTTCCTACACGACAGGCATCGGTTCGATGAAACCGGCGATGACGTCACCACCTCCACCGGTCCCACGTCATCGGGTCGTACAGATGCCGCCGCGTCGGTAACGGCGGTTGATGAGGATGAGGAAGGGGTTTGGAAGGACTTTTCGACGGCGATTTTGGCGGAGGAGGCTTGGTCCTCGTTGAGGCGGAAGTCGCGGTAGCATTTGGAGCAGAGGTTGTTGGTGGCGGGGCTGCCGAAGAAGCCGCAGTTGTTGGCGCAGAGACGGTGGGGTTCCCGGCAACGCTGCTCTTCGGCCATGTTTGTTTTGTTTTAGATCTGGTAAGCAACAACGATATATTTAGATAATTCAATTCAAAGGTAGAATAAAAAGAACAAGTTCTTACCTGACAGAGGAGACTGGTTTTGGAATTTTAGAAAGGATGGGGAGGAGGCGTCGTATAGATCTGGGAATAAATAGAGTGCCGAGAGGGGGTTTTAATTTAATGCGATCCAAATTTTAATAAAGACTTTGAGTTAAACGTAGTACATGTAAAATGGCAGTAACTAGCACGTGCAATAAATGTCTTATTTTTTTAAAAAAAAAATAGAGTTGAACGAGCGATACTCTTAAGTTTTTTTTTTTTTTTTTGATTTATCGGATAGAGCCAAAAGACTCCAGCCATCAAAATATATTAATCAATAATAACATAATACAAATAAATAATCGAAGGCTTTACAAGGTGTAAAACAATAAAAAGCGAACAAAAAATAAAAGGACAAATACTAATGAGCCACTAATCAGATTACAGCGCTTCAGCAAAACCCCCGCCGAAACAGTGCGGAAAAAGCAAACCTCCCCCAACAAAGGCATCCCAATCCGCTAGCAGTCCAAAGAAGAACTCTAGCAGCACAACGGAGGCGACGCTCAGACAAGAAGACGGGAAACAACGGGAAGTCAAGACTGAACTGTGCAGACGTTAATGATCAGGCGCAGCAGCAGATTTCCTCTCAAGTATGCGAGCACTCACACGAGTAGGCAGATGATAAGAGACCTTCTTTTTATAACTCCGCTTGACGGGGGGAGGAGCAACCCTCGCCGAGGATGGCGAAGAAATCGCAAAGACCGAAGCAGAGGCTTCAACTTTGATAGAACGCGATGGGGAGACGCAGACACTGATAGCGACCGAAGAGACAGGAGGGATGGACTTGATAGAATCGTCCGAAAGAGGGAGAAAATGATCACCAGAACTCGGAGAGATCTTACAGGAGAGGAAGTGGAAGAGATGTTCAAAAGCTATCAAAAGCTGATAGAGTCCCGATTGAACCCCTAAACGTTGATACCAAGAGAATAAGCATCCTGGGAAATGAAAAGAGAACGAAAAAAGTTTGGGAGAAGAAACCTTTACAACACACAGATAGTTATAATAAAAAGAGGACTCCAAAATGTCAACCATAGTCCTGACAGGATGCCCAGGGGAATCAACGAACTCGCAATGCGAAGCGTTCCCCCTCGCGATACGAGACCACTCGAGCGGAGGGGAGACGGATTTAAACAAGTTAGACTTGTAATCCAGCTTCCAAAACGACGAAGGAGACAAAAAGTTGGAATGGGAATGGCTCTTATAAGAACCCAACCGGGGGTAGGAACCCATTGACCGATGAACATTGCGATCCTTAACTAGGATAGCAAAATTCGGATAATGAAGGGTAACAAGAGGATCACAATTAGGGGATGAAGGAGTGGAGGTGTTCGTCGATGAAGGCGAAACCGTAACTAAGGAGTCGAGGTTCTGTCCCGAGCTCTCCTGAAACTTCCTAGCCAAGCTAGCAAGATACTTGCGCTTTAAAAGGGGGTAGTTCAGAAAGGAAAGCAGCTTGGCTGGAAGGGGCAGACCTTTAGGAAGACCAAGAAGTTTTTGAAGAGAAAAACATCTACTGCGAGAATGACCGCACTTGTCACAGAAAATGCATCTAATTTTATTCTTGCACTCACGTTTGAAATGCCCGGGGAGAAGGCATCTGAAGTAAACCAGTAGAGAATCGGCCTTACTAGAGGAAGGGGGGTTAGTGGAGGTAGCAGAACATTGAGAAAGAAGGGAAATATCGGAATGAGGAGTGGTGAACTCCCTATGCGCTACAATAACCGGCGCCAAATATTTAGGACTGGCATCGTTTTCGGCGAGTTGCCAGGTATGAACCCTCCCAACCTTGCCAACCATGAACACCTGCAGGTGAGATACTGTAAAAAGAACACAGTATAGTTCCCACTGCACCAAAGGAACACCACTGAGGAGGAAAGCAGTGGAGCTCGGGTGGGGAAAAATACTTCCCACAGAGGGGGTAATAATCACCCTCCAAATAGAGAGAAAAGGGATGAGAGAAGAATCGATAAGGGAGAAAAAATAGAGGTGACTGATCCAGAGAGAACTAAAGATCAGTGCCTCACAATGCGCTGATTACCAGCAACTGACGGAACGGAGCCGTCGAGGGAAGAGAAAAAAAGAAGTGATAAATCGCACAAGCACCACAAACACAGTAGCAGCACCACTAAATCGATAATGAAATCACTAGAGAAGAGAGAATCTCTACCACAGCCAAAGTAAACAAACAGCACCCTATCAAAGCATGATACTCACAAAGGGGAAAAATCTGTAGCACCGGAGAACCGAAAACACACGAAACCAAATTTGAACAATCCAAACAATACTTACAGGGATGATGGTGGGAAGGAGAGCCGCCGGAGAGCGGAGACCACCGGAAAGGGACTCGAAACCGGGGGAACAAACGGAAGAAACCCGCCAAAGAAGACAGCCGATGAACCACCGGAGACGAATTCAACGCTACTGCAGGAAGCAAGCGGAAAGGCCTCGGAACAAACGGAGACGTGAGAAACCCCACCGAGCGAGGCGACGCTAGAGCGGCGCTGAGGTGAGAGAAGGAGGCGAGGGAGGGGCGAACACCGAGGCGACGGAGAGAAGGGAAAAAAAGGAGATGGGTCGAGAGAGGAGAGAGGGCTGATCAACTTTACTGAAGGGGAGGAGGGAAGAAAAGTAGCTCAGGCGCCGGATCTGGAAGGAGGAAGCCGGCGAAGGAAACAGTAATGGGTCGCTTTTTGAATCGCCAATGAATCGCTTTTTTGGACCGTTGTGTAATCCGTATTGTTGATACTCTTAAAAGATGTTAAAGAAAAAGACTTTGATTTGTACGTGCGATGCACATGTTAATAAACAGAGTTGAAGTTGTACGTGTGGTGCCCGGGTTTGTTTGATGAAAAAGTTGTGTTTTATTTGAAAAAAATGGAGTTAAACGGGTGATCCACGTAATTCCAAAAAAATTTAAATAAAAACTTTGATTTGCACGTGCGATATACGTGTTAATAAATAGAGATAAATGGAGATGAAGGTGCGCGTATACGATGCACGAGTTTGATTGGTGAAAAAAAAAATTTATTAAAATATTTGTTTGTTTGAAAAGTTTGATTTACACATGTGATACACGTGTTAATAAATGGAGATGGAGGTGTGCGTGCGACGCATGGATTTATTTGGTGACAAAAAAATAATAAAAAATTGTTTGTTTGTTTGAAACCCAACTCTCCTATTAATATAGTAGAGATTTGTTTTATCTTCATTCTTTTTTTTAGTCACCCGCTCACAATAATCCTATAACGAAGAGATGATGTAAGTGAGAATTGGACCCCCCAACTTTTTGCTCATCAGCTCATTAGCTAAGAGACTTACCATTATGCCACTGTAATGGATTTATAATCTATATAATAAAACACAAAGAAAGCGATCAAGTGGTTCTCCTTCAATTTCCCAAAAATCAAAGGTCCAGATCTAACCTCACAAAACATATTTTTTCCCCCAAAAGTTTCCCTCCATAACTCAAATTCAAATCTCCTCACCCAAAACAACTCCTATATTTATTTAATTATTTTTTTTTCTCTCTCTCCTTCCCTCTTCCATTTCAAAAAATTAAGAAAATAAAAATTCTACAAATTTTTAAAAAATAAAAAATTTAAAAGCTAAAAAAATTAAAAATTTAAAAACTTTAAAATAGTTCAAAAAAATCATATAATATGTTTTTTGCTGGACCCCCAAAAGTTTCTCATATAATATGTTTGCTACTTCAATTAATTTGCTCGACCTCCAAAACTATTTTATATGATCAAACAAGGTGCACCGTTCCGAAGACGTGCTGTAGACACGTGTCAACGGGCCAACCTAGTTGTCTGACAAATAACAACATGTTTGAATCAGAATATGTGATTTTCTTGATTTGTTTTGTTGTTTTATAACGTCATATCTATCTATATCGATCTAAACTTGGAGGTTAAAAAATATATCTCTCGTATATTGTACATGTTCAATTACTTACTAATTAATCTCAGATACTACTTTCGGCTCGAACTGGAACCTAAATAACCAAACTCAGACATATTTGTAAACACATCAAATTTGGCAAAACTAACCTGCGGACAACATACCCTACCTTAATAACCCCCAACCGAAGCCAACCCTAAAATATCGTCTGAATGTATTGTTCGGTTTCATGCAACCTCGTATTAGGACAGGTTCTTCTTACTATAGAAACTTGTCATTTACTCGTGCAATGCACGTCTTAATAAATATATTTTTTTAAAATAAAAATTCAGACATAGTCTGAATTTGAACTTAAAACCTCTTTTATAATAGTTATACATATGTGTTGCACGCTTTGGTAAATTTACAAATGACACTAAGGTCTTCTGCCATTATAATATTAGAGATTAGAGATTCATCCAACAAAAGTGGATACGGGTTTACTCAAACACCTAAACCCATCCAACCTGGCCTGCGAACTAGGCTATTGGGTCAAAGTATCCACGATGGGTCATAGGGTAGTGGGTGAAGTATGTAGGCTTTTCGGGCCGAGTGAACGTCACACCGCTTGGATTTTTTAGTGATATAATGAAAATGTGGGGGGTAAACTAAACTTGAGGACCCTTCTCTTACTATCCTGCACTCCATCGGTAGAGCCCTTATCAACAACTGGATCTCTCTTGGGGCCAATGGATCTAGAGGAGGGATTCTTTATGGTTTTAAGGGATCAAAATTCACCCTTATTTCGATTCGTCGCTTTACGTTCTTTCTTAGTGTTACCCTTCGTTAGGCTCAGCTCAATTGTGACCTTACCGTGGTGTCCATTTATGGACCGTCCACTGCAGAGTGGCGTGAGGAGTTCTGGAACGAATTCTATTATTTCCATCCAAATATCCAGGGTCTCCTTTTTCTTTTGCGACGACTTTAACGTCACCAGATTTGCCTGCGGAAGATCAGGAGTCTCCTCGCACCCTTCAGACTCCTCCCGTTTCAACGATTGCATCTGTTACCTTCACTTGTCTGATCTTCCCATCAATGGAAGAGCTTTCACTTGGTCTAATATGAGATCATCGCCGTCCATGGCTAAGCTTGACCACTTTTTGGTGTCCAATAATTGAATCAACCTTTTTCACAACTCTTATGCCTCGGCGATGCCCAATCCTTCTTCGGACCACGTGTTGATCTCCCTCAATGCTAATTTTAACTTTTCTAAACCTTTCAAGTTCCGTTTTGAAAAGTTTTGGTTGCAAGACCAAACCTTTGTCAACCTCATAACGGAATGCCTCTCTTCTATTACCGGCTCTTTTGGGCTGAGACGTATTTTGATTAAGATGCACGCTATCAAATTTGGTTGTAAAATTTGGTGCAAAGGGAATTTGGCTAATGCTAATTTCCTTAAAAACGTTCTCCTCTCTACCATCGAATCTATCGACCTGCTGGAAGAAAGAGGTGCGAGCTCAGATTCCCGCTGTTCCGAACGAGCGGGTTGTAAAAGAGATTTTGCTACCATTCTCCACAACGACCATATCAAATGGGCCCAACGGGCTAAGTTCCATTGGTTGAAGGAAGGGGGTGGTAACACTGCCTTCTTCCACAACTTTGCCTCGCACCGACAGCGGTGCAACCACATCTCCTCTATTTCTGATAATGGCTATGAATTCACTTCTACCTCGGATATTCATGCCACTTTTCTTCGATTCTATAAGGATCTTTTGGGCTCCCCGAAACATAGATCGATTCATTTGGACTGGAACCATCTACATGGTCCTCAGACACATGATCTTTCTAGTTTAGAAGTGCCCCTTTCTTTAAATGAGATTAAGTCTGCAGTGTTCACTTTAAAAAGCGATTCTGCCCCTAGACCGGATGGTTTTCCTGCTTTTTTCTTTCAGCGATTTTGGGATAGTCTCAAGAACGACATTCTCAGGATGTTCTCCAATCTTCATCAATGGACTTCTCTTTTGATAGAATCAATTACGCTCACATCGTCCTCATTCCGAAAATTTTGGGACCCAACTCTGTCTCCAACTTCCGGCCGATAGCCTTCTTAACACGACTTTCAAGATCATTATGAAAGTTCTCGCCAACCGTCTCAGTACTATTATCTCCCCTTTGATCGACCCGGCTCAATTCGGTTTTATTAAAGATCATTTTATTCTCGATAGTGTGGCGTCGGCGTAAGAAATTATATCTGATGCGGTTTATTTCTGGGAGACGTGTGGATGCACCAGGTGTGAGTTCGGACTCGATTTGTATTTGAAGGAGAATGCTGCTCGTCTGCCGATCTTCGGTTGACCTTCTGGAACCTACGATGAGCTCGGAATGATGTTGAAGTCTGGGCTCGGATCTGAGGGGTCGGATCCGAGGTCTTGTGTACCTGCAGACGGTCCTGAAACACCGGGGTTTATCCCGGTGGCGGACCCTCCGACGATCTAGTCAGTCTCTGTGAGAGAGTAGCAATAACTAGGTATATTTAAGTGGCAAAAGATTCATTACCTCAAAAAGTGGGTGTGGGTCTAGTATTTATAGAGGATCCCAACTGGGTTTGGTTCCCTTTGGGGGCCGGGTCTGGATCCGAAGGCCCGTGGGCTTGACGTGGCAGAAGGCCCAGGGGGTTTAGGGCAGACGTGGCAATACCAGGAGTGGTATAGGGCTGACGTGGCGAAATCCTTGGTGGTATTTGGAGCCGACGTGGCTGATCGTGGGTCTCCTATTCTTCTGGGGGGATCGGAGGGCCTAGGCTGCGCCAGGTCATCCTTCTGCTTCGCCAGAGAGGGGGGGCGGCCTGTGGCACTGTCACGGGTCGGACTCCGAGGACTACCGAGGCTCGTCGGCACGAGGAGGCCAGTACTGTGAGGGCAAACATGAGGTTCGGCGCCGACCCTGAAGTGGTTCGGGGCCGAGCTAGATAGCTATTTTTACCTTTTCGAGTGAGAATTGTATTGGGCCCTGGTTGGGCCTCAGGCCATTTTTACCCTATCACACAAGCCCCCCACTCCTGCGGGGGTGCGGGAGCAAGCCTTGGAGGAGTGTTCATGGTTGTGGAAAAAATGGGAGGGCGACTCACAGGGCCTCCTTGGTGGGGTTGTCCTGAGGCTTTGATCGGACCTCGAGCTTGTCGAGGGTTTATGGGTAGGTGAAGGCGATGGCGATCCGTTGTATCTTCCGGAGAAGAGTACCCTGGTGCCTGACAGAACCTCGAGAGGACGAGGGTTTATGCGTCGACAAGGGTGATGGCGAGCCGTTGTTTCTTCCTGAGAAGAGTACCCTGGTGCCAGACCGAACCTCGAGACGAGGGGGAATTATGGGCTGGTAAGGGTGATGGCCCACCGGTGAATCTTCCGAAGAAGAGTACCCGGGTGCCAGACCGGACCTCGAGCTGGCGAGGGATTATGGGTCGGTAAGGGTGAAGGCGAGCCGTTGTTTCTTCCTGAGAAGAGTACCCTGGTGCCAGACCGAACCTCGAGACGAGGAGGGATTACGGGTTGGTAAGGGTGATGGCGAGCTGGTGGATCTTCCGAAGAAGAGTACCCTGGTGCTAGACCGGACCTCGAGCTGGCGAGGGTATTATGGGTCGGTAAGGGTGAAAGCGAGCCGTTGTTTCTTCCTGAGAAGAGTACCCTGGTGCCAGACCTAACCTCGAGACGAAGAGGGATTACGGGTTGGTAAGGGTGATGGCGAGCCGGTGGATCTTCCGAAGAAGAGTACCCTGGTACCAGGCCGAACCTCTAGTTGAGGAGGAATTACGGGTCGGTAAGGGTGATGGCGAGCCGGTGGATCTGTCGAAGAAGAGTACCTTGATGCCAGTGAAGGCGAGTCGTTATTTTGCCCGAACCTACCCCCGTACCGAGCGGCCAGCCTGGCACTGGGTGACGTCAGCAGCACACGTTTCGAGGACGTGGCGGGATTTCCCAGGTGGCAGTTGCACGTCAATCGGTGAATAGTGACTGCGAAAATTGAGGAGTCGTCCCTATCCTCTATAAATGTTCTCCCCCCTCCTCCCATCGCCCATTTCTTTCTTGCCCTTTATTTTTCAAAAAACCTTTCAACTCTTCGGTGTTCGTCCCTTCAGCTTCCTGCAGCAGGATCGTTCTTCCGAGGTGACCCCAGGTTAGTTGGTAACCCTGTTTAGCTTAGGCACAGATGGACAGGGCTCAGTCCGGTTCGTCGGCGTCGACATCTGGGGGGGGAGTGAAGCCGGTCTTGAAACCGACTCCGGGGGAGGAGCCGGTAGGCGAGGAGGAGGTTGTACACAATGTGAAGCCATTGCGATCTCGGAGGCATTTCGTGGTGGATAGTAGCGACTCTGAGGAGGGGGGCGGTAGTTCAGACGAAGTCCGGATCCTAGGGTTGGCCGCCGGAGAGGAGGGTGGTTCCGAGGGGGACGATACCTCAGGGCCTCGGAATCCGCCCGTTCTGGGGCGTTTGTCTACACCCTCGCCGGAACGGGCCAAGAAGAGGAGGGCTCCGAAGAAGAAGGGATCGAGGATTGGCGGCCCAAGTGACTTAGTGATAGGGTCGTCCGCACAACCCCAGTCTTTCCGCCGCTACCCCGACGATCTCTCAGATAAGGAGTCCTTGGGGGTCCAGCCGTCGTTGCCAAGTCGGAAGAGGTTGAAGGTGGATGCATCCCCGACCGTTCTGGAGGCAGGCGACTTGGGGGCTCTGCAGTTGGCATACTACATAGGGTCCGGATATGAGCTCATGCTGCCGAACTCTACTCTTCGGCCGACTGACCCCCTGCCGGATAGGTATTGTATCTTCCCTGTGGACGCCTTTATCTCCGGCCTGAGGCTGCCTATCCATCCCTTCGTTCGGGAGGTGCTAAATTGGTCGTCCCTGGCACTGATGCAGTTTGGGCCGAACTCCTGGAAGCAGATCATCTGCTTCGTGCTGTTGTGCAAGGAGCAGAAGGTACCCCTGCGGCTGAGCGTGTTCCGAGCGATGTTGATGATCGGCTCATCGGCAGAGGGAGTATACTATATCTCGCCTCGAGGTAAGGCGAAGGTTGTCCACGGTCATCCGGATTCCATCAAGTTTTGGAAGAAGAAATATTTGGTGATCCGGAGTGAGGATCCTTGGGGTATCCCCACTCGGTGGAACCATTCTAAGCCGAGTTACGAAGCACTGGGACCGGGGGACCTGACGGCGGAGGAGTGGAGATTCGTTGAGCGCCTCCATCTGTCGTATAGCATCAATTGGGGGAAGGTGACGGAGGCCCATCTGGCGAGCGTCGGACTGAGCCCGAGCCCGGCCGTGCCTCGTACGTGGTTGTTTCTTTCCTCTCGCTCTTCTTGTACTTTCTTGCTCATTGTTCTTAATGGATCTTTTTGCAGATATGGATGAAGAATCGATTAAGGCGCTGAGGCTCGCTATGAAGAAGACGAAGGCCGAGAAGAAGGGGGACGTGGCGAAAACGACCGAGTTGTCCCAGGTGGTCTCCGAGGCCCCAATTCAGCCGAGGGTGAAAAGGACCCGCTCAGAGACAGGCGGGGACGCGGTGGTCCAGGGGGGCTTGGATCAGGGTAGGGCCGCCGACCTTGATAAGGGGAAGGGTCCCCTGGTGGATCCCGGACTAGAGGAGAGACTTCGGCGACGGTGGGTGCCGGATTGGTCGATCCGCGAGGGTGATTGCCTGGTCCGGGGGTGCCAGGCCGTGGAGGTTGCAGATAAGCTGGCGACCCCTCGGGACCGTTCGGATATGAAGGCCCAGACCCTGGACAAGGCGTACGTGCGTCTTGCACAGGCCACTGTGCTGGTAAGTCAATCGAGCCCCCTTGCTTTCAGATTATGTTGCTAAGAAGGATTTCTTAGTAGTGTCCGGCTGTGGCAGGCGACCGTGCAGGGGGCCCATGTGAGGGGCCTCTATGAGGTGGTGTTGCAGCGAGAGCGAGACCGGGCTGACAAGGCCGAGCAGGAGGTGACGGAATTGAAGGGAGAGCTCGAAGGCTCTCGTAAGAAGGAGGCGGAGATGAAGGTGGCCTTCGACAAGGAGAAGGAGGAATGGGCGAAGGCGAGGGTGGCTCAGGAGAAGAGGTCGGAGAAGGAGAAGAAAGAGGTGACAGAGTCGTGTCAGCTCCTGGTGATCAAAGCCCAGGATAGCAGTTATGCAAAGGCCCTCAGCCATGTGAGGCACTTCTATCCGACTATCGACCTGTCCAATTTCGAGTATGATATGGAGATTGAGGGGACACCGAAGACCCCTGGCGAATAAGGGTCCGATGATAATCCGGTCGCCGACCCCCCTGCGGATCCAACTGACATTGAGGTGGGAAAATAAGCTGTATACTTTTGTACTTCTTTTTCCTTCTCTCGATTGTATTTGCCTTCTGCGGACTGGCCACCGCATTTTTTTGTATGGGGAAATTGAATTTATAAAAAGAGGGTTTTTGGCTGGCCAAGTGTTCCAACTTCGAAGAATTCCCGAACCTCCTTGCTTATATGTTTTGAGCGGGCTGGTTCTCTTGTAGGTTACGGCTCCCCCTCCTGAGGCGGACCCCCTTCGTTCCGACGTGGCGTGGCTTCGGGGCAAGGTCGAGGCCCTAGAGGCCACTTTGGTCCGGTATCGAAAGAGGGCTCGTGACACTGATGCGGCCTTCCATTATTACAGGAACAAGTCTGAAGCCCTAAGTGAGGAGGCAAGCCGGCTGAGGAGGGCGATGGCGGATCGGGAGCTCGGGGGCATTGGTCTTGGATATACCATGTCGAGTTCCTCGGTGCAGAGGCCCTCCTCTGAGAAGCTGCTCGTGATGTGATAGTGGAGAAGGAGATGGAGATACACCGCTACAGGACTATGCTGGGTGTCTCGATATCTTCCTCGGGGGGTTGGCGAGCGGAGGGGGCTCCCTCTGCGTTGCTACTGATGGAACGCATGCGATCCGTTGATGCCCAGAGCTCCGTGGCCGGCGCGTCGACTGTGGCAGAACCGAAGGGTCGTCAGGACGAAGAGAGAGCTCCAAGTCGTTCGGTCGGGGTGATTCCTTCTTTCGCCGGACCCGAGGGGCCCTAAGTCGGCGGTTTTCTTTAGTTTGAGATGAGTGGAGTGGTTCTGTAACGGTCTTTGCTTGTTTTCCCAGAACAAAATAAAAGAGTATGAATAAAAAAATCTTTTCCTTTTTTGCTCTGGCTAGCGGTGTGGTGAAGGGCGGTGGAGGCGAGGTTGGGCTCCGCCGATTCGTGAGGGATCGACGCGGGGCGATAGGAAGACCCCCCGGTCCGGAGCTGGGTCGAACCTACTGAGATGCTTGGGGACGAGACCTGAGTGAGAACCCAGGTGCCGAGCCCATTGCCCGGTACCAGGTCGGAGCTGCCGAGGCTTTTAACTTTTGACAAAAAAGAGACTTCTTTTATACCAGACAGGGAGGGTCGTTGAAGTGGCCCCTTGCACATGAATGCTTACAAAAGATTTAATTTACTTTAGTCAGGCTAGAATCTAGGCTCGCTCTCCCAGGAATTTCATGAGGTGCTCGGCGTTCCAGGGTCGGCTGATGGGTCGGTCGTTCATATCCGTCAGGCGGTACGTACCAGGGCGTACAGCCTCGACTACGCGGTACGGGCCTTCCCAGTTGGGAGCCAGTTTTCTCTTCTTGGTTGGGTCAGAGACAGATAGCTTTCGTAAAACCAGGTCCCCTGCCTGGATGTTTGTGGGGCGGACCTTCTTGTTGTAAAATCTCTCGATTCGTTGCTGGTAGATGCTCCTTCGGATTGAGGACTTCTCTCGCACCTCGGCGACGAGGTCCAGGTTGGCCCTCAGCCCGGACGCATTGTCATCTTCATCGAAGGCTATGATCCGAGGAGAAGGCAATCCGACCTCGACGGGGATGACTGCCTCCGTCCTATAGGTCAGACTGAACGGCGTCTCTCCCGTGGGGATCCTCTGGGTGGTTCGGTGCGCCCATAGTACGCTGGGCAGTTCCTCGACCCATAGCCCTTTGGGGAAATTGTCCAGGCGCTTTTTGAGGCCATCGAGGATTTGCCTGTTCGCGTTCTCCGCTTGGCCGTTAGACTGACGGTGGCAAATGGCGGAGAAACGCTGCTGGATGCCGATGTCCGCACAGAAAGTTTGGAAGTTTTTACCTTGGAACTGGGTTCCGTTGTCCGTGACGAGGATTCGAGGGATTCCGAATCGACAAATGATGTTCTTCCAAAGGAACTGTTGCACTTGGCGCTCGGTGATGCTGGATAGTGGTTCGGCTTCGATCCACTTGGTGAAGTAGTCGATGGCGACAATCAGGAATTTCTTTTGCCCTACCGCTGGGGGGAAGGGCCCCACAAGGTCCATACCCCACATGGCGAATGGCGTAGGGCTCGCCAGGGACCGGAGATTGGCTTGAGGAAGCCTTTTGATAGGGGAGAATCTTTGGCAGGGGCCGCACCTCTTGACTAAGTCTTGTGAGTCTTGGAGCATGGTGGGCCAATAGTACCCTTGATTCAGGGCCTTTCAGGCAAGTGTTCTACTCCCCATGTGGCATCCGCCGATCCCTTCGTGCAAGTCTTTGAGGGCGTAGCTGGCCTCGTCGCTGGTGAGGCAGCGGGGGTATGGCTTGCCGTCGGCCAAGGTGTACGAGCGTTTGAAGAGGATGTCATCGATCATGACGAATCTTTCAGCTCGGATTCTGATTCGTCTGGCCTCGGCTCTGTCTTCAGGAGGCTCGGCCCTGCTTAAGAATTTTCGGATGGGAGTGGTCCAGTCGTCCGGACTGGTCCCCTCTTGCACACACATCGCTTCCGGCTCTGGGTCACTGATGCTTGGCTTTAGGAGGACCTCGACGAGCACCGTTCGATCGAGACCCTCGAAGGAAGAAGAGGCAAGTTTGGATAACGCGTTTGCTTGGGCGTTCTGTTCCCTGGGGACTCTGATAACCGTGGCGCCGTCGAAGGACGCCAAGAGTCGTTTGACTGCCGCCAAATACCTCATCATTCGTTCGTCGCGGGCTTCGTATTCTCCGGTGATCTGATTGATCACGAGCTGAGAGTCACTAAAGGCCCGGATTTGCTTGGCACCGGCTCGGTGGGCGAGGGTCAATCCGGCGATCATGGCCTCGTATTCTGCCTCGTTGTTGGAGGCCGGAAAGTTGAGGCGGAGGGAGTATTGAAGTAGGAATTGGTCGGGGCCATGGAGGATGATGCCAGCTCCACTCCCCGTTTCGCATGACGAGCCGTCGACAAAGACCTCCCAGGTCGGATCCGACCCTTCGAAGTCAGGCTGCTCGGAGACGGTGCACTCAGTTATGAACTCGGCGAGGGCCTGTCCTTTAATGGCCGCCCTCAGATGGTAGCTGATGTCGAACTGGTTCAGCTCGATCGACCATTTGACTAACCGGCCGGAGTTTTCGGGTTTGTGGAGGACCGTCTTCAGTGGCTGGTCGGTCAGTACTTGGACGGAGTGGGCCTGGAAGTAAGGTCGAAGTTTTCGAGCTGCCATGACCAGGGCATAGGCCACCTTCTCTAACTTTGCGTATCTCGTCTCGACTGAGAGTAGTACTTTGCTCACATAGTACAGTGGTTTTTGAACTCCCTCCTCCTCTCGGACGAGGACGGCACTGAGGGCGCAGTCCGAGGCGGACAGGTAGAGCCAAAGCGGCTCGCCTGGCTCGGGCTTGCTGAGGAGAGGCGGGTTGGCGAGGTATTGTTTCAGCTGTTCGAAGGCTTCTTGTTGATGGGTACCCCACTCGAAGCCCCCTTTCCCGCGTAAGGCTTTGAAGAAGGGGAGAGACTTCTCCCCTGACTTGG
>JACEHZ010000654.1:600000-930000 GCA_017893485.1 Hemerocallis citrina | reverse complement strand
GCTTGCTGTTAACAATCCTGAAAATTTTCTCATTTGTGAGATCATTCTTCACAAATTGCAATATCAGATGTTTCCAACCGGTAGAAATGCTTGGTAACAACACGGCAATACACCCCCCATTCATCATATTTGGTTTTGTAACTGTACCTACTATTTCATGTGTGATCACAATCCTCAATGTACGATTGAGCTTTGTGGAGCTAAATGCATAAACATCTTTAGTATACAACAACAACAAAATATTTTTTCAATTAGTTGGGATCGGCTACATGAATCATGGTTTTCCATTCTGCTCGGTTTAGCGCAATATCTTTTGTAAGGTCATAAGTTATCATATCTTTTTCCACCGTTTCCACCCAAGTTAGTTTAACTCTACTCTCAATACTTATCAAATCACTCTTTCTAACGGGTACTACTAGGTCTACGTGTGACATGTCCAAACCACCTAAGCCGATTCTTTCTTAACTTATCTTGAATTTGAGCTACCTTTAGCATGTCTCGTATATACTCATTTCTAATTCTACCTTTCCTTATTTTACTATACATCCATTTTAGCGTTCTCATCTCCGCTACACTGTTTCTTTTGAACATGTTGGTTTATTAGTTGCTCATAAAGTGCATGTATGGGACCAAGCCAAAGAGTTGTGGTCACTCTTGGTGAGAACACGGTAACTTTTTTTCACCTTTGCGAGGCTAAAAAATGAGTTTTCGATTTTTTTTAAAGCTATGGGTGAAGCGGTGAGTATTCGTAAAGCCACTGAACGGTTATCGGACTCGAATTGAGAAATCAGTTTTGGGCCGCGATGTCGACTGGGCCGATACTGGGCAAAGGCCCATATGCAGTATGTAGTAGGCTCATACAAGAGAAGTCCATTACGGAAATCCATAAGGTAAAAATGGATCCAGCCCGTTAAGGAAAACGAAAGTTGTGGATGCGGTCACTCGCGATGAGAACAAGTTAACAAATTTCCGCTATTCAGAGATTCAAAATTGGGTTTCTGATTTTTTTTTTTTTTTAAGGGCTAAATATAAAAAAAAGTACACAAAGTTTTGGGCCAGTTTAAAAAAATGACACTAAGTTTTTTTTATTTAAAAAAAAGACACAAAGTTTCAAAAAATTCCACTGGGTTAGTTAGGGTTAGGGTTAGTTCGGGAGGTTTATTTAAACATCTGATTAGTTCAGTGATGTTTTTTTAAACACAAATAAAAGATGAATGTGATTTTTTTAAACACAAATGAAAAATGTAAGTAATTATTTTAAACCCTATCCTAATCCTAATCATAAGCCTAACTAACCCAGTGGAGTTTTTTTTTGAAACTTTGTGTTCTTTTTTTAAACAAAAAAATCTTAGTGTCCTTTTAAACTGGTCCTAAACTTTGTTTTTTTATATATATATATATATTTAGCCTTTTTTGTGCCCGATGAATGATACGGATGCGTTACGTACCGACTCGAATTCGAAGGTGGGCCCGAGATAGAAGGAATGGATTGTAACCTTTTTCTCTCTCTCTCTGTTCCTCCGTTTTTTGGATTTTATAGTACAAACAGAATTCAAAATTCCGACCTCTTGCTCACTTACAACTTACCAGTGAAATTGGGTCACTTTTTGAAACACAATCTTTTTGAAAAACTTAGTCGCATACAACTTTATTTTTTATATAAAGTTTTTATTATCAACATTTGGATCTCTTTCAGGCTTTGAAACGCTCTTATAAAATTTGGATTTCATCTGCATCTGCTGATACTATTACGCATCGGAGAACTAGAGGAAATTGGGATGGAACTGGAGCTTTAAGAATGGAGAATATGCACCACTATTAGCCTTCATGCGCTGAAGGGGCGTCGATGCCTCATAGTCCTTGACATGCTGATTCATTCATTAATATATCGAGTTAGGACTTCTCTTCAAACTTAGTTATGAACCAAGCCCAAAGGTGCATTTGGCGAACCATTCCCAAGCCAAGCTCAAGCTTTTCGAGCTAATTTATAGCCCTATATCTATATAATAAAACACAAAAAAGGCTATCAAGTGGCTTTCCTTCAATCCCCCCAAAGAGTCAAAGACCCAGATCTAACCTCATAAAATACATTCCCCCCTCCCCCCAAAAAACAACTCATTTATTCTCTCTCTCTCTCTCTCATTCCCCCTCCCCAAAAAAACAACTCATTTATTCTCTCTCTCTCTCTCTCTCTATATATATATAAACATGAACTTTTATACCCTAATTTATAATTATTTTTCACCATATACTAATAATTATTTTTCAACATATACTAATGGATACATGGACTTTTATTTACAACTAATTATCGTCATACTATTCAAACTTCGTCATACTATTCAAACTTCAGCTACATAATTGTTGATTTACTTTTACAAGACTTCTCATATGCTGTATCGTTCTGAAGAGTGGCCACGGGCAAATATAGTATATGAATAACATAGAACCAGCAAAGGATCTTCACATGTCGTAGGTCACAAATTCAACCAAAATCCAACCAAGATATCTAGATTAGTAAACTTAAAGCTGACCCAGATATACAAGAAAAAATATGCCACAAACATTAGATACAGCTTCCTCTGTTCACATACTCGCAAAAATGCAGCCGATGAAAAAGAAACATAATGAATCTTTTAACCTGTATGTTCTTCTTCAATTTGCCTGCTAATTGAATGCCAAACAGCATGAAAACCAATCAACTCTCAACAAAGAACTTATCCAGAGAGTTGCAAAAAAAACTTGCTTCGGTGGCAGGCAAATGGAACGGCTGATAGAAAAGGACAGCATAATGAATCTTTTGATCTGAACATAAATCTTCATTTTACCTGTGAAGTTGTAGGATTTAAGATACCTCACAATGCAGATTGCTAAATATGAATGACAAACACAAGCAAATATGCAGTACAACAAAGTGGTAAGCAAATAGTTTACTTCTGGAAAATCATTTAAACATCTTTACGATGTCACTTTCTATTCTAACCAAACAAAGAATGTGTCACTACACTCCAATAAGATGAATAGATGATACCCAATAACTAGTCATCCATGATAGGCTCCGAGTGAACGAGCAAGGCCGTGGACATGAATTTTGATCCATGACCACTTGCAGCAACCTACGCTTTTCAATCTCTCACCCTTGGAGTGAATAACAATCTTTAAAATTTCAAGTTGGCAATTTTTCGTACATCTCCTGCCCAGCCCTCAAAGGGCCCCAGGTTTATGTCTATACGCTCCCAAAATAAAGAGCCTTGACTACTAGAAGAATAGTACCTAGACCTACCAGAATAGCTACATTGGAAATGACGTCTCGGTCATGATTTGGACTTCTTCATCTTTACGCTCTTCTGACATTTAGGGGTTTGTGCGAGCTGCAATGACCAGGAGGTAAGCCCAGATTTAGGTAATCAATGAAAAAACAAAATGAAAATGAGTTACCTTCTTCTCTTTCTTCTTTTTCTCTTTCTTTTTCTTTTTCTTCGCCTTTTTCTTCAGTTTTATCTCCTCTTCGGGCTTTTTTTCTCTTTCTTTTTCTTTTTCTTCGCCATCATCAGACTCCTACAAGAACCAAATGACCATGAATTCACGACGAAAGCATTATAACGATTGACCAGTCACAGATATCAGATATGTTGTAATTGGTTACCTCGGAATTATCACCAAAAGAAGCAACATGCCGTACTATTCTTCCAGAACTTGAAGCCCCACCTATAATGAATTGCAATGTGTGAGAACCTCATTGTTCATAGCCTTACGGGAAGGTCAGCCGTTCATGAATAATACTAATAAATCACGAAAGGCCTTTTTTTGTCCCTTTTATAATTCAGAGAAGCATTAAAATGCGTCTTTGTCATTACTTTCGTTCTGTTAACACTTTCAGTTGAGTCCTCTGATTTACACATGAAACCTTACGCCGGGGAAATATAGTTAAGGCCAAAAGTCACAGTTTTCGTTATAAAGAACAATTGTAACGAAGAATGAACATTACTGTCAAGATCATAACTTCTCTAGTAGGAAGGGCAAAATTAAATAATTGCTCTTCAGACACTTAAAAAAAAACTCATATATATAATGTTTGGAGTATTCAAATTATCAAAATTATAAACAACCAGATTCAGCACCTGTAATACCCCGAAAATTCTTACTATATACATATATACATTGTTATATATATATATATATATATATATGTATATATGTATATGTATATGCATAGACATTACTATTATCATTTTTTCCATACACTACACTATTTATTTTTATGTTAGTATGGTTAATTTTTTTTTTTTAAAGGACCTAATTTGTTTTCTTTTAAAAGCCCAACACTATTTTATTTTTTTGTTTTCTTTTTAGGCCCAATCCAATTGTATTTAGGGCCTATGTGCAATTTCATAAAGTATAAGGGGTTATGTGCAAAAGTAAGGGACACCTAAGCACTTCTACACCCTTCCACACTCCTCTCCCTCTCTCTTTTCCCTTCTTTTCTGCAGGCAGCCAGCAGCTGCAGTTTTCTTCTTTTCCCTTTTTTCTATATATACATACTACTACTCCTACTCACTACTACTACTATTTACTCTCCCACTCTTTCTCCTTCTCTCCTCTTTTTTTTTTTTTTTTTTTCCACTGCCGACAGCAGCTGCAGCAATTTTCCTCCCCTTCCTCTATATATATTAATGCCTTTTACTACTTCCACCTACTACCTTACCATTACCTACTATAGCTACACTATTTCTACCATTACTACTGTCCAGAATACAGCAGAATACTGCTGTAATTGCTGTCCAGTTGCTGTCCAGATTTTACAAATCTTTCTACTAGTCCTACCACTCTTACTATACCACCTACTACTTCTATATCACTCTACTACTACTCTACTACTACTATTAAGTTGAAATCCAGCAGTAAAGAAGCCTTTTTGAAGCAAGGAGGAAGCATAAGAATGTGGGTATTCTCCTTCTCCTTTTAATTTCTTTTATGACTTTATTATATAGAAGTTATGTTTGTTAAAATTGTTGAATTGAAGTAGTGAGGTTATGTTAGAAGTTTTATTGTTAGGATGTTGTTGGTTGAGATTGTTAAATACTTTAGTTTACATAGAGTAAACATAGCAAGAAAAATGTATGTTTACTCCAATCATGTTTTAACTCATTGTTTTGATTATGCATAATAGGTTGAAATGATTAGGTGAAATAAAAAGTTGTAATTAGGAAAGAACACTAGTAGAGATTATATATGCTAGTAGGGTAGAATTGAAGAAGAAGTTGCATGCATGATTAGTTATAGAGATTCTATATCGATATAAATTATATAGAATGAGGATTGTATGTTAGTAGATATAAGTTATATAGAGTGATGTCGTATGATTGTATGCTTAGACCTTATAACAAGGAAAGCTTAAATAAACGAATTGTGGGAAGTGTATGCCTAGTTAATATAATTATTTAATAAGCTTGTAGAATAGAAAACTACTCGTTCATGATGGTATGAACTACTTGTCAGTTAGTAATGCGTGATAGAAGTAGTAATTCAAAGTAGAGTTAGTAGTCACTTAAAGTAATTGTAGTAAGTGGATAATGGTAAAAACCCATAGTTGGATACTTGATTAACTGATTTATGATAGTATGGTAATGGTGGTAAGAAGGAAAAGCCACTTGTAGTTGAGTGCTTAGCTAATTAGAAACTCATGATAAGTAAAGTAGATTGTAGTAAAGGAGAAGATTGTAGGCATTGAAGCCTTTAGTAATACAAATGGTAGTAGTATGCATGAGTGTATGCATCTGGTGGTATTTGTTGCCGTAAGTGCACCAATATTGATACGCATATGGTGATATTTAGTGCACCAAGTGCCCTTTGTCCTACATATAAGTAAATGCATTTAAGTGCATTAGTTTTATAACAAGTAGCTAAACCAACTACTCTTAGTTGAATCCATACTCGAGTTAGATAATTAACTTTTGGATCTAGGTTTAAATCACCTAGTAACCAACTATCATTGAATAAGAAACTAAGTAGTATTTATTAAAGTAAGGATAAATGAAATAGGAGGAAAGGACAACAATGATGATGGAATCACGTGACCAATAAAATAAGGACAGGCACTAGTTGGGGGTGTACTCACCTGTCAAGGGGATACGTGCGGCGTCGTCTCGTCTGGGACACGTGCGGCGTGATCTCGACTGTTAATTCCTGAGATTTAGTGATAGAAATATCGAAATCTAGGGGAATGGACCCCTATGAGTACGTTATGTTCTAAGTTATCCATATGAACAAAGAACTAGAGTGTAACTCTCAGTCTCTGGCGGAGTAGGGAAAGGCCCTGCCGATTCGCCCTGTGTTCGGATAACTTATGGTAGAGTCCGGGTGTGGAGAGAGACCACCGATTCCGACAGGATTGCAGCGGAGCTGGATGATCACCAGCCTGTCGGGAGTGGAGAGAGACCACCGGCCGGGCAGAGTGGAGAGAGACCACCGATTCCGATAGATCGGAGTGATCACCGACTTTCGGGAGTGGAGAGAGACCACCGATCTGATGCAGTAGACGGAATTGACCGTATTTACTGCAGCTCTACCAGTCACTAAATAAATGTCAGGAACAGGAAGGAGTACAAGAGTAGGATGCATAGCGAGGGATTGAACCCTACCATCTGAAGAATACGAACTCGATTTGGGGAGTATGTAGTATGGGATGCATACGTTTTCAAATCAAGTTTGCATTAGATTAAGAGCATGGTGTGCATATGAATTGTGCATTAGAATTTAGATCATGACATACACCGACACTTATGGTTTGACTTTTCACATTTTTCTTCTGCATCAAATATTGATTGTTGAGGATTTTGGAGATTGTGGCTTTCATCCGCGTTGCGTCAGTTGTATTCAACTGACGTGCCCACAGTTTGCTAATGCAGGATCGCTAATCGTGAAGCAGGGGACTCGAGCTGCGGAAAGCATCCAAGTGGAACATGTAGTTTCCTTGCGCAATGTAAGTTTCTAATTTCCTGTAATTTTTCTGTGTTGTGTACTCATTGAAGTAAAGATTCTGGGTAAGTGTCACGAGCTCCCAGTGTGTGGAACTTGGGGCGCTACAGCACCATCGCGATTCTACAATGATACTTGCCTAAAGTTAGTTAAGTTATTCGTCTCAAACAAGTAGAAGAAGAAATGGAACCCCATACTTGTAGGAGGAAATTTTCCGCGTAAAGAGTAGTATCCTTATGGGGGAATTTCGTATGGACGATCCATTCCAATGTCGTAAGACACATGTGTACAAAAAATCAAAAAGTTTGGAGGCTTTAACCGTGCAACACAGTACCAATTAGTTATATTATTGAAAAAAGGTTCATTTTGCAAGTTTGCAACCACTTAAAACATGGATAAACGATGTCCAAATGCCTCGATATTTTACAGATGTAGATATTATCACATTAAAAACAAAGTGAAGGCTTCTGATTATCCATGGAGTCCCACCAAGTAACTACTAGTAGTACTCTACATGAGAAAACCACCTGCTATAACTTAAGCACTGTTTTTTTTAATGTACGCTTTTTACACTTCAGTGGCCAAAAAAGCAAAAGCGATGAGATTATTTTACGCTAAAAGAGAAGCCAAGCAGGCCTATTTAGCGGTCCACCAATTTTAATTGTGCCTTTTTAATTAAGTGGGCTGCTTAATTGGCCAAATCTGCTTAATTGGTCGCTTAAGCGAGTCCAAGTGGGAAAAATAAATAAATAACACAACTTAAAACCCATTTAAACCCGAATCAACCTGAAATCCAAATTTATAAGTTGTTTCAGCCTGAAGAAGATATGATAGTTTCTCAAACCCTAACCCCAATCCTCCTTTGCAAGCAACCCTTAACTTGCGGAATGTGCAATCGTAGACTCTCCTCTCCTTCGCATGTAATTTCATCAATTTATGTTTTAATTGTGTGCATACTATTAGTTCTATCCAATTTTAATTATGCTTTTAAAATTAAGTGGGCCACTTAATTAGCCAAATCTGCTTAATTGGTCGCTTAAGCGAGTCCAAATGGGAAAAATAAATAAATAACACAACTTAAAACCCTTTTATACCCGAATCAACCCAAAATCCAAATTTATAAGTTGTTTCAGCCTGAAGATATGATAGTTTCTCAAACCCTAACCCTAACCCTAACCCCAATCCTCCTTTGTTCCTTCACAGTTTTCGGCCACTTTCCCTAACCCTAACCCTATGATAGTTTTTGGCCACTTTCCTCAGATTTTTTATTTCACTCATTTTAATGGCTATAGTGCACTGTTTTTTATCACTCTCTTGAGATTTCGTATTTTACTGCTTTGGCCTTATTTTGTGGGTTACAGTCCACAATTTTCGGCCGTTTTCGTGAAATTTAGTATTTGAATGTTTTAGCCTCATTTGTGGGCCATAGTTCACAGTTTCCGTCCACTTTCCTGAGATTTTTTATTTCACTCATTTTGTGGGCTCTAGTACACCGTTTTCGATCACTTTCTTGATATTTCGTGTTTTACTGTTTTGGCCTCATTTTGTGGGTTATAGTCCACAGTTACCGTCTGTTTTCGCGAAATAATGTATTTGAATGTTTTAGTCTCATTTGTGGGCTATATAATCCACAGTTTTCAGCTACTTTCGTGAGATTTTTTATTTTCCTCAATTTGTGGGCTATATAGTACACTGTTTTCGATCACTTTCATGATATTTCGTATTTTACAATTTTGGCCTCATTTGTGGGTTATAGTACACAGTTTCTGGCCATTTTAGCGAAATTTTGTATGTCTTCTTTAGCCTCATTTGTGGGCTATATAGTCCACAATTTTTGAACACTTTCGTGAGATTTTTTATTTCCCTCAATTTGTGGGCTATAGTACAATGTTTTCGATCACTTTCATGAGATTTCGTATTTTACTGTTTTGGCCTTATTTTGTGGGTTATAATCCACCGTTTTCGACCGTTGTCGTGAAATTTTGTATTTGACTGTTTTAGCCTCATTTGTGGGCTATATAGTCTACAGATTTCGGCCACTTTCGTGAGATTTTTTATTTCCCTCATTTTGTGAGCTATAGTACACTATTTTCGATTATTTACATGAGATTTCGTCTTTTACCGTTTTGGCCGCTTTTTGTGGGTTATAGTCCACATTTTCCGGCCATTTTTGTGAAATTTTGTATTTGAATATTTTAGCCTCATTTTTGGGCCATAGTCCACCATTTTCGGCCACTTTCCTGAGATTTTTTATTTCACTCATTTTGTTGGCTATAGTGCATTTGTTTTTTTATCACTTTCATGAGATTTCATATTTTACTGTTTAGGCCTCATTTTGTGGGTTATTATAGCCCACAGTTTCCGGTCGTTTTTGCAAAATTATGAATTTGAATGTTCTAGCCTCATTTGTGGGCCATAGTGCACAGTTTCCAGCCACTTTCCTGAGATTTTTTATTTCCCTCATTTTGTGGACTTTAGTGCACCATTTTGATCACTTTCTTGATATTTCGTATTTTACTGTTTTGACCTCATTTTGTGGGTTATAGTCCACAGTTTCTGACTGTTGTCGCGAAATTTTGTATTTGAATGTTTTAGCCTCATTTGCGGGCCATAGTCCACAGTTTTCGGCCACTTTCCTGAGATTTTTTATTTCACTCATTTTGTTGGCTATAGTGCACTGTTTTTTATCACTTTAATGAGTCTTCGTAGTCCACAGTTTCCGGCCGTTTTCGCGAAATTTTGTATTTGAATGTTTTGGCCTCATTTGTGGCCATAGTCCACTGTTTCCGTCCACTTTCCTGAATTTGAATGTTCTAGCCTCATTTGTGGGCCATAGTACACAGTTTCTGGCCACTTTCCTGAGATTTTTTATTTTCCTCATTTTGTGGGCTATAGTGTACCATTTTCGATCACTTTCTTGATATTTCGTATTTTACTGTTTTGACCTCATTTTGTGGGTTATAGTCCACAGTTTCTGACTGTTGTCGCGAAATTTTGTATTTGAATGTTTTAGCCAAATTTGCGGGCCATAGTCCACAGTTTTCGGCCACTTTCCTGAGATTTTTTATTTCACTCATTTTGTTGGCTATAGTGCACTGTTTTTTATCACTTTTATGAGTCTTCGTATTTTACTGTTTTGACCTCATTCCGTGGGTTGTGGTCCACAGTTTCCGGCATTTTTCGCGAAATTTTGTATTTGAATGTTTTGGCCTCATTTGTGGCCATAGTCCACTGTTTCCGTCCACTTTCCTAAGATGTTTTATTTTCCTCATTTTGTAGTACACTGTTTTCGATCACATTCATGATATTTCGTATTTTACTGTTTTGGCCTTCTTTTGTGGGTTATATAGTCCATAGTATACGACCGTTTTCGTGCAATTTTTTATTTGACTGTTTTAGCCTCAAGTGGTTGCTATAGTCCACAGTTTTCGAGAACTTTCGGGAGATTTTTTATTTCCCTCGATTTGTGGGCTATAGTACAATATTTTCGATCACTTCCATGAGATTTCGTATTTTACTGTTTTGGTCTCATTTTGTGGGTTATAGTCCACAGTTTCCGATTATTTTTGTGAAATTTTGTAGTTCACTGTTTTTGCCGCATTTGTGGGATATTGTCCACAGTTTTCCTACACTTTCGTCAGAATTTTTATTTCCCTCAATATAGTACACTGTTTTCGATCACTTTCATGAGATTTCGTATTTTACTGTTTTGGCCTCATTTTGTGGGTTATAGTCCACAGTTTCTGATCATTTTTGTGAAATTTTGTAGTTGACTGTATTAGCCCCATTTGTGGGTTATAGTCCACAAATTTCTGCCACTTCGTGAGATTTTTTATTTCCATCATTTTGTGGGCTAGTACACTGTTTTCGATAATTTTCATGAGATTTCGTCTTTTACAAAATTTAGCCTCATTTTGTGGGTTATAGTCCACAGTTTCCGACCGTTTTCGTGAAAATTTGTATTTGAATGTTTTAGCCTCATTTGTTGGCCACAGTAGTTTCCGTCCAATTTCCTGAGACTTTTTTTCCCTCATTTTGTGGGCAATAGTGCACCGTTTTCGATCACTTTCTTGATATTTCGTATTTTACCGTTTTGGCCTCATTTTGTGGGCTATAGTCCACTGTTTCCGGCCGTTTTCGCAAAATTTTGTATTTGAATGTTTTAGCCTCTTTTTGTGGGCTATAGTCCACAAATTTTGGCCACAAATGAGGCTAAAGACAAATACAAAATTTCGCTGAGAAACTGTGGACTATAACCCATTGTACTATAGATCACCGTTGTTGTGAAATTTTGTATTTGACTGTTTTAGCCTCATTTGTGGGCTATAGTGCGCAGATTTCGGCCACTTTCGTGAGATTTTTTATTTCCCTCATTTTGTGGGCTATATAGTACACTATTTTCGATCATTTTCTTGAGATTTCGTCTTTTACTGTTTTTGCCTCATTTTGTGGGTTATATAGTTCACAGTTTCCGGCCGTTTTCGTGAAATTTTGTATTTGAATGTTTTGGCCGTTATTTGTGGGCCATAGTACACAGTTTCCGTCCACTTGCCTGAGATTTTTATTTCCCTCATTTTGTGGGGCTATAATGCACCGTTTTCGATCACTTTCTTGATATTTCATATTTTACTGTTTTGACCTCATTTTGTGGGTTATAGTCCACAGTTTCCGAGGTTTTCGCGAAAGAATGTATTTGAATATTTTAGCCTCATTTGTGGGCCATAGTCCACAGTTTTCGGCCACTTTCGTGAGATTTTTTATTTTCCTCATTTTGTAGACTATAGTACACTGTTTTCGATCACTTTCAGAATATTTCGTATTTTACTGTTTTGGCCTCCATTTGTGGGTTATAGTCCACTGTTTCCGGCCATTTTAGCGAAATTTTGTATGTCTTCTTTAGCCTCATTTGTGGGCTAGAGTCCACAGTTTTCAATTTCGTGAGTTATTTTATTTCCCTCATTTTGTGGGCTATAGTACACTGTTTTCGATCACATTCATGATATTTCGTATTTTACTGTTTTGGCCTCCTATTGTAAGTTATATAGTCCACAGTTTCCGGCCGTTTTCGCGAAATTTTGTATTTGAATGTTTTAGCCTCATTTGTGGCCATAGTCCACTGTTTCCGTCCACTTTCCTGAGATGTTTTATTTTCCTCATTTTGTAGTACACTGTTTTCGATCACATTCACGATATTTCGTATTTTACTGTTTTGGCCTTCTTTTGTGGGTTATATAGTCCACAGTATCCGACCGTTTTCCTGCAATTTTTTATTTGACTGTTTTAGCCTCCAGTGTTGGCTATAGTCCACAGTTTTCGAGAACTTTCGTGAGATTTTTTATCTCCCTCGATTTGTGGGCTATAGTACAATATTTCCGATCACTTCCATGAGATTTCGTATTTTACTGTTTTGGCCTCATTTTGTGAGTTATAGTCCACAGTTTCCGATTATTTTTGTGAAATTTTGTAGTTCACTGTTTTTGCCGCATTTGTGGGATATTGTCCACAGTTTTCCTGCACTTTCATCATAATTTTTATTTCCCTCAATATAGTCCACTGTTTTCGATCACTTTCAGGATATTTCGTATTTTACTGTTTTGGCCTCCATTTGTGAGTTATAGTCCACTGTTTCCGGCCGTTTTCGCGAAATTTTGTATTTGAATGTTTTAGCCTCTTTTTGTGGGCTATAGTCCACAAATTTTGGCCACAAATGAGGCTAAAGAAGACAAATACAAAATTTCGCTGAGAAACTGTGGACTATAACCCATTGTACTATAGATCACCGTTGTTGTGAAATTTTGTATTTGACTGTTTTAGCCTCATTTGTGGGCTATAGTGCGCAGATTTCGGCCACTTTCGTGAGATTTTTTATTTCCCTCATTTTGTGGGCTATATAGTACACTATTTTCGATCATTTTCTTGAGATTTCGTCTTTTACTGTTTTTGCCTCATTTTGTGGGTTATATAGTTCACAGTTTCCGGCCGTTTTCGTGAAATTTTGTATTTGAATGTTTTGGCCGTTATTTGTGGGCCATAGTACACAGTTTCCGTCCACTTGCCTGAGATTTTTATTTCCCTCATTTTGTGGGGCTATAATGCACCGTTTTCGATCACTTTCTTGATATTTCATATTTTACTGTTTTGACCTCATTTTGTGGGTTATAGTCCACAGTTTCCGAGGTTTTCGCGAAAGAATGTATTTGAATATTTTAGCCTCATTTGTGGGCCATAGTCCACAGTTTTCGGCCACTTTCGTGAGATTTTTTATTTTCCTCATTTTGTAGACTATAGTACACTGTTTTCGATCACTTTCAGAATATTTCGTATTTTACTGTTTTGGCCTCCATTTGTGGGTTATAGTCCACTGTTTCCGGCCATTTTAGCGAAATTTTGTATGTCTTCTTTAGCCTCATTTGTGGGCTAGAGTCCACAGTTTTCAATTTCGTGAGTTATTTTATTTCCCTCATTTTGTGGGCTATAGTACACTGTTTTCGATCACATTCATGATATTTCGTATTTTACTGTTTTGGCCTCCTATTGTAAGTTATATAGTCCACAGTTTCCGGCCGTTTTCGCGAAATTTTGTATTTGAATGTTTTAGCCTCATTTGTGGCCATAGTCCACTGTTTCCGTCCACTTTCCTGAGATGTTTTATTTTCCTCATTTTGTAGTACACTGTTTTCGATCACATTCACGATATTTCGTATTTTACTGTTTTGGCCTTCTTTTGTGGGTTATATAGTCCACAGTATCCGACCGTTTTCCTGCAATTTTTTATTTGACTGTTTTAGCCTCCAGTGTTGGCTATAGTCCACAGTTTTCGAGAACTTTCGTGAGATTTTTTATCTCCCTCGATTTGTGGGCTATAGTACAATATTTCCGATCACTTCCATGAGATTTCGTATTTTACTGTTTTGGCCTCATTTTGTGAGTTATAGTCCACAGTTTCCGATTATTTTTGTGAAATTTTGTAGTTCACTGTTTTTGCCGCATTTGTGGGATATTGTCCACAGTTTTCCTGCACTTTCATCATAATTTTTATTTCCCTCAATATAGTCCACTGTTTTCGATCACTTTCAGGATATTTCGTATTTTACTGTTTTGGCCTCCATTTGTGAGTTATAGTCCACTGTTTCCGGCCGTTTTCTATTTGAATGTTTTAGCCTCTTTTTGTGGGCTATAGTCCACAAATTTTGGCCACAAATGAGGCTAAAGAAGACATACAAAATTTCGCTGAGAAACTGTGGACTATAACCCATTGTACTATAGATCACCGTTGTTGTGAAATTTTGTATTTGACTGTTTTAGCCTCATTTGTGGGCTATAGTACGCAGATTTCGGCCACTTTCGTGAGATTTTTTATTTCCCTCATTTTGTGGGCTATATAGTACACTATTTTCGATCATTTTCTTGAGATTTCGTCTTTTACTGTTTTTGCCGCATTTTGTGGGTTATATAGTTCACAGTTTCCGGCCGTTTTCGTGAAATTTTGTATTTGAATGTTTTGGCCGTTATTTGTGAGCCATAGTACACAGTTTCCGTCCACTTACCTGAGATTTTTTATTTCCCTCATTTTGTGGGGCTATAATGCACCGTTTTCGATCACTTTCTTGATATTTCATATTTTACTGTTTTGACCTCATTTTGTGGGTTATAGTCCACAGTTTCCGAGGTTTTCGCGAAAGAATGTATTTGAATATTTTAGCCTCATTTGTGGGCCATAGTCCACAGTTTTCGGCCACTTTCGTGAGATTTTTTATTTTCCTCATTTTGTAGACTATAGTACACTATTTTCGATCACTTTCAGAATATTTCGTATTTTACTGTTTTGGCCTCCATTTGTGGGTTATAGTCCACTGTTTCCGGCCATTTTAGCGAAATTTTGTATGTCTTCTTTAGCCTCATTTGTGGGCTAGAGTCCACAGTTTTCAATTTCGTGAGTTATTTTATTTTCCTCATTTTGTGGGCTATAGTACACTGTTTTCGATCACATTCATGATATTTCGTATTTTACTGTTTTGGCCTCCTATTGTAAGTTATATAGTCCACAGTTTCCGGCCATTTTCGCGAAATTTTGTATTTGAATGTTTTAGCCTCATTTGTGGCCATAGTCCACTGTTTCCGTCCACTTTCCTGAGATGTTTTATTTTCCTCATTTTGTAGTACACTGTTTTCGATCACATTCACGATATTTCGTATTTTACTGTTTTGGCCTTCTTTTGTGGGTTATATAGTCCACAGTATCCGACCGTTTTCCTGCAATTTTTTATTTGACTGTTTTAGCCTCAAGTGTTGGCTATAGTCCACAGTTTTCGAGAACTTTCGTGAGATTTTTTATCTCCCTCGATTTGTGGGCTATAGTACAATATTTTCGATCACTTCCATGAGATTTCGTATTTTACTGTTTTGGCCTCATTTTGTGGGTTATAGTCCACAGTTTCCGGCCGTTTTCGCGAAAGAATGTATTTGAATGTTTTAGCCTCATTTGTAGGCTATAGTCCACAGTTTTCGGCCACTTTCGTGTGATTTTTTATTTTCCTCATTTTGAAGGCTATAGCACACTGTTTTCGATCACTTTCAGGATATTTCGTATTTTACTGTTTTGGCCTCCATTTGTGGATTATAGTCCACTGTTTCCGGCCATTTTAGCGAAATTTTGTATTTGTCTTCTTTAGCCTCATTTGTGGGCTAGAGTCCACAGTTTTCAATTTCGTGAGTTTTTTTATTTCCCTCATTTTGTGGGCTATAGTACACTGTTTTCGATCACATTCATGATATTTCGTATTTTACTATTTTGGCCTCCCATTATAAGTTATATAGTCCACAGTTTCCGACCGTTTTCGTGCAATTTTTTGTTTGACTGTTATAGCCTCATGTGTAGGCTATAGTCCACAGTTTTTGGGTACTTTCGTGAGATTTTTTATTTCCCTCAATTTGTAGGCTAGTGCAATGTTTCCTATCACTTTCATGAGATTTCGTATTTTACAGTTTTGATCTCATTTTGTGAGTTATATAGTCCACAGTTTCCGACAGTTTTCGTGCAATTTTTTATTTGACTGTTTTAGCCTCATGTATAGGCTAAAACAGTCAAATAAATTTTTTATTTGACTGTTTGTCCACAGTTTTCGGACACTTTTGTGATATTTTTTATTTCCCTCAATTTGTGGGCTATAGTACAACGTTTTCGTTTACTTTCATGAGATTTCGTATTTTACTGTTTTGGCCTCATTTTGTAGGTTATAGTCCAAAGTTTCCAACCGTTGTCGTGAAATTTTATATTTGATTGTTTTAGCCCCATTTGTGTGCTATAGTCCACAGAATTCTGCCACTTTCGTGAGATTTTTTCCCCCTCATTTTGTGGGCTATAGTACACTGTTTTCGATCATTTTTATGTGATTTCGTATTTTACTGTTTTGGCCTCATTTTGTGGGTTATCCACAGTTTCCGACCGTTGTCGTGAAATTTTATATTTGACTGTTTTAGTCTCATTTGTGGGCTATAGTCCACAGATTTCTGCCACTTTCTTGAGATTTTTTATTTCACTCATTTTGTTGGATATAATGCACTGTTTTTTCTCTTTCATGAGATTTCATATTTTACTGTTTGTGCCTCATTTTGTGGGTTATAGTCCAAAGTTTTCGGCCGTTTTCGCAAAATTTTGTATTTGAATATTTTAGCCTCATTTGTGGGCCATAGTCCACATTTTCCGTCCACTTTCCAGAGACTTTTTATTTTCCTCATTTTGTGGGCAATAGTGCACCATTTTCGATCACTTTCTTAATATTTCGTATTTTACAGTTTTGTCTCATTTTGTGGGTTATAGTCCACAGTTTCTGGCCGTTTTCGCGAAATAATGTATTTGATTGTTTTAGCCTGATTTGTGGGCTATAGTCCACAATTTTCGGCTACTTTTGTGAGATTTTTAATTTCCCTCATTTTGTGGGCTTTAGTACACTATTAGTGCTATTCAACTCAGTATGTTCCTTCACTTTATAGCAATTTTATTGCACATTCCACAATTGTAGCATTTTTCATGCATTTTTGTATCATTTATAATCCTTTACACATCAACTTCTACCATTTTCTATAATTTCTAGTACTCATTAGTCATTATAATGTTCATGCATTTTAAGAATTATCCTAAAATTTAAAAAAATAAAATAAAATAAAATATTTTAAAAAAACGGAGTGCTTAATTGGTGCTTAATCACGCTTACGCGCTAAAAGCGATAAGCAGTCCTTGAGCACTTAAGTATGTTTTACGCTTTTAAAAACAATGTTGTAAGTATGATGTTCCCTTTTCTCCAAGTAGAATGAGTTAATTATAATTTATCTGAATATTCTCTTGAACGGAATGCCTTCTTAATGTTTTCAGTAAGAACATAAACTGTGCTTAAAAGTAGCACTGTCACATTTACCCGATACCCGAACCCGACCCGGATCCGGCATTGGACCGGAACCGACCCGATCTATACGGATCCGGGTCCAGGTCCTAAAATAAGACCAAATGCACTTTCGGGTCCGGGTCCGGGTCAGCTCAAAATAGAACCGACCCGGACTCATTAAAAAATACCACAGAAAATATGAAATTTGAATAATAGGGTTATGGGGATATACATGTAAATAGTAATTACTGAAGATAGATACGAAAATATAATATTTATTCATGTACTTAAGTGAAAAAATTGTTGGAATCGTAGGGTAACGGGTGCAAAAATACTTAAGTGAAAATATTTATTCTCCGCTGCCGGATCCGACGGGTAGATTTTTTTAAATAGGACCCGACCCCAGGACCGGACCCGATTCTCGTAAGTCCGGGTCTGGGTACAAGTTTTGGACCCGTGAGGTACCGGATCCAGGTCCTGATAGTGGAGGACCCAACCCGATAGGACCCGATAGCTTAAAAGTTGAGTCATATCTTTGCATGCACTATATTTGTTGAGTTCCTAATAGGAATGCCTGGTATGATCCCATATCCCCAAGATATTGTTCAATACTCCTACCAAATACAATCCCGATATTCGATATTTAAAACTTTACTTGACGTAAAGAGCATAACACTCAGCAACGTGCAATGAGTTGATACTTCATGTTTGACAAGTATAAAAGCAAGCACTATCCGTGTCTATGATCCCCATAGACAATACACAAATATGCCATGAAGCATACAACATCACAATGTCTAACAAACAAGGAAACTAGTACCTAAACATACATATCGCTAGGGCTTGTTTGATAGTTAAATAAACCATGCTTGGACATGAATTTGCATTCAGTAGATTAAAAACAGACATGAACAGATCTTGTTTGAGCTTGATTCATATTCGAGCTTGGATCGTTTGGAGCTCGAGTACGCTCAATTCTCAAATTGTTTAGGCTCGTTCTCCCAAGGCACGACTCATGTATAATAATTACCTCTATAGACTATGAGATCCAAATGGTGTCAATCAAATTCCGCTACGATTATACTAGTTATTTAACAATAATATCACATCTATAGCATTGTACTAAACTGAAAACTACAAATTTCAAAATTCATATTTTTGCTATCAAAATCACTCTTTTCCAAAAAAAAAAAATCTAATTTAAACAAACGGAATAAATTAGAAAAAAAAAAGAAGAAAATTATAGCTACCGTGGCTAGCAATTACAGTCTCCTTGGCATTTCTGACGGCAACTTCGAGAATACGAGGATCGATAGACTCGATTCCACCAGGTTGATGAAGCTTCCTTTCCAGAAACTTGGCTAAAGCCGCCGCCTTGTTGGTCGCCATCGGACCGCCGGGATGCGCCAACCTCCGCGCCGGTAGTGGGGCGAATTTGCTGCCGCGTAACGCGCGCTTCTCATCTTCGCTGAGTGTTTCCCCCTTCATTTTTCGCCCCCAATTTTCCCCTTTACTTTTTTTGGTTATTTTCAAACCCTAGGGATTTTTTAGGCAGGCCCGAAACAAAATTTACGTACCTGTGCGTATTTTTTTAAGGTGGCCCAAGAGCATTTTGACTCAAAATTTTCAAATTTGGGATTTTTAAATAGGAATTTTGAGTTCAAGTTGCACTTGTTTGAAGTCAAAATTTGAGATTTTTTTTATGAAAAAAATGCATAGACGAAAAATGAAATCTCGTCCGAAAGTTTTTTCTAATTAAGAATCTTAATTAAATCTTAATTACATCTTACTCTATAATTAAATACTAGTGTTACTCTGTGCAAATTACACAGATTAAATAATTTTAAGAAACTTATAAAATTATATGAAACTTTAAAATTTAGAGATGCCATTTAACTATTTCATTCACAATATAATTAAAAGATGAAAAATCTACATATTAGTTCGCACTTTTAAACAGATCAACATCATTCTATATTTCTATTCAACTGAGAAAAAATATTAAAAAAAATCGAATAATTACCGAAGTTGGGTTGTGATTCTTCTCGGACTCCTTGAAGTACTTTGTTATCTCCTTCTCGACTGCGTGCATCTTAACGACTTTCCCTCTCAAATTAAATATAATCAACATCAGAAACACATGGAGGGAACAATAATTGTTTATTAGCTATATAAAAAATGACAAATACATAGATTAACCTATTCACATTCAAAACCAATATCATTCTATATTTTCTATTCAATTAAAAGAAAACTCCAAAATTCTCGATGTGTGTAACTCTCTAACAATTCGAGCACAAAGACATAGGTAAACCCTAGATCCATAAATAGAGATGTCAAGAAAAATGTAATTTCAAAAATCACTTACAATCTTGTCAGATTCCTCCATTCTAAAGCTTGCTTACAAATACTCATATTGTCTACGAAGTTCTTCAATATTTTTCTCCAACTGTTCTATATTACTCCTTAGTTGTGCCTATACAAAATGATCATACCATAAAATACACATAAAATACTACAATTTTCCAAAACTTTTCAAACAAAACAAAAGATGTAGAAAAGATACCACTATCTGCATGTTGTTTTCCTAGTAATTCCAGCATATTTCGATGCTTCTATTCCAGCATATTTCAAAAATGTTCCTTATCTGGAATCTCGGCAGATAATAATCTATCAACATCTTCAATATTGGTAATCTTGTCTTCTCTTCGAACAGTAATCAAGATGTGAGCATGAGGAAGCCATCTTTTATGAAATTCAATTACATGTAGATCTATTTTCAAAAAAAAAAAAAATCTTAAAAAAAATGCTCATTTCAAATATAAGTCAAGGTTAAAAAAATATTCATAATGGAAACTTTGATCCACATACATTTTTTACAGATTAGAAAACTACAAAAGTTTAATCTGCTTGATCAGATAATTCCCCATGACCTGATTTATTCCTCCCAAAGCATAATTCGATAGGAATAATCATCCTTAGATGCTTCTAACGTAACTTATCTAAACCATGTTATTGACTCGGGCATATCACGAATGACCTTCAACATTCTTTCTCAGCAACAGAATACATCTTAGGAGTGGGCATCATGAACATTTTTTTTAGGTAAAACATAACCCATCATACCCATCTCCTCAAAATGAAATATATTCTATTCATGTTATAGACATTACCATTTTCAGCCACACAAACTCGAAATGGGTGCATTACATGTTCTATTTACAAAAAGATAAACAATTTATGTCTAATGGGCCTTTCGACAAACAGTTGGTTGGCATCATGAACCATGGAGATCGTACCAAAGATATAATTTATGGGTTTCTACTCTAATTTATAATTAACCCATTATAAATAAGAAATTTACAATTCCTTGATAAAAAGGGGAAATTTTTAGCTGAGATTGAGAGAAGAGGGAGCTCCATAAGTTCGAGCGATCGAAATCCACACACTACAGACATATACTATATATAAGGGTTTTTCCCACATGGGTAGTGATGGGCGGCGATGGAGGATAGCGACAGGCGGCGATGGCGAGGGTAGCGATGGGCGGCGATGGCGAGGGTAGCGATGGGCGGCGATAGGCCGCTGCGACAGAGGAGATTTGGGTGGGTTTTTGGGTATAGAGGATTAGGGTTAGAGGGTTTGGGGGAGATGTGGTAGAAGAAATATTTTTTTTGTGTTTTTTTAAGTGATGTGAGCTACACGTGTTAATTCATACTTTTGTTCTCCTTTCTTTATTTCAAAATAGAGAAAGGAGAGTTGAGGTAAGTCTATTAGCTTAAGATATATAATAATAATAATAATAATTAATTAAATCCTAAAATTATTCCATGATAAATGTTATAGGCCTAGTTCTATGAAAAACTATTATGCAAATTGAGAAGAAAAGGCCCGTCTGATCCCAATTTTTTTTTTCGAACGACAAATTATTCATCGTCCGATACTTAAAAAAAAAAAATTGGGACGAAAAATCATTTATCGTCCAATCATTTTCTTAGAAAAATTTGTACACGGACGAAACTTGATCTTCCAATTGCTGTATTTTGGCAATTCCTATTTCTACTCTCAATTATAGAAGGGCATTGTTCCTCAAAATCCAAAATTTGAAAATTTAGAGAACGCCTACAGATGCTCTACGGCGCCATTTGGAGTTCAGATATGATGCAGGATTTACACATCTCTAATATTATAATGGGATAAGGACAGTCTAAGTTTTAACTTTAAAAAATTATATATTTATTAAAATAAATTACTAGTAACTATTATAAATTTACATACCTATACGTAATTTTTTTTCCAAGTGGCCTTAGTTTCTGAAGCGAGCATTTGGCTTTAGAGGAAAGATGACTTAATGCGCCATTTGGAATCGAAGTTTAGATATGATGCAGGATTTACATATCTCTAATATTATAATTGGAGAAAGATGAGTTGTCATTTAAAAATCTATCAACTTAGGCCGAGTTGTCATTTATCTCTAATATTATAATCGAAGTTTAGATATGCACTGTTCACCATCTTTTAATAAAATATTTCCGACCTACTTCTCTCTCAACCATTTTTATTAATTACCCCCCCCCCCCCCCCCCCCCCCCCCCCCCCTTCTCTCTTCTTCTTAACTTCTTTGGCCGGCTTTCTTTGGAACATAATTATATTTGAACCCTACGCCGATGTGAAACTATCACCACTGGGTTTGGTTTATTTTTTTTTGCCTGCACTAACTTTGTACTTGGGGTTTTTGGGGTTTGGGTTTTTTTGGTTCGGTTTTTCTATTTTCGTTTTTTTGGGTTTAATTTAATTAAGATTAAGTGACTGTTAATTGGATTTCCATTTTTTTTTTGTTTAATTTAATTAAGATCAATTTAGTTTAATTAGTTTAAACTATAATTATTTTTAAATAAAACAAAAAAGTTCAAAAAATATTTTAAATCAATTTTGCTACAGTGTTCTTACAATTCAACCAAAACTAATCTTTTATGGATAACTATTCACATTACAGTAAATCTATATCCAACCAGCGCTATTTCAAGTAATCAAATTCAAATATTTGCTTTCGCTACAGTGTCCCTCCCTCTCTTGAATTCTTTCACATCCACCCCTTAAAGACAACGGTAAAGTTGGAGGTCAACAGGCGATCGCAGTGAAATCCAATGGACTCCAAAGTGCCAAATCTCCTACTAAATTTTATGAAATGTTTTCCCTCCCAATTAGATATAGGAAATAAAAGCTAATGTTGTTTAATACTCAGTAAGTTCTGAACTTCAATATATGAGCAGCGAAAAATCATGCTCCGCAAGTTCTGCAATAGCAGGATATGATGAATAATATCATCTCTGCTCAACGGCAGAGAAAGAAGGTTACTAAAAACAACATGAAAATTGTTCTCTGTATCGTTACTGTTCACTGTTTCGGCAACTAAAAGATGAGCTAAAATAGGTTGATGTTTATTACGCAATATATCCTTGAATTTAATAGCGATAAACGGCAAAGGTAGATCGTAGATCTCCAAATAATTCCTTCCAGTTTCACGACATAAGCAACGCAAGAAAACAGTTACAGGCCAAAATTTCAAATTACAAACGCAAGGTGAAAAAACAAGAAACGAAGGTCAAAACAAATGAATAAAAATTTCAGTTGGCAAGTGCCTTTGTAGGTGATGGAGATCTCTCTTTCCTTTTTCCAGTTGAAGGCATTGATTTATTATTGTGTGACTCCAGTGGGGACAATCCCTTCACTCCATTTATTTTATCAGCCTGAAATGTATCTATTGTACAGTTGAGTTGGCCAGAAGGATAATCAACCTTGTTATTTTTGCCAGGCCTTGGTCTCGATATACAAAGCCACACCCTCATTTTCTCGTCATTATTTTTGTCGGCTATTGGGACATGCCATGCCCCAGTCTCGGACTCCTAAAAATGCAAGATATCAATTAGTATTGGAGCAAACATTATCACGACAGACGAGTAGTTGAAGCAGAGTTCAAGTATAACAAATATTATACGCGTACCAGAATGACTACAGAATATGGGGGTGGCATCATGAGCTTCAGATCACTTTTGACAAATGTGTAATGAACCTGTGATAGAATATTAGCAGAAGGTGAAAATGTGTCTCTATGCTCCATCAGTTTACAATCGTCATAAAGTAATCACAAATGCAGAAAGTGATATCATCACTGTTTTTAAAAAAAATTACGCCTTTTCCGCTTAAGCAACCAAAAAAGCGAAAACGGTTGGATTCACGCTAAAAGAGAAGCAAAGTGGACCTATTTAGCGGTCCACATAATTTATTGAGCGTTTTTAATTAAGCGGGCCGCTTAATCGGCTCAATCCCCTTAATCTGTCGCTTAAGCAGATCCAAGTGTGAAAAAAATTATAATAATAACACAACTTCAAACCCTTTTGAACCTGATACCCAATATCCAAATTTATAAGTTGTCTCAGCCTGATAAATTCTCAAACCCTAACCCTAATCCTCATATGCAAGCAACCCTCGACTTGCAAAATGTGAACTCCTTGGCTCACATCTCCTTGCTTGGTAATTTTTCATCAATTTATGTTTTAATCGTATATATACTTTTAATGCTATGTATCTCAGTATGTTCCTTCACTTTATATCATTTTTATTCCATACACCTGCATTTCTACCATCACTGCACAAAAAATGCTACCATGTTCCTACATTTTCTTGCACTCCCTCCATTTCAAAATACAAGTCATTCTAGGTTTCTACACGCCTATTAAAAAAAAACCTAGGATTGACAAAAAATACTAACATTCTTGATTTTTAGAGCTCATAAATGAGCTATCAATTATAAAATGTCCAATTTGCCCTTCTCTATAATTTAATATTACTATTATTATAAAAAAGATAATGGTAAAATTGGAAATCTCATAAAAAAGTAACTGATGGACATTAAAGAATGACAAGACATTTGCCTCGTAAACCTAAAGTGACTTATATTTTCAAACAAAATGAAAATGCTAGAAAGACTTATATTTTGAAACGGAGGGAGTACTTGTTATAATTTTCATAAAATTTTAGAATTATCCTAAAATTTAAAATTTAAATAAAGTAAATCAAAAAAGCGGAGCACTTAATCAGGCTTAAGCGCTAAAAACGATAAGCGTCCTTGAGCGCTTAAGTACGTTTTACTCTTTAAAAACCTTGGATATCATCCTTCAACTCAATTTAAGTGTATGGAGAGACTGCAGATATCTATTTGCTTTCAAAAGGAAATGAGCAAAGCTAAGACAAATTACAACCACTCTTTTGTGTGTATCTGTTTTTTTGTTGGGGGTTTCTTGCAGGTGGGGGCCGGGGGACAGGAAATCAAAATATTGATACAGTTATAAAATTTTAAGAATATCTGTATAAAACTCCAGAAGGACGGGGGTACAGTTGTGTGGATATGTGACCAGTATATATATTGCTCGAGTTTCATTTCTATATTACTCTCCACTAATTTGATGCCATATTGGAAGTTGGTAAACTTTATGATGCACTGAGAAAAATTGAGAACATTGCAAAATATTAATAAATGAGGCTCTTAATAACAAGTATTCGGTGGGAAAACATGTGGCATTGCAAGTTTTGAAAATTTTAGGGGTCATATCATGACTGTTCTTGGTTCGATGGAGCCAACCCGACACCAAGTTGCACCAATACATTTTGTGGGATATAGTCTATAGTATTCGGTCGATTTCGCGAAATTCCATATTTCACCATTTTGGCCACATTTTGTGGGTTAGTCCACATATTTCGGCCATTTTAGGAAATTCCGTATTTCACTATTTTGGCCACAGTCTTTATGCTAGTCCACGATTTTCGGACAATCTTGGGGCATGGTATTTCACTGTTTTAGGCACATTCTGTGAACTATAGTCTATAGTTTTCGGCCAAAATTTCGTATTTCACTGTTTTGACAATATTTTGTGGGCTATTCGCCATAGTTTTCCGCTAGTTTCACAATATTGCGTACTTTACTGTTTTGGCTGCATTTTGTGAGCTATAGTATAAAGTTTTCGGTTGTGGTCGTTGAAGTCCGTATTTCACTTTTTGGTCAAATTTTGTGTGCAATTGTCCACAGTTTTTTGCCAGTTTCTCGAAATTTCATATTTCATTATTTTGGCAATATTTTGTGAGCTATATTCCATGGTTTTCAGTCATTTTCATGAAATTCGTTACTTCACTATTTTGGCCTAATTTTGTGGGCTATAAGCCTATAATCCACAGCTTTCAGTTGTTATCGCAAAAGTTCTGGCTAATTTTGTGGGCTATAGTCCAAAGTTTTGGCCACATTTTGTGGGCTTAGTCCAAAGTTCTGACTAATTTCGTGAATTCCGCATTTCTATATTTTGACCACATTTTATGGGCTATAATCCACTGTTTTTGGCTGTTTTCGCGAAATTTTGTATTTCATTGTTTAGGGCACATTTGTGGGATATATTCCACAATTATAGGTCAATTTCTTGAAATTTTGTATTTCACCATTTTGGCGACATTCTATGGGTTATATAGTCCATAATTTTCGGCCGTTTTTGTGAAATTTTGTATTTCACTATTTTGGCCATATTTTGTATGATGCGGTCTACATTTTTGGCCAATTTTGTGAAATAGTATTTTGGCCATATTTTGTGAGCTGCAGCTCATAGTTTTCAGCTAATTTTGCGAAATTCAGTACGTCACTATTTTGGAAACATTTTGTTGGCCCACAATTTTTGTTATTATTGCGAAATTCCGTATTTCATTGTTTTGAGAACATTTTATGCGCTACAATCCATAGTTTTCGGTCAATTTTGCAAAATTCCGCATTTCACTATTTTGGCTACATTTTTTGGGTTATAGTCCACAGTTTTCGACGAATTTCGTGAAATTTCCTATTTCACCTTTTTGACAACATTTTGTGGGCTAGTCCAAAGTTTTAAGAAAATTTTGCGAAATTTTATATTTCAAATGCAGTTCTAGACTGATAGAAACCATGTCATGAGCTTACCTGATCAACTAGTATATTAGTTGATGTATCTGATAATATCATCAAAAACATTTGGACATGTAAATGATAAAAGTACTAGACTAAGTGTAGTCATAATTCAAAAATTATCTTATAGACTAATTAAAAGTCCAAACCATCCATCTTCACAAGTCTCATATCTGCACAGTATCTAATTTTCAGTCGGCAGATTACAAATTCTCTTTGACAAAACTACTTAGCTATCAGACACATTGATATTTCTCCACAGGTTGCAAAAGCAATTTGAATATGAAGAAATGAAAACCACCATCCATTAAAAGCATTAATTATATTATAGAAAAGACAAAGTTAAGAGAACTAACAGCATATGCCCTTTTATGTGGTTTAAATTTTTTAGCTCTGTTAGAAAAGAACATTTTGAGTACATACCTGATGCCGCTCTTTCCACTTCGGAAAAAAGCTCCTGCCTAGCAGCTCAAATATATGATCTCTCATTTCATCATTTGTCACAAGCAAACACTTTAGTTTAACTGCTGCGTACAACCAATACCTGAAATATACAGTTGTCCGTTACAGTCAGATTAATTTAGAATATCTTAAAAATGCTGGTACTATAGAAAGAGTAAATAGGTTGGAGATACAAAATATTTTGAGATAATGGAAATGACCTCAGAGGAATATTTGAGAGAACCGTAACAAAGAATTTGCAACCCTAATTTGTTGAGGTAATAAGATCTTAACCCATGGAATTCTACCAGTTCAAGATTATGTAGTGTTTAGAATCAACTTTCACAATCTATCATCTATTAAGAGTCTAAATTGGAAGACAGATCACACATTAGGATTTCAGTTAAGCGAGTAAACCTCTGCTCAACCTTTTGATGGTAAATGTATTATAGGTTACTAAACAGAAAATCCTCGTAGAAAAGACGGCATAATTTTAAGACGAAAGACACTACAAAGCTGACATATTATAGTGCACCAAATTTGAACATTCACCGAATTTTAGAACCATATATGCACCATGCATGTGAAATGTGCACTTACCTTGATCAGGATTCTGGAATCAGATGTTCAATCTCCAATGTGCCATACAAATTAATCACTAAATACAGATCCGTTATATTTAACAGGCAAAGAGATTAATTTCAACTATCCAGAATTTCCAAAGTGGCATACTTCCTCGTCTTGATTGACAAGGAACAAACCAGAAGCAAAAGGCATAAACTCAAAACAGGAGCACATAAATGCATAGTAAATGTAATAAAACCAAGCATCAAATGCAACCAACCCTCTCTTGATTCTGTTACTAGTATAATTTCTGTGTCTTAAATCACCATTATGTTACTTATAAAACATGCCTAAATATAAGCTGAATTCTCCCATCTTTAAAATTTGTAAGTGTAATAGTTTCTCAAATAAACATTTCGAGTTTACCGTCAAAACCACAATAAAATTACAAATTAGTTGATCTGACCTCTTACTGGAATTAAGTGTTATTTTCTGACTCAGACGCAAATGAAAGATTTGACAGTATTCGATTTCGTATCTTTTTCTATTATAACAACACCAATCTCTTTTAACAAATCTGCCCAGACCAAATCTGGACCGCAGATCTCTCTTTTCTTAGTGTATGATAGATTCAATCATGGCCATACAAATACTTAACGTATTTTTCGATCTAAAATCCCCTTTTCTTATGTCTTCTCTATTTCTATTTATGTTTCTCCAAATTCTGCCTGTCTCCTCGTCTATCATCTTCTCCAGATCACTTTCACTCAAACACTAGAACAGAATCATTCATATAGACCAGCGTCGTTACTACATCAACAACAAAAGAGCAGTCCTACTCCAATCTCTTTCTTCTCGAGCTAATCAAATGCTGACCTGATCTCTGACCTGATCTCTCTTCGATTCGATCTCCTCATTCCTGTTTAGGGGCTAAATTAGGGTTTCTTGAACTTCTTCAGGTGCAAAAAGATTAAGCAATTAATTTGAATTTTTTTCCATCCCTAAATGAATGCTAAAACCCCAGTCCAAAATCCCAATTTTTCTTATAAGAAAATTGAATACCTTAGTTCAATTTCGTAATTTTCGATAATTAGTTTTCTTCTTCCTGTAGATTGATAGATAACCAAATAATTGAACTAAGATTTATGAATCTGAAGATAAATTTACATGGGTAGCAAGTGAACTAAGATTTAACCAAAATGCGGCCTAGGCGGCCGCCTAGCCTAGGCCCTGGGCCTTTAAAAAAATGGGTCGCGGGTTTGGGCAGGTCTGGGCCGGGCCGGGCCTGGGTATGTCTAGGAGTTTAATATATAAAAAACAATATTATTAACATTAATATCTCTCTCTCTCTCTCTTTCTCTCATAATTTCCAAATTGACTAGGGTTTCCTCTCAAAACGTTAATCTCTCTCTCTCTCTCTCTCTCTCTCTCTCTCTCAAAAATCCCAAAATCACCGTTGTCATCAATCTCTCATAATTCCCAAATTGACTAGGGTTTCCTCTCAAAACGTTAATCTCTCTCTCTCTCTCTCTCTCTCTCTCTAAATCCCGAATTCGACTCGGCTCCTTCCTCCTTTGTCTCCCTCCTCAATCTCAATCTTTGTTGCCGTCGCTGCCATCAATCTCTCTCTCTCAAAAATCCCAAAATCATCGTTGTCATCAATCTCTCTCTCTCTGAGTTGCTTGCTTGTTGTTGCTGCTGACTTGCTGTTGTCAACCTCTCTCTCTCAAAAATCCCCAAATCATCGCTGCCATCAATCTCTCTTTCTAACCTCTGCATTGTCTCTCTCTGATTTGCTGTTGTTGCTGACTTGTTCCCGTTGCGTACCTGCTGCCGTCTCGTATGTATGTGTGCTTTAAATTAGTTGTTATTATATCAGATTCGGATTTATTTGTGTCAATTTTTTTTTTACCACACATCATTATTTGAAGTATAAACAGTCCCACTTTTGCCAAATCATGGCTAATAAGTTTATCTAGTAAATGTATGAATATTTTTTTTTGTTTTCAACTCATCACAGTCACAGTTCTTGTTAGTCGTCACAAAATCTTTTCTTTCGACCAGAAATTCTGCATTAATCAGAAGAGGTTCAAAGTCATATCAACTATGGTCGCAATACTGTGTTCTAATGGATTTGTAATTCCAAACAAAACCCTATTTTGATGGACAATGGCGATAATTATGATTAGCTGTAATTAATAGAAATTGCTTAGGAAACAAACATATTTACAATTTCTTTCTTTGCTTCCATTAGAGTGCCCCATGTAACAAAGAAAGAATTATCATAAATATGAAACAAGTAGAGTTGTATGGCGGACCTTTCTTTATTATGCATTTATGATTTATTTGTGTGTTATTTCAATTTTACAATAAAATGGTTGAAAAAGCTTCTTCTGCAGCATCTAATGCCATGATTGATTCCAACGGCTCAGTGCTGAAACGTGATTCCGAATATGTTAGGTGAGAGTATGGCGTCTTAGTGAATCTCAATAACTTAGACAAGATTCAATGCAAGTTCTTTCCATGCAAGTTAGGTAGAAAAGAGAATAGTTGAGGGGTTTATCGATTGAAGCATCATATAGCGAACATTAGAGGGTGCGTGGCCCCGTGCTGAAAGTCCACTGATGAAGATAAAGCCAAGTGTAAAGCCGCGATCGAAGAAGAGCTGAGAAGAAAAACAAGCAAAAGCTGATGAGGACATCTTTCCAGTTTAGGATTTTTTTATTTTATTTCCATTTTTATGTAATCTTTTTTTGTAATTTTTAGATTCTGAGAATAATTTGGAGATGTGTTTCAAGATGTAATTGAGCCTATTTAAAGGCCCTGAGATGAATGAGAAAGGCATGTCATTATTGATAAAAAAAAATCTGTGTTGAGTTTTGCTCTTCCTCCTTCTCTTTTGTGTGATACAACTGAGATCCAAATTAGGGTTTGTGATAAATCCTAATCTAATTTTAGAGTTAGTGATTAATTCTAAAATATACACTCCAATTAAAAATCTCCCAATACAAATCTCCACCATAATCTTCCTAATCCCTATTACAAAAACCCTAATCTCAAAAACCACCGGCCGCCACCTCCACAGCTTCTTCACCTTCTTCTTCTTCTTCTTCATCTCTTTCCCGAAACCCACCAAAACTCCAAACCCAACTCCAAAGCCCCAAACCCGATCCAACAGCTTTCTCTCCATCGCCCTCTCCCCCTCTCGCCACCTACACCCGACCCAGAACCCACGCCCCCATCCAGCTCCTCCACCCCAGTTCACGTCGCCCCATCGCCGCCGCCGATCCACCTCCAAGCACCACGACCCTGCCTTCGTTCTCCTCCACTCCCAACCTCGATTCCATCCCAAACCCTAGCCCCGGCCTTCACCGCAGCACCCCCCGCCGGCGCTACTGCCTTCTGCCGTCGACGCTGCACCACCCGTCGACGCACTTCCCCGTCGGCCACGTCTACAGCCCTTGCTGTTGTTGCTGCCAATCTTCTCTTGTTGCTGCGTTGCTGTGTTCTTGGTGCTGTTCTTGTTCACTGATTGCTAGTGATTGCTGGGTACTTTGTGGTTGACCAACTCCACGATCTACGATGGTTTCTTCGCATTCGGTATACTCTTTCCACTATTAGATATTTGTGTTTTACTGCCCTATTATCTAGCATATTATCTAATTTATCTGTCGACCACAAAATACTGAGATTGAGTGATCCACATGCTAGAATAAAGTACAAATCGATATTTGACTTATTACTTGCTAACATATAGGAATTTAATTATTGATTGAGGTTGAATTATTAATTGGAATTGTTAGCATAATTCAGTTCTTGAAAATCCATCCAACCAATTAATTGTTTAAAATTCCTAACTTTAATCTGCATAACGTGTTGGTAAAATTAACCCATTAAAATTCTTGGAAATTCTCTATTTTAGGGTTGGTTTTACATCAAAAGCACTTAGAGAAAGTTACAGGAGAAGTTAATATTATTGATGGAGGGCTTCAAGAAGAAACCGAAGAGGATGGGTTAAGGAAAAGGTCACGCATTCTTGGGCTTATGGATAGGTTTACATCGGGTATCAATCTCGATTCTTCAAGTTCAATGGAGGCAAGCAAGAAGACACGACAACGAAGTATCCATGATGCAATTTCTAAAGAAATATCACACTATGTGCATCGATATTTGGCTCAATGGTTGTATGAAGCGGCCATTCCTTTCAATGCCATTGATAATGATAGCTTCAAAAGATTTTGTGAAGCGGTCAGTCAATTTGGACCAGGTTACCAACCTCCTAGCCAACACCTATTGAAAGAGCCTTTGCTAAAGGAAGACTATGCTCGAACAAAAAGTTTACTTAAGAAGAATGGGCAAAGAATGGTTGCTCAATCATGACTGATGCTTGGACCAATCAGAAAAGAAGAAGCATCATGAACTTATGTACATAGAAATGCGGGTACAGCTTTTCTTTTTTCCAAAGAAGCTTCCGAAGACGCTCACACCGGTGAATACATATTTCAATATGTTGAAGAGTGTGTAAAAGATGTTGGGCCACAAAATGTGGTTCAAATTATGACGGACAATGCGGCAAATAATATGGCGGCAAAGGATTTGTTACTGGCGAAGACCAAACATGTGTTGGGAGTTCATGTGGCACACACCTTGAACCTAATGCTTGAAGCAATTGGCAAGGAACCTAAATTCAAAGGAGTAATTGATAAAGCAAAAGCATTCACTATCTATATATATTCACATCATTGGACATTGTCCGCATGATGAAGTGCACAAATAAAAGAGATATTGTGAGGCCGGTGATCATTAGATTTGCAACTTCTTTCTTAACCTTGCAAAGTTTGATGGTCAAAAAAGATAAGTTGAGAACTATGGCTACAAATAATATGTGGGAAGCTTGCAAATTCTCAAAGACTATTAAAGGAAAAACGGCATATGCTACGGTGTTGAGTATGTCCTTTTGGAATGGTGTAACACTATGCTTGAGAGTGTTTGCTCCTCTAGTGAAGGTGCTTCGACTTGACAGGGATAAAAAGCCATCAATGGGCATTTTATATGGGGAACTAAAGCAAGCAAAAAAAAACATATCAAAAAGGCATTCAAACATATTGAGGCTAACTATCGGTCTATTCTAGATAATATTGATAAAAAAAGCTTAAGGTAGACTTGATAGCCCTTTACATTTGGCCGCCTACGTATTGAATCCCTACCACTTTTACAAAGATGCAACCATAGGAGAAGATCCTCGTCATGAATGGGATCTTTACTTGTGTTGAGAAATTCTTCCGCGATGATTTTGATATGCAAAACGTTGTCGTAAATGTGGAGTTGTTGAAGTATAAAAACAAAGAGGGTGGGTTCGGAAGAACCTCAGCCGCGGCCGGATGCTCCAAAAAATGATGACAACTATGATCCGAGTATGAATTGTTTCTTACTTTTCTTAGTAAGCATTGAGTTTTTTTTATTACTTACAGTTTCCATTACTCATTCTGGCATTTGTGCTTCTTTAATAATTAATCAGCTGGTGATCCAATTATGGCAATCATACACCTAATTTGCAAAGGATGGCAACAAGGATTCTCTCATTAACTACAAGTCCATCTGGATGTGAAAGGAATTGGAGTACCTTTGAGGGGGTAAGTTCCAACAAGAGATATAGTTACTAAGAGCATCCACACTCGTTTTTGCTATTTTGCCAATTTGACAAAATGAGAAATGGCAAAATGACTGTTTCTTTGCACTTGTCGATTGCTATAATTTGATAAAACAATAATAAAAAAAAGATGATCGGACGAAACAACATTTGTCGTTTGATAGATTTTTTTTTACATAAATGTGAGACGGATCATGTTGTTCCGTCCCACTCATTTTTTAAAAAAAAAAATTGCATCGGACATTTGATGTTGTACCGTCCAAGATGATTGTTTTTAAAAAAAAGTGGGACGGAACATGTTGTTCCATCCCCTGTTTGTGGCTTTATTTTTTTGGATTTTAAGCTTCGGACAAAAGAGGTTGTCTCGTCTCGTCCTAGGCTTGCTTTTGTGCAAAATTTATTGCGTAATTGGCGGGATGATAAATGATTATTCGTCTCTACTGAATCGGAGTATAAATTCCTCATTTACCCCTTCCCGACCTCATTACAAATCAAAGCATCGAGCCCTTTGAGATTATACCATATCAAACATCTCTTCTCTGCTTAAACTAATTCTATTTCTTCTCTGCTTATCAAACTGAAAGCCATATTCTAATTCTCTTTCTCTGCTTCTTATAACGGTCATGTTGTCTACAGTCAAGCGATTCCTAAAGAAAGCAAAATCAAGGCATCACGCTGGGTCTGAACAAACAAATACAAGAAGCAAAGCAGAAGCGGAGAATACAACTGTGAATTATAGCAATGCATCTGAGTGGAACAGAGTTGTCGTCGATCGCCAACACGTACATCAGCGTATTATCAAGCATCTTATTGAGAAATTTGTTACATTTAAGGAAAATTGGAAGGGTCGGATCAAGGCTTATAAAAAATTGTGCATTGTCCCACTAATTAAGCACTTGATCGAGCAGGTGGGGTGGCACCGTTTTCTAACTACTGATACAGAGAAGTCGTCAATGCAGCTGGTCGATGCATTGGTTGACGAATATGTCAGAATCGGAGAAAATACAGTATTGAAAATGGTGCGTCAATTTTGTATTACAATTGTTAACATATTTGGGCCTCAATACACAAGGAAACCAAATGCACATGATGTTCATAGACTTCTCGAAGAAAATAAATCTTGGGGTTTTCCTAGTATGTTGGGTAGTGTAGATTGCATGCATTGGGCATGGAAAAATTGTCCTGCAGCATGTCATGGCCAGTATACAGATCATACCCAGGAGCCTACAATTATTCTCGAAGCAGTGGCTTCGTATGATCTCTGGTTTTGTCATTTATTTTTTGGAATGTCCGAATGCAATAATGATTTGAACGTACTGAACCAGTCCACCTTATTTAATGATATTCTTGATGGTTGTGCACGACCATCTAATTCTGTTATCAACAATCATAATTACAACATGGGGTACTATTTAGCAGATGGTATATACCCTACGTTGGCTACTATATTCCAAACATACACTGATCTGGACATTCAAACAACAACAACAACAACAAAGCCTTTTTCCCAACTAGTTGGAGTCGGCTACATGAATCCTGGTTTTCCATTCTGCTCGGTTTAGTGCAATATCTTCTGTAAGCTTACAAGCTATCATATCTTTTTTTACCGTTTTCATCCAAGTTAATTTAGGTCTTCCTCTACCCTTAACTCTACCCTCAATACTTATCAAATCACTCTTTCTAACGGGAGCACTACTAGGTCTACGTGTGACATATCCAAACCACCTGAGACGATTCTCTCTTAACTTATCTTGGATTGGAGCTGCCTTTAGCATGTCTCGTATATGCTCGTTTCTAATTCTATCATTACTTGTTTTACCACACATTCATCTTAGCATCCTCATCTCCGCTGCACTCATTTTTTGGACATGTTTCTTTGTTGCCCAACACTCTGCTCCATACATGATTGTTGGTCTAACAGCCGTCCTATAAATTTTTTCCTTCAACTTCACACGTTTGTCACACAAAACACCACTGACACTTCTCCACTTAAGCCACCCTGCTTGGATCCTATGTGTAGCATCTTCACAAATCTCCCCATCTCTTTGTATAATCGAGCCTAAATATCGGAAACGATCTCTCTTAGGTATCTTTTGGCCATCAAGCTTCACTACTTCCTCAGTTGTGTTCCGAATATCACTAAAATTACACTCCATATACTTTGTTTTAGTTCTGCTTATTTTAAAGCCTCTCGCTTCCAAAGTTTCTCTCCACAATTCTAATTTAGCATTGACTCCTGCTCTAGTCTCGTCAACTAAGACAATGTCATCGACAAAAAGCATACACCAAGACACCTCATCTTGTATTCCTTGCGTCAATTCATCCATAACCAAAGTAAAAAGGTAGGGACTTAAAGCCGAACCTTTGTGTAAACCTACTGTAACAGGAAAATCGCTGGTCTCTCCTGTAGTTGTTCTAATTGTGGTTGTTGCCCCTTCATACATATCCTTAATTACATCAATATACCGAATAGTTACTCTTTTATTATTTAACACTCACCATACAATGTCTCTAGGGACTTTATCATATGCTTTTTCTAGATCTATAAAAACTATATGTAGATTTTTCTTATTCTCCCTATATTTTTCCATAAGTCTCCTCAGTACATAAATTGCTTCCATGGTTGACCTCCCCGGCATAAACCCAAACTGATTCTCAGACACTGTAGTTTCTAGTCTCAGTCTATGTTCGATCACTCTCTCCTAAATTTTCATCGTATCACTCATTAATTTAATTCCTCGGTAGTTTGAGCAACTTTATATATCTCCTTTATTTTTATATATCGGTACTAAAATACCATTTTTCCATTCATCGGGCATCTTCTTAGTCCTAAAATTTCATTAAATAATTTTGTTAGCCAACTCACTCCTACATCCCCAAAACACTTCCAAACTTCAATGGGTATATTATCCGGCCCTATTCCTATTTTCATCCTTCCTAAAGCATTTCGAACCTCCGATGACCTAATTTTACGGAAAAATATATGCTCTCGACTTTCCCTCGAGTCCTCTAAAATTAAGTTGCCCACAACCTTTTCATTTAATAACTTCTCAACGTAATTTCGCTATCTTTTCTTAATTTCCTCATCTTTTACTAGGACTCTTGAATCATCGCTCTTAATACACTTAATTATATTCAGGTCTTTTATTTTTCTATCCCTTTGTTTAGCAAGCTTATAAATATTATTTTCTCCTTTTTTTGTTTCTAATTTTGTGTATAAATCATCATAAACTTTTTGTTCTGCATCACTTACCGCTTTTTTAACTTCTTTTCTAACGGTCTTATATCTCTCTAAATCCTCTTCATTTCTACTCTTTTGCCACATTTTGAAGGTTGATCTTTTTTCTCTCACAATATTTTGGAGTTCTTGCCACCATTATGTTCTTTATTTAGCAACCCTCTACCTTTAGACTCTCCAAGTACTTCCTTTGAAATTGCTCTTATGTACTTGGCCATTTTAGTCTACATCATATTTGTCTCCCCTTTCAAATTCCATGATGCTCCTTTAAGGACTTTATCTTTAAAAACTTCTAGTTTATCTCCCTTCAAGTTCCACCACCTAATTCTTGGATTCCTAGTCTTCTTCCTTGCACATATGTGTTTCCCAATCTTCACATCCAATACCATTAATCTATGTTGTGAGGTTAAACACTCTCCCGATATAACTTTACAATCTTTACATGTCAAGTAATCTACCTTTCTAGTGATGAAAAAATTAATCTGACTCCTATTTGCCCCACTTTTAAAGGTTATCAAATGTTCATCCCTCTTCCTAAAATAAGTATTTGCTAGTATAAGATCATACGAAGCTGCAAAATCTAATAGAGCCTCACCACCATCGTTCTTATTTCCAAATCCATGTCCTCCATGCACCATCTCAAATCTCATGTTATCATCTCCTATATGTCCATTGAAATCTCCTCCTATAAATAGTTTCTCACCTAAGGGTACTTGAATTATCTCATCCATATCTTCCCACAATTTTATTTTTAGCTTGTGCATCTAATTCTACTTGGGGTGCATAAGCACTAATGATATTAATTATGTTTTTCCCTAATACAAACTTAATTTGTATTATTCTATCTCTTTCCTATTAACACCTACTACATCTCTTTTGAATTTTTAATCTACTAAAAATCCTACTCCATTTCTATTTCTAATTTTACCAGTATAATATAATTTAAAACCATCTATCTCTTTAGCTTTCTCCCCTACCCACTTTGTTTCTTGTAAACAAGCAATATTAATATTTCTTCTAATCATGGTATCTACTAGTTCTATGCTTTTTCCTGTCAATGTTCCTATATTCCAAGTCGCTAACCTAAGCCTATTTTCCTGAACTAGCTTCTTTACCCGCACACGTCCAGATTGGTGCAGGAACCCTTGTCCATTTTTCACTGCACCGGGATGCCGGTGCGACGCCCCTTGCACATTTTTCAAAGCACCCGAAGGCAGGCATAACGCATCACTTCCAGGGAATACCCTAGTATTTGCACGTATATTATTAGGATTCATGTTTATAAGATTGGACAAAATTTTATGCTGGTTGTCAACTGCCTAACTCAACCCTCCTCCTTACCCGGTTTGTGATCCGGAGATTCAACAGAAAAAGAAATTTGCCTAAATGCAAAAAGGTGCTAGAAAAGATGTTGAACGCACATTCAGCATCTTACAGGCCAGATTTGCGATAGAAGAGGTCTAACAAGATTGTGGGATAATAATAGTCTATCTTATATCATGAAGACATGTATTATTTTACACAATATGATTGTTGAGGACGAACGAGAAGAAGGAATTGGGGATGATGATTACGACCAATGTTCTTCCTCTACAACCGTCATACCTAATAAAGCTTCCCTAACTGAGCAGATAGCTCGTTGGCATGCAATGTTGTTTTACATGACAGACAAAAACATCAACTTCGACAAGATCTGGTGGATCATATTTGGAACGAATATGGAGATGACGATTAGCAAAACATGTCAAAATTAAATGATTGGCAGTATGTTGTATAATTAAATTAAGTGATTTTCCATATTTGCATTTAGTATATGTCTGACTTTGTATTGAGCATTTGTTGTTTTAATTAAATTTATGTGATCAAAGGATATTTTGTCTTCATATTAAATTGTTAAAGCACACATGTATAATCATGAAAGGATATAATGGATTCAGGATGCAATGGAGAATCCTATCCAAAAATAAAGGATACAGATACATTTGCAAAATAATAAAGGATACAATGGGCAATTCTCTCTAATAAATAATGCTCTACTTCTCGTTACCCCCTATTGTAACCTCGTTTTTGCATAATTTTGTTTTGTCTACACAAAATAATAGCGTTGATGATCAGCTAATGTAGTTAGGTCCATAGCCATAATGAGATCTTCATCCATTCGCTCTTTCAGTTCGTGATCTTTTTGTTTAATTGCAAACTTCATTTCTGTCGCCTGAATCCTCCATTTTTGTCTCTTTGTAGAAAGATTTAAAAATTTTAGTCTCTTCAAGCATTTCAGCAAACTCTGATGATTCAACTATTTTTCCCCTTTCATATAAATTAATATCGCATTAATAATACATACCTTATCAGCCTCATTTGTTCCGCTTGCAGCTCTATTATTTACACCGGCTAACTTTACAATAAATAGAGTAACTTCTTTCGAGATTATGTGGAATCGACTTGGCAGAGAAGTTGTCGTTCGATCGGTTGGAGTACCTAAAAGAGCCTTAAATGTGAAAAATACGCGATCCCAAAACTGCGTCCCCGATTGATCGCCACCGATCAAAGGATCTTGAGTTATAGAAATCCAAGATTGGGAAAGAGTGACATCTTCAACTGTTGTGTAAGCTCTACCCCTGAAATCACGATTCGCCATTATTTTCGATAATAATTTCATTTCAGAATCAGATAGATTGTGGAAAATTAAATTTTGGTGAGACGTAGTTGTTAAAACATATATATTGAGAGTGAACGTTGAAATTGATATCAGTCGTTGAAATAGCCGTTGGAGGTAAAAATAGTCCAAAAAAAGTAGCTTGCACACTCTTAAGAGCATCCACACTCGTTTCCTATTTTGCCAAATTTGCCAAATTTTGAGAAAAAGAACGCTGCACTCGTTTGCTATTTTGCCAAATTTTAGCAAATGAGGAGCAGTAGCTTCTCATATTTGAGAAACGGATTTGGCAATTGCCAAATATAAAAGACGGTACACCACGTTTCGTCTCATTTTTTTTAATATTATTTTACGAAGATCGGAAGCATCTTCATGTTTCGTCTAAGGGTTTGTTTTTATTTAAATAAAAAAATATCGGACGATACATGATGTACCGTCCCAAAAAAAAACTTAGGAGATCAGACACAACATGTTCTCGTCCGAAGATTTTTTTTTTTTTTTGCTTGGACAAGACAACATGTTCCGTCCAAGATTTAAGGGGTATTTATTTCTGAATTTTTGGGACTATTTTAACCTCCAACGGCTATCAAGAATAAATTTTGTCCCTAACGGCTATTTCAACGACTGATACCAATTCCAACGTTCACTCTCTCTATATATTGTTTGAATTAACAACTACGTCTCACCAAAATTTAATTTTCCTAAATCATATCAACTGATTCTGAAGTGAAATTATTATCGGAAATAATGGTGAATCGTGGTTTCAGGGGTAGAGCTTACACAACACTTGAAGACGTCACTCTTTCCCAATCTTAGATTTCTATAACTCAAGATCCTTTGATCGATGGCGATCAATCCGGGACACAGTTTTGGGATCGAGTATTTTCCATATTTAAGGCTCTTTTAGGTACTCTAACGACCGAACGACAACCTCTCTTTCAAGTCGATTCCACAGTCTCGAAAGAAGTCGCTCTATTTATTGCAAAGTTGGCTAGTGTAAATAATAGAGCTGCAAGTGGAACAAATGAGGCTGATAAGGTAGGTATAATTAATGCAATATTAATTTATATAAAAATTTTGATTAATTATAACATATGTACTTTTAAAATTTTGATAGATACATGAAGCTAGAAGTGAATACATGCATATAGGTGGGAAAGCCTTTAGATATGAAGAATGTTATAAATTACTTCAAAGATTTGCCGAAATTTTTGTTACTACAACCCATGTGTTCAACTATGCCCCATGTTCTCAATCTGAGGAAGGTGGCAGTAGTCAACGATTCAGATGTACCGCCTGACATGGATTCGTCTACACCCCTCCCCCGTCCACCAGGTCGGAAAGCAGAGAAGAGGAAAGGGAAAAAAATAGCAGAATCATCAGAGTTGGCTGAAATGATTGAAAAGAGTCAAAAGACTAAAAAATTTAACTCTTTCTACAAAGAGACGAAAGAACGGAGGATCCAGGAGACAGAAATGAAGCTTGCGATTAAACAAAAAGATTACGAACTGAAAGAGCGAATGGTGGAAGTTCGCATTATGGATATAAACCTAACTATATTAGCTGATAGTCAACGCTATTATTTCAAGTGTAGAGAAAACAAAATTATGCAAAATTGAGGTTACAGTAGGGGTAACGAGAAGTAGATTATTATTTACTGGAAAGAATTACCCATTGTATCCTTTATTATTTCGCACATGTATTTGTATCCTTTATTTTTGAATAGGATTCTCCATTGTATCCTCCTTTATTGTATCCTGAATCCATTGTATCCTTTCATGATTGTATCTATGTGCTTTAACAATTCAACATCAAAGACAAAATGTCCTTGATCACATAAAAACAACAAATGCTCAATACAAAGTAAGACATACTAAATGCAAATATAAAAAATCACTTAATTTAATTATACAACATATTGTCAATCACTTAATTATGACATGTTTGCTAATCGTTATCTCCATATTCGTTCCAAATATGGTCCACCAAATCTTGTTGAAGTTGATGTTTTTGTCTGTCATGTAAAACGACATTGTGTCAAACGAGTTGTCAGCTCAGTTAGGGAAGCTATATTATGTATGACGGTTGTAAAGGAAGAACAATGGTCGTAATCATAATCCCCAATTCCTTCTTCTCGTTCGTCCTCAACAATCATATTGTGTAAAATAATACACGCCTTCATGATATAAGATAGACTATCATTATCCCACAATCTTGTTGGAACTCTTACTATTGCAAATCTTGCCTGTAAGATGCCGAATGCGCGTTCAACATCTTTTCTAGCACCTTCTTGCTTTTAGGCAAATTTCTTTTTCTTTTGAATGTCCGGAGCAATGTATGTTTTGAATATAGTAGCAGCTAAATATAAAAAAACCTCACCCAACTTTTGTGCATTTTAAAAAAACCACACCAAACTTTTTTAAAAAAAAACCTCACCCAACTATGTTTTAAACACAATTTTTTTTAAAAAAACCTCACTCACCCATGCCTGGAAAACATAGTTGGCTGGGGATTTTTTTTAAAAAAAGTTTGGTGTGGTTTTTTTAAAATGTACAATAGTTGGGTGAGATTTTTTTATATTTAGCCTATAGTAGCCAACGGAGGGTATATACCATCTGCTAAATAGTACCCCATGTTGTAATTATGATTGTTGATAACAAAATTAGATGGATGTGTACAACCATTAAGAATATCATTAAATAAGGTGGACTGGTTCAGTACGTTCAAATCATTATTGCATCCCGAAATTCCAAAAAATAAATGCCAAAACCAGAGATCATACGAAGCCACTGCTTCAAGAATAACTGTAGGCTCTCAGGCATGACCTGTATACTAGACCTAATATGTTCCTTGTGTTTCCTTGTGTATTGAGGCCCTAATATATTCACAATTGCAATACAAAATCGACATACCATTTTTTAAACCGTAGTTTCTCCGATTCTGACATATTCGTCAACCACATCTGCCGAAAATCTGTACGTTAAACATCGTATCGCAGCAGTTATTTTCTTATGCGGAGATAAGCTCATAGTTCATGTTGCATCTCGTTGTTGTTGAAAGTAACGATTGTAACCAACTGTTGCTTCCAGTATCCGATTGAATAAAACCCAACTCATACGGAATCGTCGACTGAAAATATTGTCGTCGTAAATGGGACTGAAAATAACCCTTCCACATACATCCGTCACCTTCTTCTCTTTCACGACGAATAGACAGTCGTGAGCAACATGTTGGCTATGTTGAACCCCCATGGCCTATAACTGCATATAGTTATTAATAATTCTTGCTACATCATCCTGGTGCTCTGATTCTTCGTCTGATGAGGTTTGAGGTAGAAGATGAAGAACAATTTGCCATTGCTCAATTGGAGAAAATTATGTTGAAGATGAAGACACCACAGAATCAATTGGAGATAAGGTAGAGTGAATGATCTGTATCAGACCAAACCCCATCTTAAATAATCAACATAAAGTTAGTGTTTGATTATCACTCAAACACTAACCAACATAATCATACCACATCAATGAACTTTAACAATTCTTCACGTGATACCTTTACTCTTTCACTACCCACCAAACAAGTCTCATTCATGATGTCATGTCGAAATTAAAAAATCCTCAACAATCACAGTAAACAACTCCCACATTATATTTAAGCATTAGACTACAATAAATATTCAATTGTGCATGCGGTATATATCACTAATCTCTATAATGGAGGAGCTACTCATCACTATAAATAATCCTGTGTACATGGCACAAATGATGGTCCACCAGTAGATGAAGTACCGTTGTCATCAATATTTGCCCTCATCTCAAATTGCCGGGAAGTAGACGGCAAGTTCCTCTATACCGATCTCCTACCGGAAACTACAGTCGAGGGAACTAATTCTTTTAGCACAATTTCATCGAGTATGAACCGTCGTAATAAGCTTCCCTGTTAGAAAATTTTTGACGACGTCAATATAAATCCTCCTATGAAAAGAATAGTTAATGCACACACCTATAATAATACGCACTTGAATGAATAGTATAAAAAACGGTAGTTATACTCGCATAGGAGGATACACCGCGAGGCTCAAAATGGAAAGATCCTTATCCCAAAGATCTTATCACTGTACCTTCCGTAAAAAGCGGTGTTTCTACAACAGGCTCGCCATGCATTGTAGGCTGATCAAGCTGGGTTTGCGTAGAATACTGCGACGGCAACTAGAATGGAGTTGGAAAGGACAATTGAGCAGAAGGATCACTGATGCTAGTGGCCCCTATGTAATCCACATTTGCTGCTTGTGAGAGTCGGCATAATAGGACTTACTGATACCTTTGCCCAATACTGATCATATACACTTTAATGTATAGGTTGAACAAGTTGAGAAGCTTCAATAGGCTTACAGTAATCTTCTGGACCCATTCGAGGCATGACATTAGGCGGCTCTTTTGGGATGAAAACAATCATAGTTAGTTACCGATAACAACGATCATCGAGATATCATACCCCATATATCAGTATTTTACATTAGCACATGGTATACACACTCGCGATGAATTTATTTAACCGAAAGAAACAAATATGAAATGTAACCTGCCCGTAGTGTTGAGAGATAAAACGGTGACGAGCCAAAAATGTCGCAACCTGAATATTGTGTTCGCCCTCATATTACGATCCATGATATGGATGCTATATAATAGATGATGTGGATCTCATCTCCAACTGATCCCTGGCCAGTACTGAATCATATTTGTTCGACTCTGGTCCAATTTACAGCGATTCCAATGGCAAAATTTCGGTCGTACATCAGAATTTTGCATATAAATAGAAAATTCCACCATTCTATCACTCATAGAAACACAAACACGGGCATTCATAAGCTCAATACTGATAAAAATAAACATGAATTAGTCTCCATCGATTTATAATATAACAAATATATTCAAATATTAACAAAATTATGTTCAAATATTACCTCGAGTACTTGTCATGGCCCATTAAAAGATTTCAATTTCAGTCTGCTATATAAGTCTAAAGAGAAATACAGCAGTACTAATAGGGGACTTCCCTAATCATATGTGCCCACTATATTAAGATCTTCAAATGCAGCATACCAGCCACATCTGACTACCGAAGCTGCATTAGGCAAAAGAAACTCTTCGATGAAATACATAAAGAATGCTCGTGCTACTTTAATTGCAACCATGGCATCCGCCTTAATTGCTTCGATCCAACTGCTAACAAAATACTTCTTGAAGAACGAGCAACGTAGGTCATATGAGACTTCTAATCATCTTCTGTAATCTCATCAAAGAAGCGATTATGCACAACTTCGAATTACACGGAGGTGCATCACCAACTCCGATAGATAATCCCATTAGCATTGCTCAATCTAACGGTGTGAATCCCAACTCGCCGCACCGAAGATGGAAACTGTGTGTCGTGTCCCACCATCTTTCAACCAATGCATCAACCAGCCGCATTATCGACTTCTCCGTATGAATAGTCAGAAAACGGTGCCACCCCGCTTGCTCGATCAAGTGCTTAATTAGAGGGACAGTGCACAGCTTTCTATAAACCTTTGATCGAACCATTCCAATTTTTCCTAAATGTAAAAAATCCCCCAATAAGATGCTCAAGAATGCGATGATGTACGTGTTGACAAGCGTCACCAACTCTAATCCACTCAGATGGATCGCTATAATTCACAGCTGTATTCTCCGCATCTGCTTCGCTTCTTGTATTGGTTTGTTTAGACCCAGCGTGATGCCTTGATTTTACTCTGCCTAGGAATCACTTGATTGTAGACGACATGATTGTTATAATAAGCAGAGAATATAAATAGAATATGGCTCTCAGTTTGATAAGCGTCGAAGAATCGAATTAGTTTAAGCAGAGAAGAGAAGTTTGATATGATATAATCCCATAGGGGCTCGATGCTTTGATTTATAATGAGGCCGGGAAGGGGTAAATGAAGAATTTCAACTCCAATTCAGTAAAGACGAATGATCATTTGTCAGCCCACCAATTACACAATAATTTTTGCACAAAAGAAAGCCTAGGATGAGACAACCTCTTTCGTCTGAAGCTTAAAATCCAAAAAAATAAAGCTTCAAATAAGGGACGGAACAAACATGTTCCGTCCCACATTTTTTTGAAAAATAATCATGTTGGACGGTACAACATGTACCGTCCGATGCAAAAAAAAAATTTTAAAAATGAGTGGGACGGAACATGTTCCGTCTCACATTTAAATAAAGAAGAAAAAAAATCAATCAAACGACAAATGTTGTTTCGTCCGTTCATCTTTTTTTTATTGTTTTCACAAATTATAGCAATCGACGAGTGCAAAGAAACACTCATTTTGTAATTTCTCATTTTGCCAAATTAGCAAAATAGCAAAAACGAGTGTGGATGCCCAGTAGTTAATATTTAATAATTAAGAGTAAAGACTAACATTTTTTTTAATTTTTAGTCTTTTGTTTTTTATGTAGATACACACAAAGAAAATGAATAAACTAGATACGAAAAGGTCGGAGCATCTAGTCTATTCCTTCATCCTTCGTATCTAGTCTATTCCTCTCACATCAACGGCAAAAGAAAAGGAATAGACTCTTTACACTTTGCTTTATCTTCATCACTATACTTTCTGCACGGGGCCACGGGCCCTCTAATGTTCGCAATATGATGCTTTGATCGAAAGACTCCTCCACTCATCTCTTTTCAACATAACTTGCATTGAATTTTGTCTAAGTTACTAGATTTGCCCATGGCTACGTGCCTACGGCACGTCTTTAGAACGATACAGCATATGAAAAGTCTTGTAAACAGTAAATCAACAATTATATAGCTGAAGTTTGAATAGTATGACAATAATTAGTTGTAAATAAAAGTCCATGTTTCCATATATATATATATATAGATAGATAGATAGATAGATAGATAGATATAGAGAGAGAGAGAGAGAAAGAGAGATAAATAAATGAGTTGTTTTGGGGGGGGGATTTGAATTTGAGTTTTGGAGGGAAAATGTGTTTTATGAGGTTAGAACTGGGCCTTTGATTTTGGGGGAAATTGAATGTGAGCCACTTGATAGCTTTCTTTGTGTTTTATTATATAGATTGGGATTCACTAAGCCACCGTACTCTTACCCAACATCTTCAGAATCACGTTTTAGCACTGAGCCGTCGGAATCAATCATGGCATTAGATGCCGCAAAAAAAGCATTGTCTGCAATTCTACTGTAAACTTGAAATAATACACAAATAAATCAGAAATACATAATAAAGAGAGGTATGGCATACAACTCAACATGTTTCATATTAATGATAATTCTTTCTTTGTTATATGGGGCACTATTGGCAGCAAGGAAAGAAATTGTAAGTATGTTTGTTTCCTTCACAATTTCTATTGATTACATCTAAGTATCATAATCATCGCCATAGTCCATCAAAATAGGGTCCAGTTTGGAATTACAGATCCATTAGAACACAAAGTTGCGACAATAGTTGATATGATGTTGAATCTCTTCTGATTGATGCAGAATTCATGGTCGAAAGAAAAGGTTTTGTGGCAAGACTGTGCGAGGAATTGAAAACAAAAAAAAAATTATCCATACATTTACTCGATAAACTTATAAGCCATGATTTGGCAAAATTGTCACTGTTTAAACTTCAAATAATGTATGGTAATTGGTAAAAAAAAAGTTGACACAAACACAAATAAATCAAAATATAATATAATAACAACTAATTTAAGCACACATACATACGAGACGGCAGCAAGTTAGCAAGTCGGCAACGGCAACAAATTTGAGAGAGAGAGAGACAATGTGGAGGTCAGAGAGAGATTCATGGCAGCAACGATTTGGGGACTTTTTAGAGAGAGATTGACTGCAGCAACGATTTGGGGATTTTTGAGAGAGATGGATGGTAGTGATGATTGAGATCGAGGGGGGAGACAAAGGAGGAAGGAGCCGAGTCGATTAGGGGATTTTGAGAGAGGGAGTCTGATTAATGTTTTGAGAGGAAACCTTAGTCAATTTGGGGATTTTGAGAGAGAAAGAAAGATAGAAATGTTGATTGTTGAGAGAGAAAGAGAGACATATTTATGTTAATAATATTGTAATAAAAAAAATTATTAAACCCTAGACCGGTCTAGACCCGACTAGGCCTGGCCGAGACCTGCCCAAACCCTCAACCCGATTTTTTGAAAGGCCTAGAGCCTAGGCGAGTCGCTTGGGTGGTGCCTAGGCACCGTCTAGGCCGCATTTTAGAACACTAGTAGGGCCTATCTTTGGAATGGAAGATATTCTTTCATTTGTGGAGAAGGCACAACAAGAGGTAAATGTCCTTCAATTTTCATTTCTCTGCTGTTGTTTGGTAAATCTTACTATCTCTTAATATGTTCACAGGGTCCGAATAATGCATCCGAATAATGCAAAGTGTATATTGCAAGAAGATACTGAGGATTTAGTAGAAGAACATCAGTGCACATTTTAACTACAGTGGATGTTATTAGTTCTATGTGAAGCTTTTCTATTGTGTTATTTGGATATATTATTACATTCTGTAACACTAATGGTTGTTCAATTGTGATGTATTTTTATGGTTATTGGGAGCAATGAACGGTTGGTTATTAAGCATTAACATGCAAGAATTTTTAAAGGATTCTTCAGAATACATGGTATATTTGTATGTAACAGTAATTTGTGAATAAATGGTAAATAATACGTAACAGTAATTTGTCTATTTTTCATGGCAGTAAATCTGAACAGTTCTATCCAAAATAAAATCATCCTGGTATGAATTTTCTCAATGAGGTTTTGGAAGTGTTTTGTATAACAGTAAATTTTGTACTGCATATTCCACATTCCACATTGCTTTTTTCAGCAATTGATTGCCTCCAAAGGATATAACATTGTTAAAATATTTATTTGGCATAAATTTTTAGAGAATAAGGGGCTAGGCTAGGGTGTCACCTTTGCTAACTTAGCTAGGGAGACATCCAAAAGCTCATATTCAACCAACCAAAACGAAAATTCAAACTGTTAGATGTCACTACATCACAAAAGTTACTTGCCTACAAATGATTAAATGAATTCGACAAGTTTTAACCTCTGATCATGCAAACAAAAAATAGAGTAATTCTAGATTGTTTATATATATATATATATTTTTTTTTTTTTGTCGCACGATAAACAGGTAAATCTCCTTGAATTCATCTGAAATTTTGCACTCACTTACTTCTAAAGGTGTATATCACATCTAGCGGTGTAAAATTTCATTTTGAATAGTCGAGATATGAGTTTTGGGATGTCTCCTGGCTAAATTAGCTAGGGTGACACCCTAACCCCTTAATTTCAAGTTTTTAATGAATGCACAATATTAGATAAGTGCACTACGCCACGTGCACTTGGTGCACGACTAATTTCCACTGTCTAGTGGACAATAAAACTACAAAATTTATCATACCAGTCATCATTTGATCCATTCGGCGTAATATACAATGCCCCTTCAGCTCTCCAAGTATCAAGTAATTGCCTATTTGAAGGGTTTTCCATGAGTGATTGGTATCGCTTATTATGAAGTACAACGAGTGGCCATTTGCTTTGACTTCTTTTATAAAGTTTCCTGACAACAGTATCTAGCTGCTCTATTAAGGAATATAAAATGGAATTTAGAACTTTAACAAATTCACACATAATTAGTATGTACATGAGTAAATAATGCACAAACCTGAGACAAACTGAATCCACCTTCTGCAAAATTTTGCTTATAGAGAGCAATATTTGCCCCATCAACTATAGCTTCATAATAAGCATAATTTTCCAACCATTCCTAAACACAAGAAAGAATAGCAAAGTTAAACAAGAAGAGAGAGCTTACATTTGATACAACTCATCTAGTCACAACTCAAAACCAAATCAACATCTTTCAGTCTAGGAAGAACAGATACAAACCCATTACTCTCCTCTAAGTCATATTTATATTTTTAACACAAATGCAGTGTCAAAGAGGAACAGGCAAGTGCATTGTAGAATAGGTAATAAACTTATAGAAGAGAGTATAATTATATTATCTACATGAAATGTATTAGAATCCCTACCATTCAAAGAATGGAATCAGTTCAGAAAATTATTGGAAAGGGGATAAGTACTGTCAGGAAATTATAAACAATATGAATTGGTCAAAAAACTATGAAGACCAAAATCGGAATACAAGCAAGAAAAGAGTAGAAACAGAGTGGAAAATTGTAGATAAAATATTGAAAGAAAATGTTAATAGGTTGAGATAGAATTAACCTGCTTAATTGTATTAGGAAAACAAGTGACTGAAAGTACTAGAGTTTACACACTGGAAGTAAGGTTACCTCAAAAATTTATACAAGATTGGGATGATATTTTTTATATGGATGAAAGAGTTCAAAGGAACCCAATCGGGACTAGTAAAAAACGAGTTTCAGTATAGGTAATGGTAAGATATTAAGAGTGAGTGTCCCAGAGACGATAAAACTAATAGATAAGATGTTACTCCACAGGATGTATAATGAGTCATATCGAAGAGCTTAGAGCAGAAATACTCAACTTATATCATAATGGAAATCACAGGGACATATGAAAACTTTAGGCGTAATGAAGTAAAAGAATCTTAAGAAAAAAAAGGAAAGACAGGGAGGCTGTTGTTAAAGCTTTGAGATGTTTGGGGGATAAGGACATTAGAGTGTCTAACAAAATTATCCGATAAATTGAGATTGAGAAAAAGCCGAAGGAGTAAGGAAAGTATGTGATACCTGTCAGGGCAACAAAGGGCCGATGGAATTTTAGAAGAGCGCGATCAAGCAAAGATTAATAAGCAAATAAACAAGTGCACTGGAAAATTAATTTGGTGTTTTACGCTTCAGTGTTCTATTATGAAAGCTATTTACCCACTATTACTCGTGACTAAACTTTCAAAAATGCATAAGCCTCCTATACCAAAATATGAAAATGCATTAAAATGTTTGACAAGCACCTATGACATGTTAGAGATTAAGCACTTTTAATTATAGGGGTGTCCATGGTTCTGTGTATCCATTGGTTGTGTCATTCATTGCATATGCCAGCTTGGCATTCAGTTTTGCTGGAAAGACATAACGAGAAGAAAAAAAAAGAACTTCAATGGTTTAAATTGATTTGGAAAGGCTTATTTATATGTAAATATATTTGATCGATATTTTAACATAAGCAACTGTCTTCTTGTTATGCCAAGCTAATTAAGGATACATATGATACAGTAGTGTGGTACAACTATGTTGTCTTATACTGAGCTAATTGTGGAAATGTATGATAGTGTTTACTAGTATGGGGTGGTATATAAATTGGTGAGATAGAATTATACCCTATCACCAAGAGTTTACATTCACTTGCATTGGTTATGGTTGCGCTTATCAGGCATATTGAAGATGAGGTCTCATGGTGCATGTTATTCCCGGACGATATCGTACACATTCTATAAGATAAAAGACACAATCAAATACATATATATATATACATGGCTCCAACCACAAATACACACACACACACTCACACATACATACATACATACATACATACATACATACATACAACATACCATCAAATACACGTACAAACAAACACAAGCACAACCACATACATTACCTGAAACTTCTTAAAATTCGACTTCGCTTCCCTCTCCATCGCCAACCCTGCCACCGCCTCCCCAAACTCCTCCGTCTCCCTCTCCTCAATATCCACACACGCCAACCTCTCCCCACACCCCCTACACTCCCCTCCCTCCCCCACCCCCACTCTCCTCACCTCCCACCTCCCTTCCCCCATCCACCCCAACCCATGCCACCCTCCTCCATTCCTCTTCACCGCCTCCTGCACCCTCTCCGCATCCCACTCCCCACTCTCAAATCCCGCAGCCGCCTCCCCCCTAAACCACTCCTCCAACACCCCTGCCGTCTCTTCCCCCACATACCCGACAACACTCCTCAATTTCAACAAATATTCATAAACCCTATCTGCTCTCCCCGTCTTCGCACTCACCCTCAACAACGCCGCAATCTCCGCCTCTTCCATCGCAACCCCCACCGAATTCATACAACCCTCCACCTCATACGCCTTCTCTGCCTCCAACGCATTGCAAAATGTGAATACCGCAGGTGCAAAAGTTCGCAACTTTGGGACCAAATTGTACTTCTCTTTCATTGTTTTGACCAATTCAAAAGCAAGATCGCCGCTTTTTTGGGCGGCGATGCGGGCCATGGTGGAGATGGTGGACTCGGTGGGGGTGGAGCCGGAACTGATCATGTGGGCGTAGATCTCAAAGGCGGAATCGACGGTGGATGGGGACGGGGAATGGGAGAGGAGGTGGAGGAGGGTGGTGTAGTGGTAGGGGGAGAGGTGGAGGTTGGAGGAAAGGGCGGAGCTGTAGAGGGAGAGGGCGGTGGTGAGGTCGCCGGTTTTCGAGCACATGTCCAGGGCGTGCCGTAACTGGGCTTCGGGTCTGTGGGTTTTGGGCTTTTTAGGGTTAGGGTTTTTCTTCTCCATTTTTGGGGACCATGAAGTGATGAAACCCTACTTTTGGGGGAGGATAAACCCTAGGTTGGAGCTTGGCGATGGTGGTGGTGTCAGATGTGCCGCAGGAGCAGTTTTGTTATGTTATTTAGGCCAGGTGTTTAGCATGAGTGACGCACGTGTTTTAGATGGAAGGCCAAAGAAGCTCTTTTTGCGTGTGAATTGTCGGTCATATATTCACGGTAGAGGGACGCATAATCTGGGTTTCCGGGTAGGGCCGAAAGTATCCTGATTTGAAGGGCAGGATTTCGTTCGCTCCTATCTTCACGGTAGAGGTACACGTAATCTGGGTTTCCGAGTAAGGCCAAAAGGATCCTCGTTTTGAAAGGGAGTGTTCAAAGCTCATGATTATGTTACGTCCTTCATAGGCAATGGCTTTACGACTAAGTTTTGGTGGGACAAGTGGTGAGGTGCACACCCTCTCAAAGATTTGTTTCCATACCTCTGCGAGCAGACATCTCACCCCATGTTGCGGTAGCTCAATGCTGGAAAAGACGATATTGGAGACCTCCCTTTTAATCGCGACTCTCATTGGACTCACAGGAGAAACTTGTGGAGTTGCAGACTTACACTGCACAATTTGGGGTTAGATGCTCTCAAGGTCCCGACTGTAAAGTTTGGGAATTGGAAAAGAATGGATCTTTCTTGGTGTGGTCGCTCTATGACCGTATACACTTCAGAGGGTGTACTACGAGTTGGTCATCTGTCGTCTGGAAGGTAAAGGCTCCACGTATGGTTATATTCTTTCTCTGGATGGTACTAAATATTGTTATCCTTACACGAGAAAATCTTGCTAAAAGACAACTGAACATCGCTACCGAATGGGGTTTTTGCTCTTTACAACTGGAGATAAGAAACCACTTATTTGTGGACTGCCTTAGGAGCAAAGCGGTACAAGTGGAGGTTCTGAGAGCCCTAGGTACGACCACCTACCCCCAGCTGTATGAGAACTTGTAGATTGACCCCTGATTCGCTAATTAGAGGCACAATATGAATGTAGCGCCCCAAATCCCTATTCCAAAAATTTGAGACACAATCTAGGAATCGAACTTCAAATAGTCACAATCACAGAATAAATACAAGGAAATCAAAACTTTTATTCCATTTAATAGTTACAATTACAAGTGTTACAATGTCCACTAGAATTTTACAAGATTTATAAATTTGCAAACCACACTTGAATAATGTCACTTGGATGCTTGGACTAACTCGAGCTCTGCTGTACCTGTGGACCGGCTCCGATACCTAAAAGGTGGGGAACGTCAGTACATCTAATGACGCAATGCTGATAATAGCAGCGATCTCCAAACTGGCAACCACAAACATAGATTTATGCAAAGAGAAAAAGTGATGTGAAAACAAGGGATTAATGGATTCGGGTTATAGTGTTGTTGTATGTCATGATCTAACAAGTTAAATGCATCAGTCACATGCCTTATTCTAATGTAAGCAAGACTTTGGAAACGCATGCATCCCATACTACATATGCCCCAAATCTAGTCGTCTGTCTCCAATCATAGGGTTTCCTACTCTTGTACTCGTCCTGTTCCCAATAGATTTACCGTATCTGAAGAGGTTGCAGTTATTCGGTCCACCGTTACCACTATAGTGGTGATCGCGTTTTCCACATAATACCCGCGCACGAACCTCACTCAAAAAGCCGTGACGAACCTACCGGTACAACCCATGCACCCATGACGTCAAGATCCACGAGACAGCAGCCTCATGGTCCATTCGTGTCCACGCACATAAGAACATGACAACCTCGAGGGTCAAATCCCCCTATTCGACAGGAGCTTCTCTCTCGTACTTTACCCCGGCTCTTCAGGAATTAACAGATTGAGATACGAGACTTGTGATCTCAATACCTGAGAACACAATTCTTATCCCTACGACAGGAAAAGTGCAACACCCGACTATGGTCTGCTAATACTAATGCAATTTATAGATATCTAACACATCACTCTAATCCAAGACTTAATCTATTTATTAGTGACAAAAGGGTTACTCCAACCCTCAAATTCCGCCTATCGACCCCCCTGACGACACGTTCCTTGCTCGCCACTTCCCCCATCTTGGATTTCATCCATCACCACGGCCCGCGTTCACCCTCCATTGGCATGAATTCGACGACGCCAATCGGGCGTCTAACGCCTAGGCGGAAGTTTCCCAATTTGCCTAAGGTCGATAGTCGTAGGGTATTACTTTACCCCGATGACTAACTCGAGTCACAATCGTCCTCAACAAGAGTTAGACACTATTAAGACTAGTAATATCACCAATTATCCCCAATATTAAGTCCATTAACTCTTAATCACAGGAGGGGAAAATCGTACTCCCAAACACATAGTCAAACATCATGACTAACCCAACTATGTTGTTTCTGCCTGAAACTTAGAAAGGTCATACCTCCCACAATACAACTTGGATTTGGGTGTTCTAGCCCATTATGGAAAGCTAAGAATCTATGCTACAACTCTCTAGTTGACCATTACATCAGATTCATCCATCTAGTTGCTCTAAACATCCTTACAATCATCAGCCTATGTACTACCTGTATACTGGCTGCATCTTACCGATAGCATAAAAACCTACTCGCTCATCAGAATGACACAAATCCAGGTTCTATGGAAAGCTGAACATGGCCCCTACAACTCTCTAGTTGATCACAAATCCAAATTATTTCATTTGAATACTGTAAAACAATCATCTTTCTCAGGTGTACAGAAGAATACCTAGTGTGCTTCACAAAACAGTGCCTATAGCTCAAAACTGGTTTTTGTTCCATCTTGCAAAAATCATATCTATCACTATACTTGTAGGGATTTCTTGACACAGGTCTTGTTGGAAAGTTTATTATGTCTACTATAACTTCCTAGTTATACATTTCCTCAAATTCTGCTCATACAGAGCCATAGAGTTGCAATCTCATCACTGTGTCAATTCTGACTAAGTTCTGCACATTAGTCACTTAAAATTTTACAATAAATCACATGCATAACCAATGATTATCAAACTTATACTTTCAAAAACTAGACATCATCATGTATATCATACACAAAAGATCTCATCATGATTCCAAGTATTTAATGAGTTCTACTTATTTCAATCCTGCACAAAAGTTTCATTGTTTACCAGTCTCTGTCATGAATACTCTTGCTTAAACATTTTGGAACATGCATCAAATGTCATCAAAATAATTTCAATCTTTTTATGTAGGGTCTAGTTTCATACAGGAAACTACGTTAAAAATTTAAGAGATAGATCATGCATCAATTAATTCTAGAAATTATTTCAAGTTTAGACTTGACAAAAGACAGAACCAATATCTGCCTTACGACCCAGTCATCAAAAATGAATTTATTAAAATACTAAATAAAGTCATAAAAATCTGAAATAATTGATGTAGCCTCTAGATATGTATAAGTTCATGATGTAAACATTTCAAGGTCAGACTCTATCTACGCTGTTCTCTGGAAATTCGGGAATACAACATGCAATTTGTGTTTTCTGTTTTCGATTTCAGATTTGAACAATCTATCTCTAACCATCAAACTCAAAGCTACTATTACTAATCTCATTCAAGAAATCAAACAAGGAAATAAGAAACAAGAGTTTAGAGAACTCCCCCCCTTTAGTGAAGTTGAGAAAAGTGTGTAGCTAGTCCTCCTCCAAGAATTGCTCTTGATCACCTTCTTCTTCTTCTTCTTTCTTTCACTTTCTCCTTCTCTCTTTCCCTAGAAAATTTTAGAATTTCTGAAATGAGAGTGAGAGAGGGGCTTAAATGAAGTGAGGGAGAGGGGGGGTGCAAGGGGGTGCCTGGCAAGTGGGGTCAAGGGGGAAGGGGTGTGAGCCAAGTGTCATGGTGGATTTTCAAAACCATGCTCTCTTGGCTCATGGTTTTTTTCTTTAGATATTTTCCCATTGCTCATTTCTAGCCATTTGATCAAAGATGAGGTGTGACGAATGGTTAGATGTGAGTGCATGGCAAAAAGAGAAATATATATATATGGTGTAGTATCATACAATTTGATAATTGCATATGTACCACATGTATATACTAGTATATGTACTAGTGTCGATTTTCTCATTTTCGTGCACCATCATGAATGCAACCATTCACATATATAATCAAGCAAATTAATTAATAATATATACAGATTTATATATATATATATATATATATATATATATATATATATATATAAAAGTATTATTTTATCCAGGGTATTACAATGAACGAGGCATGGTACATTGCCATTGCCGCTACCACCTTGATTTTATGGCTAGACAAAATTAACTTTTACTTTCGTGAGACTCCTAATAGTTATTCTGGTAATTTAACTCGTATAATCCATCTGATTTCTCTTTGGGTACTACAACGACACCGGGTCCTAGGGACATGATTGCCATGACCTTCCAGGTGGACGAGTACGACGACGAGGAGATTGTGATCGGTCCTACGCTGAATTGAGGAGCGCATTTTTTTCTCACCCTCCATGGTTCCCCTGCACATCTTTGTATTCGTTATGTAGTTTACTTTTACAGTTTTAACCGCTAGTGACACCCTCCTATGTAGTGGGAGGTTTTGTGTTTTATTTCACGTTTGTCGTTTGTGTTTGTGTACATTTTCCCTGTTATGCGGGATTGTTTTGTTAATGTCTTATTAATGAAACATGGTAGCTATCCTTCACCTTTTTCTTCAAAAAAAATGTGAACTGAATAAGAACTGTCATAAATTTTCAATGTTGCTTAGAAAACTATTTTCATGCGGTTTAAGGGGTAGACATCGGTGCCCGTCAATCCAGAATTCTTGGCAATATCGAGCTGAAAATGGTCATGTATCTACCAGAACGGTTCATATATATAGACAATTTGCTAATGCTCACAGCTGTAACCAGTTTTGGAACGGGTTCCACTCTATATGTGGCTGGATACCTAAGGTTGAACTCTCTAAACCTACAAGATTATAGGATTGGAGTGGATTGGAAAGACATGCTACATTTCATACACAATACAAAATAAATATGGTCTTTTTTTACTTTAGTTGATAGGTGTTGAAAACTTGGGTAAGATATTCGATGGTAATTTTTATTGAGATAAAAGTATGTATGTGGTATGATTTAGAGGATACGTATCTGCATGTATGTATGAGAATAACCACAATTTTTTACATTCTTCGATTCTCATAATACTCTCTTATACAGTCGATATCTTACGACCCAAGTTATAAAGAGCATGGTGGAAGTGAAAGTCCCGAGTTGTGGAAAAGCATGGCCGAGGACAACGTCTGAAATGGAGGTGGTGCAGGAGTGAGAGAGGTGGTGGCGGTGGTTAGGAGCATAGTAGCAAAGTTCGTGAATTATTCGTGAACAATTCAACACCTAAATCAATTCGCAATTTAATAGCCAATTCGTGAAATATTCACGCAATTCACAAATAATTCAAAAAAACATGAATTAAACGAATTGTTCACGATTTTTCCCAATAACCACTATTAATTATTAAACCCTATTTTGCCCTTTCATATTCTCGGCTTAATTCTTAAGCGCAACCGGTGTTTGCTCTTTCCATCTTGAATTAGATTACAATGCATATCGTAGCTTTGGTCACATGATATTAGAGGTATTTCATATTTTTATTCTCTTTCACTATTTTATGTTTACAATGAAGGTAAGTTTGTATATACGTAATCTTTATGATGCAGGCAGGGCCGGCCCCACCCTTGAGGCGGGTGAGGCGGCCGCCTCAGGCCCCCAACATTTTTGCGATTTTAGGGGTCCCAAATTTGTAATTCCCTTATAAATATAGGTATGTATATTTTGCGTAAAAGAAAAATACTGTTATCAGGGGCCCAAAAAATAATTATTTAAGCCTTTAAAACTTTTAAAAAATGATTTGGGTTTAGGCTTGAAAACTTGAATTGAATTTGAGACTTTAAATTTGGGTGATTTAAAACAAATTTATATATTTTGTATATTTTGCTTTCAAAATTGTGCAAATTTGTTGTATACATATTTTTTTTAGTGAATTGGGGGTCCCATTTCGGGAGTTCGCCTTGGCTCCCGGGAACTCAGGGCTGGCCCAGGATGGAGGTCATTCTCATTGGAACCTGAGAGAAACCCACTTCTTAGACCCCTACGGGTTTTTATAAAAAAATTCCAGCAACAAATCCCTTATACTGAGTTCGTTCCTTTCCATAAAAGGCTTTGAAAACCTTTGTTTTCTTAACAGCAAAGAACTTAAATGTAGATGTGTGGGGCTTCTTGCATTACATTTTGTCTTTGCGGTGGTGTTACTGGACCTATCATGATTTTTTGCCTCTCTTTTTTTCGTTAGGACTTCTTGTATTAAATTTTGTATTTCCTTTCTCAAACTTTTGCCGATTTTTTTTCTCTTCAAATTTATCGGATTTTTGCCGAATTCCGAACAGGGGCGAAGCCAGAACATATTTTTCAGGAGGGCCAAGAAAAAATTCTATAACTATATATAAATATATAGGTATTTTTTCATAATTTTTAGGGGGGCCAAATAATAAAATTTAATAGATTTAAGGGGGGATTTCAAAAATTTCAAAAATTTTAAGATGATTTTCAAAATTTTGGGGGGGGCCCGGGCCACCCCGGGCCCCCACTTAGCTCCGCCCATGATTCCGAATATAAAATATTATCGAATTATTTCCGAACGCCGAATCTGTGACTATGGTTGGGAGCAAGAAGAGGAGATAAAGGATTGTAGAGGGAAGGAGACTAGTTGGATTTGGGCTTTAGGAGTGTGGGCTTAGAGCATCTGTAGTCGTCAGCTATAGTTGTAAACCCAAAATTTGAAATTTTTGCCAAAAAAGATCCGCAGTCGTTCACCAAATACCTAAAATTTGGATTTGAGAGGAACAGTCTCCTGCTATATTTGGGAAGAGAAACATGGATTTGGAAATTTAGCTCATGAAACATCAAATTTCATCCGTTCAACTTTTTCTGATAAATTGTATCCGACGAGAGATGATATTTCATCCATTTTTTTTATTGGAACGGACGAGTCTTCATCTATTGTCCTATTAATTCTTTTATTATAAAATATTACAACGAACGAGTCTTCATCCATAGTACATTTCAATATATATATATATATATGTGTGTGTGTGTGTGGGGGGGGGGGGGGGGGGGGAGATCATTTGGTGTCCAAGAGCCAAATGAGTTTATTCATACTATAATTAGGATTTAATTAAGTTTAATTAAGATTTAAGATTTTATTAAGAGTTTGGAAATTATGATTTAATTATTTTAATTATTTAAATATGTCTCGGACAAGATTTGATCTCTCGTCCGTGATTTTAAAAAAAAGAAAACACTTCACGTGATCGTCTATCGTCTGACAATTTTTTTTTATATTAAAAAAAACCATATTTGGGATTCAAACGACTACAGCTTCAACCCTTAATTCCTATTTTTAAATGTCAAATACCCAAATTTTGGGTTCAAACGACTACAAATGCTCTTATGGTCCATGTTAAAACTCCTTCACTTTACTTTAAGATTTGTTGCCAATTTATCTCTCTTTGTTATGATAGAACGCGTATATTTTTTTTTAAAAATGGAGTCCAAGATCAAAATGATTCATGCGATTCCTCTTTAGATCAAATAGAAAGATTTTTCCTATTCTGGTAAGTTTGATCAAACCATTTCGCTTGTAGTTTTGAATAAAATTTATGATGCAGATCAAGTGTTTGTAATAATTCTTGAATGAAACCTGCAACTGAAATAGTCCGATATTTTTTGGTGCTTTATGTATTACTGATCACATTATGTAGTTATATTCTACAGAGAAATCCAATGTGGAGATTGAAAATTGTTTTGTTTAAAATTCCAGGGTCCAAATTCTTGCATAGCGCGAAAGGTAGGCACTGCATCTACAGCGCAATCTCTCGAAACAAATGCAGTACAGTAGCCAATGCAGTGTTTATTCTGCTGCAAGATTTCGTCGGATATGCTCTGGTAATGGTTTTTAATCATTTTTGTTTCTCTACCAGTTCGCGAATACCTCAAGCTACATTTTTTCTTTTGATAACGCGGATAGAGTCATCAGACTCCAGCCCAATAAATATAATAAAATAAAAGTACAACAGAGAGCCCTTTTACCAGCGGTAAAACAGCGAGAGAATTCAAAGACAAAGCAAACATACAAAAGGACCCAATAGGCAATAAAAATCATTGCAATACAGAGCACAATCGGCAGCAAAATCAGACCGAACGAAACAACAAAACCAAAAGCACAGGAACAAGACCGATCTGATCATCAGATGAGGCGAGTACAGCAGAGCCAGCAAGGAAAGCCAGATACCGTTGTCGACCCACCCTGGAGTCGCACACGAAGAACAGGCAGGCACAACAGATACAACCACTGCCAAACCTCAAGCTACATTTTAAACTTCATTTTCAGATATGTATTTCTTTCTCTAAATCTGGTTCACGCCATTTACAGTCTGAAAATATGTTAGAATTTTCGATTGGTTCTTGTTAAGCTGCCAGAGAGGAAGTGAGGCATTGAGTGAGAAATATGTTGGTAGATTGATTACACCCATATTCTAGTCAGTATAGTTTCGCTTCCTAGAAAATTTTAAGTTGTTATTTTTCACTAGTTGCTGGTAGTTATATTTTATGTGATTTCAATATTAATTTCAGTGCAACTTCTTAAATTTCCATGTTATAATTCTTCCTAAGATTTAGTCTATACTACTTGTCAGTCATGGAAAGAGGATATGAAGTTTGCTATGAGCTTGAGAATTCTTGCAAGCATGGATTTGGATTAAGGTAAAATGAATAAAGTTTGTAAAGTTGTGTAGATATTTGAGGTAAATTACCTTTTTCGGAAAATTTCTAAGGATCTTTATTGAGGGAAATAGTTGAATACATGCAAAAGCAAGTCTACCCGTAGGTGACTACAAAGTTCATACTCCAAGTTGTCAATTGATGGACAAACATAGGATGTTTGAGCACAAATTTACGTTGATCACAAAATTAATGGTAAACAAAAGTAGTACAGTATCGCACAAAGAAAGTATGGAGGTGTGTCACTAATAAGAAGTGTCATCCGCATCATCGATATCTTGAGAACAACTGTCCTTGGTAGTGTCAGAGGTCGTAGGTTAAAACTTATCCAATCTTTTATGTAAGGGCAGTAAGCAGGTGTAGAGACTTGCCAACCTGAGACAAAAGCAAATCTGTAAATAATATTAACCACAGCAATCCTATCTGCTTACTAAAACATCTTTAACTCCTGCAATACCAAATAACTGAATAGGGGTCAGGACGGATCCAGGATTGAAATGTGAGGGGGGCTGGAAATTTTTTTTGCACAAGATAACATGCAAAATATATATAAAGTTGTTATAGATACTAGAGAAGTAAAGTTGTTATATATACTAGATAGAATAGAGTTGAGCTTGGGCCCAAAAAAATAAATAGAAGGCTCAAATATATATGGGGTGGGCTTTAAAATTTTTTTTTTTTGGGGGGGGGGGGGGGGGGCTGTAGCATACCCTAGCCCCCCCTTGGATCCGCCCCTGATAGGGGTGTTTGCGGGTCAGGCCGGGCGGATATTTTGCAAACAGGAGGACTACACATATCTCAAATTTTATCCAAAACATACCCCAACCACTAAAAGACAAGATTTGTGTAATATTTTAATCAATTTTTGTTTGTCTTTTAGTGGTTGGGGTAAATTTGGGATAAATTTTGAGGTCTCTGTAGCATGTGTTTTGAAAATTCCAACCCGAACATGAAATTATAGGCAGGTTTTCAAGAGTACTATAATCCGCCCTTTTGGGCTTCAGTCCGGTTTCGGGCGGGTTAGATGGGTTGGGTAGGTTTTACGTAAAACACATAATTTTTTTAATTCACGATGGGTATTCTCTACAATAATTATTCATACGAGTTTATGCATATCATACAAATCCATATTTAGTAATTAGGATGCACAAAAAAATGAAAGACATACACTTCACTACTTTTCCCATAAATATATGCACGTCATAATTATTAACTAGATTTGTCCGTGGACACGTGCATACAGCATGTCTTAGGAATGATACAGCATACGAAAAGTCTTGTAAACAGTAAAACAACAATTATGTAGCTCAAGTTTGAATAGTATGACAATAATTAGTTGTAATTAATAGTCCATGTTTCCATTAATATATGTTAAAAAATAATTATAAATAGGGGTGTAAAATTCAACTTCTTAGAACTTTGAAAGTGGAAAATGATGAAATTTAACTGTTGAGGAGATATTTGCTATTTTCAATTTAACATGAGCAATAAAAAAAAACATAAAAAATATGAAAATTTACAAACTTAAAATATGAAAATCTAATAAATTTCTAAGTAAATAGAGAGAGAGAGGGGGGGAGAGATAGAGATAGAGAGAGGGAGAGAAAGAGAGAAAGAGATAAATATGAAAAAGTGAAGAGAGAAAAGAAAGATAGTAATAAAGTAATGAGTTTTTTAAGTTTTTTTTTGGGGGGGGGGGGGGGGGGGGGGGGGGGGGATTTTGATTTTGGGGGAAATCTTTTTTGGAGGGAAAATATGTTTTGGAAAGATGAATCTAAGCCATTGATTTGGTTTCAATTGAAGGGGAGCCACTTGATAGCTTTCTTTGTGTTTTATTATATAGATTTCTTTGTGTTTTATTATATAGATATGTAGTACAAAATGTAATTTTGGTACCAATTTACTAGATTAGTTTGGTTTATATTCATATAATTTTCGACATAAACGGATAGAGCCTAAACAACTCCAGCCACACCATATATATATATATATATAACAGAATTAGCAAGTAGCACAACAGAACTCCAGTACAATATTACAGAAAGCCAGTCGAAACATTGGACTCCCATAGCACAACACATTAAGAGAAAGCAAATAGACGATAACACATAATCTAGAGGCTCCAGGGAAACAGAATGAACCCAAAAAATGCAGGAACAGAGCATGCTACATCAGTGGGAAGAGAGCGCAGATCCTGCTGCGCACACGACACATAGCAACAGAAGCTGTCGAAACATAGAAAAAATGCCCCGCACCAAGCACCGTGCAGCAAACCCAGCAACAAACCCATAATAGACACAAAAAATGTAATGAAACATGTGGCAGCAAGACTGAATCAGCATGAAAATCAACCCATCCAACCAAAGCACCGTGCAACATAGAGCCCAAAAACACACACCAGAAGGAGAAAGCCCCAGTGCAAACAAAAACAGCCAAACAGAGGCAAAGTAAGTACAATTAGTTCAACAAGGATTAGAGATCCTTATTTGAATAAGAGAAGCTACCACATTATGCAGGATGTGCAATCTCAACTTGACAATTTTATCACTGGGGAGAACATTGGTCCAAAAATTGATAAAGTAAGTGATATCTTCAATAATAAGGTCAATAGAACGCGATTTTTTGGTAAAGATACGGATTGTTCATTTCTTTCCAAATAACTCAAATTCATAGAGATCATGGACACGTACCAAGATAACCGTAAAGCTTGACAAACAGAAGCAGATCTCCAAGAGCTCCACCAAGAGGAAAGAGAGCCCGACTTCCTTCTAACTCTTCAAGTGGTTTTAAAAATGTGCCAAATCGGCATAATGAAAGAACAATGGATGATTAAATGCCCAGCTGCCTCAATGTGGGACAAACAAAAGACACATTTTTGGCCGCGAGCCAAATTCCTCTTATTGAGATTTTCCACTGTTAACAATTTATTATGAACAACCAACCAGGTCAAAATTCTACCTTTCAAAGGGGTAAAATTGTGCCATATATGTTTGTAGAAAGGGGAGATCATGCCCCCGCTATTAAGAAAAGTATAGAAGGATTTCACAGTATACGTACCAGTGGAGGACCATCTCCATCGAACGTCATCTCTGGCTTGCCAACGATAAGAGCCAAGAATAATCATCAGGCTAATATAATTAGAGTTCTGAGCTAAGGAAATCTTTCTCCTGAGAGGAATGTTCCAATATCTCAGATTGTTATGAATAGAGATATACGAGGCAACATTGGCATTCGGGTTAGAGGCAAGCTGAAAAAGTTGCGGGAAAGCAACTTGAAGTGTATTGTTCCCAATCCAAAGATCGGTCCAAAATCTAACAGTCGAGTTGTCTCCACAAATTTTCTGTAGGCCACATTTGAACGGTTCGACAACTTTCCAGACCCCTTTCCAGAAAGGGGAGGCCTGGATAGCTAGTTTGGTATAAAGATCCCAAACTATTTTCCTTCTACGATATTTGTTTTTAACAAATCTGATCCAAAGTAAATCGTCACTCTTGAGAACTTTCCCAATCCATTTACCAAGCAAGGCCAAATTCTGGTGTATAAGGTTTAAAATACCTGGACCACCTTCACGCTATGACTTGCACATACGTTTTCAATTATAAAGGTGTTTCCCCACACACGTGATAGAGGAACCTAACAAGAAGAAATTCCTCCTAATTTTGTCAATACATTTAATCACCAAGGATGGGACATAAAGGTACGACATCATGTAAAGAGATATGGAGGAAAGAATAGAGTTGATCAAAATGAGCCTTCCAACACGTGACATATGCCTACCCGCCCAAGGATTAAGTCTCGCTTCGATCTTATCAATCATAGGCATCCAATCTCCCTTGTGAAGTTTACCCCATCTGAGTGGGATACCAAGATAAGAGGTAGGAAAGAATGCCACCAAACAGTTGAAGAAATTGGAGATTTCAATCTGTCTGCTATTGGACCTTTTGAGCCAAATGACAGAAGTTTTATGAAAGTTGATCAACATACCTGAAGCAGCCTAAAAAAGATAGAGGAGAAGCTTCAGGTTACGTAGAGAGGGACCATTACGTTTAGCAAAAAGAATAGTATCATCTGTCTATTGTAAATTAAGAACACCCTTAAAACCGTGAGCTCCACCAAGTCCTTCAATAATGTTAGAGGACCATGTTTTTAAGAGCATCCTGCTAAAAACATAAGCCACAAGAATAAATATAAGAGAAGATATCAGGTCTTCTTGTCTAAGCCCTCTTTTACAAGAAAATTTGTTCCCCTCCACTCCATTAATAATAATGGAGGAAGTGCCAGAAAAGTGATTCGATTTAATCCAGGAAATCCATTTAACACTGAAGCCTCTGTTGATAAAAATATCGAAGAGGAAGTTCCAGTTCACTTTATCATAAGTTTTTTCAAAATCAAGCTTAAGCAAAATACCATTGGACTTGGATTTGTGACAGCCGGTAATAATCTCTTGAGCCACTGCCACGCTATCCAAGATGAGTCTATCTTTAAGGAATCCCGATTGCGCTGAGTCAGTCATGGGAGAGATGACAGTGCTCAATCGGGTAGAAAACACTTTCATGATAATTTTAAAAATAACATTTAGAAGGCTGATCGGGCAAAAGTCAGTTACTTTATTGGCACCAATCAGTTTAGAAATCAAAACAATGTGGGCATAATTAATACGATCGAATGAAAAGTTACCACAAAAAAGATCGGTGAATATGGCGAAGAGATCATTTTTGAGAGAATCCCAAAACTTTTGAAAGGAAAATCCCGGGAACCTGTCGGGCCAGGGGAAGAGTCGCTGCATATACTGAATACAACAACCTTAATCTCCTCCATAGATTAGGGAGCTTCAAGGGAAGATAAGTCATGATTATCGTCACCATATAGGGAGACCCAATCAATATGGAATAAGCAATCATGAGATGTGCCCATGAGGTTTGTATAGAAATTAAGAAAAATGGAGTGAAAATTTGAAGACGAATGGAACACCGAATCGTTATCAGAAATAGTTGTGCTTCTATTGATGATTTCTCTATGCGAGGCAAAGTTGTGAAAGAAAGAAGTATTGCAATCACCATATTTTAGCCACCTAACTTTAACTCTTTGAGCCCATTTAATGTGATCGCGGTGGAGCAAATCCATATACTTTTTTTTACACTCTGAACTTCTCCTCATATCGTCCATCGACATGGGCCCCAACTCTTCAAGTTGGTCGATGGACAGAATAGAGGATAGGTAGGAGCGTTTAAGGGCATTAGAGTTGGCAAATCTCTCTTTGTTTCACACTTTGCACCCATACTTGATAGTATGAAGTTTCAATAAAAGTCTAGCAAGACCAAAGGCGCCAACAACCGATAAGAGGCAAGAGGTGATCATATTGACACAAATTTGATCATCTAGCCAGAATTTTTCAAAACAGAATTTAAAATGTTTAGAAAAGTTGAAATGAGAGTGAAAGCTAAAAGCTAAGGGGCACATGATCAGAGATAGGATTAGGAAGAGCTCCCACAAAAGAATTATGAAAGGAGGAATTTCTTTTCTATTATATACAATATATTATGCTAAAACTACTTTAGTCTAGAATTTTTCTCCTTTTTTCTTTTGAAAACAAAAAAAAAGGAGACCAAACGCAGGAGGCACCCCCCTCTTTCTCGATCCAAATTTTAAACTGGAATTATATCTCTTAATCAAACCTAAAAAATTGTGCACTAGATATTATTAGATGATTTTCAAAAATAGTTTTGTTATTTCTCATCTAAAAAAAAATTCTATGCAATATATTGCACAAGTATACTAGTTTCAGTTATGGGAATGGGTTTCGTGTCTTATATTTTCAAAGGGGCATATCGAATACCCATATAGGTGATACAGACTCTTTGGTGAAGCAATTCAAGACGTGTGCATGGACGGAAGCCTACCCATAGAGTTTGGGATAATAACCCTCGTGAGGAAGTTGGTTTTGATGAGGTCGATCCTTGCGCCTAAACAATATAGAATATATTGAGGATGACTAAGTTCATCATGCTTAAATCAGCTTTGAGATTGGTCCATGCCTCAAGATAATGAAGGGAAGCTTTAAGGATGATTGATTTGGTCATGTCCTCTTGATTGAACATGATGGCATCATCAACGTACTTTTTGAGTATACGTCACCAACATAGTAGCGATAAGATCCCCTATTGTTATCCAACCTGCGTAGTCTTTGGATCCATCCGTGTTCCTTGCCTTATGCGACTCAAGCCCCCTTTCCCGGTCACCTTATGCAGTTGATTTGACCAATTTCCTCCTCATTTATGAAGACTGAGGTAATGCTAGTATGAAGATACACTTTGACCCAACTGATTCATCTACTATAAATTCTTAACCCTTACCGTTTCGAAGACAACCTCCCACTTAAGATCATATGCCTTTTCACATTCAAGCGTAAGGAGGAATACCTTCTCCTTAGGTCCTTCAGTCAGTGGATCACACAAAATACTTCGCATATATACTAAAAGCAATAGTTTCTGAAACAGGATTTTTAAAAGCATACGGCAAAGTAGAATGAAATTGTTTGATGGAGGTTCTTAGACAGCAAGGATTTAGGCATAGGTGGATCGGTTGGACAGAAATTTGGCTGTAGACAACCAAGGTCTTCGTACTTGTTCATAGGCTTTCAGGGAAGAAAATCAAATGTCGAAGTGGTATTCAATAGGGGGATCCTTTGTCCCCGCCGTTGTTTACGTTGGTATCAGATGACCTGCACAGGATGTTGAACTCGTTCAGTCTAAACAGATTAACAGGTTGGGCATAAGAAGCGGGTTTCTGCAGTAATAATGTTCAGTATGCGTACCATATGCTAATATTTGGGAATGTGACGTTGCTTAGGTAACTTTTGTTAAGTAGGGTTTATATATTTTTGAAGTTTGGTTGGGACTTAAGGTGAATTTCCATAAAAGCGCAATCACCTTCCTGGGGGACACAGGCGTGGACGGTGCATTGATGGTAGCTGTACTTAATTGCCCGGTACAAAATCTGCTATTAAAGTATCTAGGTTTGCCAGTTAGAAGTGGAACTCTCAGAAGGGTGGACTGGAATGAGCTTATTGAAAGAATCGCTAATAGTTTGGAAGGATGAAAGGGGGAAACACTCTCTTTCGGCGGGCGTTTGGTTATGCTCAACTCAGTGATCAGTTCAATATCGTCGCCCCTGAATGGGTCAACTACAGATGAGAAAAGATACCCGCTAATCAAGTGATGGATGGTGTTTACACGAAAGGAGTTTAAAGGCTTGGGGGTTATTAGCCTTCGATAAATGAACCAAGCCCTGTTGTGCAAATGGTGATGGAAAGTCAACTTACATAAGAAGACAAAGTGGGCAACACTTGTTATGGCAGTTTACCTTAGAAATGAAAGTCTGCACCGAAAATAGAAGAATGTTACGCCCATGTCCGACTTTCTGGCGTGGAGTTTTGTGCACAAAAGGATATCTTTCTCGCATGATTAATATTCGCTATTGGAAATGGATCATACATATGCTTCTGAAAAGATAGGTGGTGCGGCCCCATTAACTTGAAAAGAAGATTCCCGAAGGCCTATATGTACGCAACATACAAGAACAACTAGGTGGCGACACAGTGAAAAAATGGCGCATAGAGGCCAAGAATGACTGGACAACTGAGTAGGGAAGCACAAAACTAGCAAAGGGAACTCACCCAGTTCTTGCCAGATTGGAAGCCCACAGGAAAGGAGCACCCAGACATGATCGTTTGGGGGGGGGGGGGATGGAGGAAAATTCTCGGTAAAATTGGCATACGAGTTAATTAATGATGGGGGTGTGCGGGTGAACGACCCGGTCCGAAAGGTAAAGGTCCCGTTGAAGGTCTGTGCCTTCAACTAGTTGGTCGATCAGAATGTTGTCCACGCTAGCGATAACTTAGCGAGGTGCAATTGACAAGGCCCATGTGATTGTGTCATGTGTGATCACGATGGAGAAACAGTGGACCACCTATTCATGAATTACCTGTATGTTATACCGCTATGGGAGGAGTTTTTGCGTCAATTATGTATGTCTACACCTTTGCCGGACTCTATTCAGTCCATATGGGGATCTTAGAGGGAGCTCAATATCTGTAGGCGCGATATTGACATTTGGGGGATTGGGGTAGCAGCCACCCGTTGGGTAGTTTGGCTAGAAAGTAATAATATAATTTTTAGACCCACACGCAAGTATCTCATGCATCAACAACTTGCAATTATGATAAAAAAAATAATGTTGTATTTTGGGCAAATGCGGTAGGTACCGAAGTCAGGAAGAAAACTGAGAAGATGTTTGCAAATGTCGCTACCTTCATATACGAGGCAGAGCCAGAGGAGAGTGTGGGTATACAGGATGGTGAGTGATCGGCATGTGGTGATCGCTGGCCACACACTAGGGGTGGTGGTCTTTTGGGATTTTTTGGGGTCCTAGTCGGAGCAACAACGCAATGACGGGTTGATATGTATATATAGGTAGTTTATTGGTTGTATTTTTGGAGGGGAACTTTTCTTGTATAGGGGTGGGTTGTCTCATGACCGAACATGATGGATACATGAATATCATACTCCATAATTTGGTTGTATGTCGTTAAATGATTTATTAATGAAACACGAGGAAAATTATTCCCACCGTTAATGATAATAAAAAAAAGTTCTTGAAACAGTGTGAATAACACAAAAACAATCTTGTCGAAACATTTGTATCGGTTAGAAATCATCACCTACATATGGCTTTTCATACTTGTTTAAAGAAAGCATGTCACGTCTAACTATCTACAGGGCACCGAGTTTTGCTACATTTGTCCTTTTACAACAATAGCAAAACATTTTCTCAACTAGTTGGGGTCGGCTACATGAATTCTAGTTTTTCATTCTGCTCGGTTTAGCGCAATATCTTCTGTAAGACCACAAGTTATCACATCTTTTCTCACCATTTCCACCCAAGTAAGTTTATATCTTTCCTTCCCCCTAAATTTACCGTCAATACTTTTTTTTCTAACATGGGCACTACTAGGTCTACGTGTAACATGTCCAAACCACTTGAGGGGAGTCTCTCTTAATTTATCTTGGATAGGAGCTGAATTTACCATCTCTTGTATATGCTCGTTTCTAATTCTGTCATTCCTGGTTTTACCTCATATTTATCTTAGCATTCTCATCTCCGCTACACTCTTTTTTGAACATGTTGTTTCTTAGCTGTCCAACACTCTGCTCCATATATCATTGTTGGTCTAACAGCCGTCCTATAAATTTTTTTCCTTCAACTTCTAAAGTATATGTTTGTCACACAAAACACCACTAGCGCTTCTTCATTTAAGCCATCTTGTTTAGATCATATGTATAATATCTTCATAAATCTCCAAATCTCTTTGTATAATCGAGCCTAAATATCAAAAACGATTTCTCTTAGGAATCTCTTGACCATCAAGCTTCACTACTTCCTCATTTGTGTTCCGAATATCACTAAAATTGCACTCCATATACTCTGTTTTAGTTCTACTTATTCTAAATCTTCTAGCTTCCAAAGTTTATCTCCATAATTCTAATTTAGCATTGATTTCTGCTTTAGTCTCGTTCACTAAGACGACGTCATCAGCAAAAAGCATACACCAGGGCACCCATCTTGTATTCCTCTTGTCAATTCATCTATAACCAATGCAAAAAGGTAGGGGCTTGAAGCTGAATATTGGTGTAAACCTATTATAATAGGGAATTCACCATTCTCTCTTATGGTTGTTCTAATTGTGGTCATAGCCCCTTCATACATATTCTTAATCACCTCAATATACCGAATAATTACTTTTTTATTATTTAACACCCATCGTACTGTTGAAGAATCTACCCCACAACTCGTAGTGCTAATAGCAGAAACACACCACAAGCAATAGAAATTCCAAGACTAAGATGAACCAAGAACAAGCCACCACAATATATGCAAGATCTCACAAGAACACAATCAATATGAAGAAATAACCAATACTGCTTATTCCCCAAGAAATACAAAGATTACAAAAGAGATTACAACTCTCAATCTCTCTCTCTCAACTTTGAAACACTCGGCACAATCCCCTCTTGAAGTTGAACAATGATAATGGCTCACCTCTTGATTACACAAATTGATCTTTTCAGATATCTAAACCCCAGAGTCTATAACCATATATATAGCCCCCAAGTAAACCCTAAAAGATAAACATAAATTCAGCAATTGAGCCTTCAACTCGTAAGCCAAAAAACAATCAGCGCCGAAGTCGGTCGACCGCACCCCCAAGGTTGGTCGACCACGAGCCAAACCCGAGACACAACCGGTCGACTGCCCGGTCAACCGTCCACCCCTATGTTGGACCCTGTACACTCGAAGAACTCACAGCAGCTTGGTCGGTCGACCGCACCCCCAGGTCGGTCGACCGCAACTCTCCATCCTTCACTTCTTCTACTTGCTATTGTCTTCTCTTACTGTCTTTATCTCTTCCTCTTCTTCTCCAACTTCAAGTACTCCGTGCCTACGTGTATTTGAGGCCAAAACCCTAACAATCTCCCACTTGGACCAGATACACCATGCTTCAAAGTTATTGCAATCTTTACCTCACATTATCTTTGCCAATCTCCCACTTCATGGAAGACCCAAGTACTTTCCACTATCATGAAGAGCACATCCGCCACTTCACCATGTGGAGTGTACCAACCACCCTTCATCGCCTCATGAAGGATGTGTTCCACCAATCGCATAGAGCACGAATACCGAAGAAACAACCTCCCATGTCGGATTCCGTGTTATGAGACTCCCCAACTCGCAGAATCTCCATCAACACCGGATATGGTTCAAAACCTCTCAATGCACCATCTACATTGGAAGTCTCCGTGAACGACACCTCCACAATATTCGCAGATTGTTCAACCCCTACAGTCCCACTTCGGTTACCCTCATCGACATCACCCCGCATATCGATACCAGTGCTCTCTACTACACAAGAAAGACTTGAAGCTTCAACTGCCAATTCGCATAGTACCCTCACCGCAACAACATCTTGCCCTCTAGGATCATTTCCATGGCCAGCAGCTCCCACTAAATTAGTAACCTCCCCTCCACAACTGAAAGAACTCGGTTGCACCCCACACAACTTACTACTCGATTCCGGCTGAGAGTCAATTACAAGAGAAATGCTTCTCACCCTAAGCAAATACAGCGTTCCCTCACGGTTTCCTTTTGCAATCACCATTGAACCTGCAGCTATACACCACTCCCCACTACCAACTGTAGTAGACAATCTCTCCTTGTCTAGCCTTCCAATCGAGATAAGATTTTCCTTTCAAATCTGGAACATGCCTTGTCTCCCACAAGACAACACTTTGATCATCATTGGTGTTCATGCAAACAGTACCAACACCACGTACAGGACACCGGTGACCGTTCCCTACGATCACATCTCCAAAAGAACCCTCATTATAGTCATCAAACACCTCTCTCATCGGAGTGCAATGAAAAGAAGCTTTCGAATCAATACACCAATCTTGAGTGCCCAACTCCTTCCGAACTGATAAGCATAAATCCTTAACAAGCCCCACTTGAACTTCCTTTGGAGTATCTCTCTTCGGTTTCTCTTGCTTTCTCTTCATATAAGTCTTGCAACTGCGCATTATGTGACCCTTCTTGTGACAATACCAGCACTCAGGCCCATGTCCTCCATTACTGTCATTAGACCCACTCTCAGATGAACTACTCTGATCCTTTCTTCTTCAACCGCTCTTAGATCTCCCACGTCTTTTCTCAATGTACATTGCGGAATCTCTAGAAGATGATGATGGATATCTCCCATTTCTCACCCTTCTCACCTCCTCGTTTAGGATGCTACTCACCACATCCTGCAGAGTCGTCGAATCTGTCATAGTGCCGGTAATAGTCTGTTCCACCGTACCATAACTATCAAGTAAAGTAGATAGAAGTAACAATGACTGTCCCCTCTCTGAAAACTTCAAACTTGCAGCTTCCATATGGTTGTAAACCATACAGTAATTCACATGCTCTGCTACTGAACCCCCTTCCATCAACTTCATATTAACCAATTTCTTTAGATAAAGAATTTGATTAGATGCTGACGGTTTCTCATACATATCCGTGAGAATCACCATAGTCTCCTTTATGGTCTTTGCCTTCGAGATATGAAATAATGCTTTCCTACTCATCCCCAACTGAATCTGCCCCAGCGCCTTCTGATCCAAACGATTCTAATCCGCCAAGACCTTCGCATCCTTGTCTGCACCTACCGACTTCTCATCAAACAACGGACCATCAAGATCTTTCTGACGAAGATACGCTATCATCTGAATCTTCCACATCGCGAAGTCACTCCCATCGAATTTCTCAATCTTCATCTTGTTATCAGCCATCTCGAACCAACCGCTCTGATACCACTTATTGAAGAATTTACACCACAACTCGTAGTGCTAATAGCGGAAACACACTACAAGCAATAGAAACTCCCAGGACTTAGATGAACTAAGAACATGCCACCACAATATATGCAAGATCTCACAAGAACACAATCAATTACAGAGATAACCAATACTTCTTATTCCCTAAGAAGTACAAATTAAGATTACAAAAGAGATTATAACTCTCAACCTCTCTCCCACCTTTGAAACACTCGGCACAATTCCCTCTAGCAGATGAACAATGATAACGGCTCACCTCTTGATTACACAAATTGATCTTTTCAGATATCTAAACCCTAGAGTCTACAACCATATTTATAGCCCCCAAGTAAACCCTAAAAGATAAACACAGATTCAGCAATTGGGCCTTAAACTCGTAAGCCCCAAAACAATCAGTGCCGAAGTCGGTCGAACGCACCACCAAGGTCGGTCGACTGCAACGTGTAGAGCCAAACCCGAGACACGACCGGTCGACTGCCCGGTCGACTGTCCACCCCTCTGTTGGACCCTGTACACTCGAAGAACTCTCAGCAGCTTGGGTCTGTCGATCGCACCCCCAAGTTGGTCGACCGCAACTCTCCAGGCTTCACTTCTTCTACTTGTTGTTGTCTTCTCTTGCTGTCTTTGTCTTCTCCACTTCTTCTCCAACTTCAAGTACTCCGTGCCTACGTGTATTTGAGGCCAAAATCCTAACACATACTATGTATCTAGGGACTTTATTATATGCTTTTTCTAGATCTATAAACACCGTATGTAGATCTTTCTTATTCTCCCTATATTTTTCTATAATTCTCAGGAGTACATAAATTTCTTCCACGATTGGCCTACAAGGCATAAATCCAAACTAATTCTCAGACACTGTTGTTTCTAGTCGTAGTCTCTGTTCGATCATTCTCTCCCAAAGTTTCATCGTATGACTCATTAATTTATTGAAACAACTTTGTATATCTTCTTTATTTTTATATATAGGTGCTATTTTTTTTTTCCATTCATTGGGCATCTTTTTGGTCCTCAAAATCTCATTAAATTATATTGTTAGCCAACACAATCCTACATTTCGAAGACGCTTCCAAACTTCAATGGGTATACCTTCCGGTTTTAAAGCTTTTCTTATTTGCATCATTTCTAGAGTATTTCGAACAACTAAGGTCCTAATTTTACGGAAAAATATATTTGTCCTTTTCCAATCATTATATCTTTATAATAATAAACTTATACATCTTATTTGTTTTCTCATTCTAGTTTTCCAATCATGAGTTCTACCACCGAATGCATCAGAAAACGGCCTGGTGGTGGTGGGACAGGATTTTATTATGAAGAAATTCTCAACAGCTGAGACCTGAGAGGTTACAACATATATATATAGAGAGAGAGAGAGAGAGAAGTAACAAACAATGGAACACATAACATCCACTACAATAATATAGGCGAAGTCTAAGGAAGAGACTTGCAAAAGAAACAACTAGAGAGAACAACACATAAGAACATAAAAGCAAAACCTGCTCGAAAGAACCGGACAAGCCATCAACTCCAGTAAACAGAGAGCAGCGCATGAACAAAAGAAACAACACAGAACAGTACAGATGAGAGGCTCTAGACTGAGGCAGTTTAACAGCGAGCTTGGGCAGCCAAAAACACAACCTGACCAAGCTGACTGACATTTCGTACTGACTGATATATTATTCCTAAACAGAAACTAGTTTGCTGAATTGTCAGTTCTGTTTGGTAAAATTGTCATTTCAGCATTAATTAATTGATGCTGAAATGTTGTTGAAGGGGCAGGTTTGAAACGGATAAGCAACCCTCAGCTGTTATAAGCTCATATCATACTGCATGTGGTTAGATTCGGAGAATCTTTAACAGATTGGAGATTTTGTTTACATGCCGATGTTATTCCATACTTTCCCTTAAGATAGTGGTCCTGATTACGATATACCCTACTTAATTGAGTATACTTAATTGAGTATATATAGTTAGAATCTTTAATAGATTGAAGATAGTGGTCCTGATTACGGTATACCCTACTTAATTGAGTATAGTTAATGTACTTGTAGAATATATATTCTATCGCCAATAGCGAAAGCAGTGCAAATTTTAAAAAGGTATACAGTGATACCACTATTTTCAATAGCGGCATCTTTTGCCCTATTGCCATTATTGATAATAGCGGTGACATGTTTGCATTAAAAGTTCGTTCACAAACAAAGAGGGGCCATATATCTTTACTATTTTAATGGAAGAGTTGGGGTTTGTAATCAAACAAATGCTAACTTTGTAACTAAACAAATCCGTGCAATACACATCCAAACTAAATCCAACAATATATACGTGTACAGCATGTATCACCCAAATCAAACATTCAAATATAAACCTTTTTTTTATTTGATATATATCCGTTTAATTTAATGACTATACTTTTAGTAGGCGTGCATCGCACGTACATTATACTAGTATATATATATATAGAGAGAGAGAGAGAGAGAGAGAATGCCGATCATGTGTGAACCAGTTCGCATATGGTTACATGCGAACTCACCGCGCAACCGTCATGTTGATCATGATTGGATTGATCATGATCATGATCGGACGGCTGTGCTTGCGAGTTTGCATGTGATTAGCTGTGAATTGTTCGTACCTGATCACCCCTATACATATGTATCTCTAATATTATAATGGGAGAAAGACTTAGTGTCAATTGTAAATCTATCAATGCGTGTGACGCACGTACTTAATTAATATAAAGAAGGTTTCAGGTTCGAGTCCTCACTACGTCAGAGTTTTTATTTTTATTTTTTAAAAATTTTTTAAGACGTTCATCACACGTGTAAATTACTAGTATAAAATAAAAGTTTGTGCCACTGGGGGTAATTTGTAAAGAGTGTGTATGAGTAAAGGAATGTCTCATGTTCGATGCCTGATTAAGTCTTAATATTTAATTTATACAATAAATAAAAAATTGATTAGAATGTGCATCGCACGTGCAGGTTACTAGTAATAATGTCTCTAATATTATAATGGGAGAAGGCTGTAGTATCATTTGTAAATCTACCAACACGTGCATTACACGTGCATAAATAATATGAAGGTTGTCTCAGGTTCGAGTCCTCACTACGTCAGATTTTTTACTTTAATTTTTAAAAATATATTTAATGTGCATCACACGTGTAAATTACTATCTATTTATTTATAATATATTATATAATCTTTACTATTTTAATGGGATAGTTGGGGTTTGTAACCAAACAAACCCTAACTTTGTAACTAAACGAACTCGTGCAATATGCATCCAAACTAAATCTAACAATATACACGTGCACCGCATGTGTCACCCAAATCAAAACATTCAAATATAAACTATTTCTTTTATTATTCAATATATAATCATTTAATTGATGACGATACTTTCAGTAGGCGTGCATAGCACGTACATTATAATGGGAGAAGGCATTAGTGTCATTTGTAAATCTACCACTTTACGTGAATTGTACGTGCAACTCCAACTCTCCCATTATGTACACTTTATTTAAATCTACAAATTTACGTGCATTACACGTATAACTCAAAATTTCTCATTATACTCTTTACATTACTTTAAAAAATATGTATTTATTGACACGTGCTATATTATATTACTTTAAAAACTATATATTGATTAAAACGTGTATCGCACGTGTTAAATACCAGTATATTGAATTGAAATGGCGTTTCCTCTTCAAAGCATGCTTGCTCATCAGTGTTGTCTACATTCCTTCTGCACTTCTTTGCTGGACATGCCTGATTGGTTAGTTGTTACGAAGCTACTGTCGTCTTTGTGCTTTTGAATCTAGTCGATACCCTTCATTTAATTGAAAGATTGTACTTATCTTGAACGGATGCTTGTCTGTCAGCGTTTTTGTGGTTGTAGTTCTTATTTTATATCTGAATACCCAAGCGGCTCTTGCTCAATGAAACCGTCTATAAAATTTAAGCTCTACCGTCTTCTTTTAAGAGCATCCACAGTCGTGGGCTAAATACCCAAAATTTGGAAAAATATCAAAAAAACGAGCTGCAGTCGTCGTCCAAATACCCAAAATTTAGGTGTACGATGAACAGTTCGTTGCCAAATATAGCAGACGATTTGGCAATAACCAAAATATAGCTAACGAACCATTTTACTTCGTCCGTCAGAATTGACGAAAGATAAAACTTCGTCTCGTAGGTGAGACGTACAAAAAGTACGAGAGACGAAGGATTAAACAACGTTTGAAAAAAGAAAAAGAAAAAAAAATAAAAATTGTCAGAGACGAAAGATTATACATCGTCAATTGCAAAAATTGGCTAGATGACAAAAATGTAATTGACGATTCATCCCAGGCATTTTTGCCTTTTTTTTTGTCCTTTAGTGCTTTAAAAAAAAAAAAAAATTAAAAAAAAAATTTTGGGACGAGAGATTACAACCCGTCCGAGGAGATTGACGGGAGATTATATCCCGTCCTTGCTTATTTTTAAATAAAAAAAAATTGAAGCAGACGATTGATCATACGCCGTCCACATATTGGGGAAGTGAGATTGACGGGAGATTATCTCCAGTCCTTGTTGTTTTTAAAAAAATAAATAAATAAATAAACAGACGATTGATCATACGCCGTCCGTACTTCAATTTGATTTTTTAAATATTTTTCCAATTGGAAGACGGTACATTATTTTGCGTCGCGAATTTTTTTTCAAACCGCACATTCCAAGACGATAGACAATCTTCCGTCTTTAAAAAAAAAACAAACGACGAATCGAATATAGCTTTGAATGACTGCAGCAACATTCTTTTTTTCCTATTTCTAATTGCTATTTACCTAAAATTTGGCAAGAACGACTACAGATGCTCTAAAGGAAAGATAGGGTGTTGGATAAGCACTTTGGATGCTTGCCTCGCTGAACTATTAATTATGTTTGTAATATAGAAATGTTGGCGTGGTCTTTGGTGGCCCTCTGAAGGGCTTCGTAAGAGTGAAGCTCCACATAGATAAGAGCATTTGTTGCAGTCGTTCCCTATATTTTTCAAATTTTATAAAAAATAGGCTAAATAGTGCTGCAGTCATTCTTTATATTTAAAATTTTAGAGTTTTGAGGAAAAGTGGGCTTCTATATATGAGAGATTAAATATGAATTTTTCAAATATAGCAATTGAAAGATGATTAAGCATTTGTCCAAAAAATTCACAGTTTAATTGAACGGATGCAAGATGATTCAGTGTCTGTTCAATATTTTTCTAAAAAAAATTTCCCGGACACAAGACAATTTTTTTTTAAGAATAAAACATTCCCTCTCCAATCAGAATTTTTTTTATTAGAAAAAAAAATCTCTCGGACACAAGATCATCTTGTGTCCCAAAAAATATTCTTTCTTGGACACAAGATCATCTTGTGTCCGATCAGATTTTTTTTTTAAAAAAATTTTCGGACATCTGATCTTGTGTCTGATCAGTAGGCTTCAATTTTTTTTTAATAAAAAAAATTCTTGGATGCAAGAAAATCTTGTCTGGTCAATTTTTGAGTTGAAATGACTACAGACCGAAGTTAAAATTCATATTTCTATATGTAAAATATGGAAATTTTGAGTCTCTACCACCACAGATACTCTAAGTAGTTATTGTTTACATTCTAGAATCACATATGGTTTTTTTCTGAACTTGTGACCAAAACCACCCACTTTTTGAAAGTTTTTACCAAAACGACCCACTTTCAAACGTTTTTACCAAAATGATCTACTCGCTAACTGAGTTAGCGAGCCTAGTGAAACCAGGGTCGCTAACTGAGTTAGCGAGTGTATACATGGCCTTTTTCTTCAGGTTTTACCACTTGGAGAAAAACCTGAAGAAAAAAGTCAAGTATACACTCGCTACCTCCGTTAGCGACCCCGTTTTCACTAGGATCGCTAACTCAATTAGCGAGTGTCGTACAAATGAATTGAGGAAAAATATATTTTGGCTTGTATTATAAAAAATCATTGGGTTTAGACTCACTATCTCAGTTAGTGAGTGTGTTTGTACCACACTCGCTAACTGAGATAGCGAGTGTATTAACTTGAAGAAAAATATATTTTGATTTAGACTCGCTATCTCAGTTAGCGAGTGTATTTGTAATACACTCGCTAACTGAGATAGCGAGTCTAAATCCAATTCGTTTGTACCACACTCGCTAACTCAGTTAGCGACCTTAGTGAAAACAAGGTCGCTAACTGAGATAGCGAGTGTATACTTGGTTTTTTTCTTCAGGTTTCACCATTTGAAAAAAAAACTGAAGAAAAAGGTCAAGTATACACTCGCTAACTCAGTTAGTGAACTTGTTTTCACTAGGGTCACTAACTGAGTTAGCAAGTGGATCATTTTGGTAAAAACTTTTGAAAGTGGGTCGTTTTGGTAAAAACTTTCAAAAAGTGGGTCGTTTTGGTCAATTTTTTTTTCCTTCTCTTTTTACTGAACAAATGGCATAAGGGAATGGTTGGAATATATATTTCCCTCTACAATGATTTCCTTTGAGCTCAAGTTCTAAAAATACAGTAGTTATATTCCCTTCAGTAGCTCAACAAGGAGCGATTGCTGCTATATCCTTATTAGATAATATATTAGTTTAGTTCCATATTGGTTATGTATCAGTTTAGTCTTCTATTCTCTCCTATATATATGAGTCATATTGTATTCAGTTTATTCAATCAATCAATAAAGAATTATTCTCATCCAATAATCTTAACATGAAATCAGAGGCAATAATCCTATAAGGCCTATACTCATTTTATCCTCGTCGTCGAGGTGGAATGATTCTCGTCTTCATCAGAATCACTCCATCTCCCGACATCTCTTTTCCTCTTCCGATCTTAATCAAAATCCTAATCTTCCCCATAACCCTAAATCCCCAAAATAATAATAATAATAATAAAATAACCCTAGCCGTTATCTCCTATTTCTCCAAAAATCCTAGCCGTCATCTCCTACCTCTCCCAAAACCCTAGCCGCCATCTACAACAACTTTGGCACCATTCTTCCCCCCCTCTGGGTCCTGGATCCTCTCCGTCTCCTCCATTAATGGATCTCCAGTCTCCGAGTCTCCGACGTGGGCCCCACCTCTGATCCGGCCTCGACATCCTCTCCTTTCTCCTCGAGGAATTCGTCTCCTCCAACAGCAACCTCCTCGGTCGCGTCTCCTCCTGGATCCTTCTCCTGCCCCCATAACGACCCGGAGCTCCTTCACAAGCTCGCTTCGTCTCCTTCCTCCCCGAAATGGATGCCATCGGTAATGGCGGATTCTGGTTCAATCTCCCTCCCAACCGCCAACGCCGCTCAAAAACCAAACCCCCATCATTGTCATCAACCAGACCCGCCAACGGTCGAGGTGGCGGTGGGCCCCATTTTGATTTCCCGCTCAAACAGGCGGTCATCGCGTCTGCCTTCTCGCTCACCGACTCACCCCTCGCCATCGAACTTCAAATCCCAACATCTGATTCCTCCTCCTCCTCCACCCCCAACATGATCCTCATCGACGTCAACCCGTTCGTCGGAATCCAACCTCTGCTGCTAGTGTCGCTGTCGTCGTTGCACCCCACCGTCAACAGAATGAATCAAAGAAGTCCCAGACCCAGATTAGATCTATAGACTTTTTCATTGGTTGCAGTCCGTTGTTTCGTGTTTAGCCCAAGGACAGGATCTGCCACACTACCGCTGCTTTATCAGATCCGACGTTCCAATTGGCCGGGGGTTGTTGTTTCCTGTTTGGACCAGCACATCAAATCCAGTTGCGGGTGCTGCTGTTTTGAGCCAGATCCGAACCCATGTGCAGTTGATTCAGATGTTGATGCAAATTGTTTAGATCCAGTTGCTGTCTTTCTAGTGCTGCTGTTGATTAAGATCCAATACCCAACTCCCATACTCGCTCCGATTAAAAAAAAAAACCTTTCTCGCAGGTTTTTGTGCTTCTACATCCAGATCGTTAACTCACTCTGGTTGATTGATCGTGAGTTTGAGAGGGGGTGTTATCAGCATCCAGTTCTCAGTTCAGGGATGATATCTCACCACATCGACAATTCTCAAGTCTGGGGTGAGATCCTATCATCGACAATTCTCAAGTCCGGGGTGAGATCCCATCATCGACAATTCTCAAGTCTAGGGTGAGATCCCATCATCGACAATTCTCAAGTCTAGGGTGAGATCCCATCAGTCTATTTCACAAGTCAGGGGTGAGATCCTATCAGTCTATTTCTCAGTTCAGAGGTGAGTTCCCATTATCGACTATGTCTCAAGTCAGGGGTGAGATCCCATCACAGATCGGGATATGGAGATCCCGCCACTGTTCGGGGTGAGATCTTAACAATGCGCCACCACTACTTCCTTCCACAACACTCTACTTCTCAGTTCCGTCACATGCGCCATCAAGCGCCGTCACTGCACCACAGTTTGTCGTTCCTTCTACATCAATATCGTCAGTATTCCAAACTCTTGTTGCTTGAACTAACTTGAGTTTGAGCGGAGGTGTTAGATGATATATTAGTTTAGTCCCGTATTGGTTATGTATCAGTGTAGTCTTCTATTTTCTCATATATATATGAGCCATATTGTATTCAGTTTATTCAATCAATCAATAAAGAATTATTCTCATCCAATAATCTTAACAATCCTAAATGGTTCTAGAATTGGTTCTATCCGTATTGAATCACCATGAAGAACATCCAAAACTGAGCTAATTAATAAAGCATTCAATCTCAAGTAAGTTCAACACTGCTTTAGAGCATCTGTAGTCGTTCAAACTCAAAATTTAGAAATTTGGCATTTAGAATTAGGAAATTTGGGTTTAGGCTGTAGTCGTTTTAGCCCAAAATTTGAGTTTTGATTTTAAAAAAATAGACGGATGGTAGATGAAGTATCGTCCCACAATTTTTTTTCAAAAAAAGTCTCGGACGAGGAATGATTTCCCATCCGATGAGTTAAAAAAAAGGGAAGGGGGGGGGGGGGGGGGGGGGAGAAATAATTTCCTGTATGAGCATTTTTTTAATATTATAAATCTATCGGATGGGAAATCAATTCCGTCCGATAGATTTTAAGAAAAAAGTAGAGGCGAAAGATCATCTTTCATCTCATACTTTAAAAAACAAGTTGAATGAATGAAATATGATATTTTGTTAATTATATTTTGCAAATTTTTATTTCTTTTTCCAAATATAGCATACTATTGCTCATCTCAAACAAAAAAATTGAGTATTTGGCCAATGACCGCAAGACAACTTTTTCTTCAAATTTTACAAAATTTGGCAAAATAGCCCACGATTCTTAAAGATAAGTTTGCCAAAAGAACATTGACTGACATTGTAAGATTTGTATGCTGTACAAATTCAGTAGTGTGAACGAGTTAATTTTGGTGGATCCCTGCTGTATCAGTATAGTAGCCTTTTTTGTTTGTTATTGGTTAACCTGCAATCTTTTCTTTACAACAACTTGTTTGTATGGGATTTGTTTGGAAATGAGTCATCAGTTGTTTTGTTTACAGATATGACATTTTGCTTTTGTTTGTTATTTCCAATTGTTGTTTTAGGACAGAAATGGTTATTAGGTGATTTCAGCTATTAGGGATTGTTTGTTGTCCTCATGTTATGTGTTCCAGTATGTCCTCATGTTAGGGATTGTTTGGCTTGGCCCGGGAGGACTTTTTCTCACTGTGTTTTCTACTATTAGAGATATTTGCATGAGATTGTTGTTTATGTACGTGCTTGGTTGAAGCTATTTGTTTCGTATGGCATGCTTCACGTTTAGAATATTTTGTCTTCTCTTTTTTCTTCATGAAGTAATTCGAAGCATCATACAGTATGATGGTGATCGAATCATTTCATTTATAACTAGGTATCTGGCATGCTTCACGAGTTATGTACATTTCAAACACTGCAATGAAAGGAGAAACGGTATCAAGGAGGATTGTGAGGATCATGTTTACAAGCGCTGAGAATGTGTCCCACCGTGTCGATGTAAGGACTGCCTCTGGCTTATGTGCAAATTTTGTCGTTGATGCCCTTGCACAGAATAACATAAATACTTCCCAAAATACATATGACAGTTTTGATTAGTAGCTAACAGAAGTCCATCGTATTTGCAGTTTAGCAAACACCATTATGTATCTATGTTATACAGATATCTACCACGTGCTCTAATGTAAGCAAATACATATCTATATAATAAAACACAAAGAAAGCTATCAAGTGGCTGTCCTTCAATCCCTCCAAAATCAAAGACCCAGATGGTTATGAGATTAGAGTAAGCTCTATAAAACCTATATGATAATGTCCTTGCATAACTATTACAAGCATCTAAAATTGATGCTGAAGTTAAAAAAAAACTCTATGCAGTGTTCCTAACAAACTATATGCATACCAGGTAAGTTCAAGCTAATGATCAGGAATGCGATAATTGAGCTTAAAGGTAGGTATACTGTTTCCTCATGTAATATGTTTGCTACTTCAATTAATGTACTGGACCTCCAAAATTATTTTATATAATTAAACTAGGTGCACCGTTCCGAAGACGTGCCGTAGCCACGTGTCAACGAGCAAACCTAGTGTATTATTAAATTACTAGATTTGCCCGTGGGCACGTGCCTACGGCATGTCTTCGAAACGATACAACATATGAAAGTCTTGTAAACAGTAAAACAACAATTATGTAGCTCAAGTTTTGAATAGTAAAACAATAATTAGTTGTAAATAAAAGTCAATGTTTCCATTAGTATATGTTGAAAAATAATTATAAATGGGGGTGCAAAATCCAATATTTTAGAACTTTGAGTGTGAAAAATGATAAAATTTAACCGTTGATGAGATATTTGCTATTTTCAATGTAACATGAACAATAAAAAAATGCATAAAAAATATGAAAATTTACAAACCTGAAATCCGAAAATATAAATTTCTGAGTAAAAATAGAGAGATAATAAGAGAGAGAGAGAGAGAGAGAGAAATAAAGAAATAAATAAAGTAGTTGTTTTGGGGGGATTTGAATTTGAGTTTTGGGGAAAAACTTTTGGGCGGAAAAATATGTTTTATGAGGTTAGATCTGGACCATTGATTTCAACCATATTGAATGAGAGCCACTTGATAGCTTTCTTTGTGTTTTATTATATAGATGATAAAATTTAACCGTTGATGAGATATTTACTATTTTCAATGTAACATGAACAATAAAATTGACGGGGTCCTCTTTTATCAAAAAAAAAACATGAACAATAAAAAAATGCATAAAAAAATTGAAAATTTACAAACCTGAAATCTGAAAATATAAATTTCTGAGTAAAAATAGAGAGAAAATAAGAGAGAGAGAGAGAAATAAATAAAGAAATAAATAAAGTAGTTGTTTTGGGAATTTGAATTTGAGTTTTGGGTGGAAACTTTTGAGCGGAAAAATATGTTTTATGAGGTTAGATTTGGACCATTGATTTCAACCATATTGAAAGAGAACCACTTGATAGCTTTCTTTGTGTTTTATTATATATATTTGGGTTTTGATTAATATAAAAAGTTTGTCTTTTTGAGGATTTTATCTTTATGTTTGTCGACGGAGACAACATCCTTGCTGCACGTGGTAGTTGTCGGCACTGTGCTTGTCCACCACAAGCTTGTGTATAGATAGAGCAGAGAAAATTTCAATAACCTACCCAGTTTTCACGAGTTTGCAGAAAAAATACCTTTTTTTTTTTTTTTTTCATTTGCTATACTATTTAGCTAAATTAGTTATTGTTGGCCATACTCAGTATAAATATACAGTCACGTGCAATCACGTCATCATTTTCGGCCGTTATTTTAGGTCTCTTTGTCTAAACCATCTTTGATGTTTTTTTTATTGGTGATGATGATCATATAATATTAAAAAATTACATAATAATTAGAAAAATTAAAAAAATTTAAGCAGTACAAATTAATATATAAGATAGAGAGAATGTGTTGCTGTTATAGGATATAACAGTTCAAACACCTTAAATTCAACGTATGAAGTGCACAGGTTACAAACTGCAACTAGTTTAACTCGATAGTGTAGACAACTGCAAAAAACAAAATGTGGGATGAATTTTCAGCAAATTCTCAAAAACTGTAGTGAGTTTACTAAAATTTTACTTATAGATAAGTGATGAATGACAATAAGCACATATAAATTTAGGATAATGCTACACCTATAAGCTTTACAACCCTACAATCTTAAATGACACAATTTTATTGAAGATGTGTACAACTCACTACAGCTTACTCTACAATATATTTCTAATGAGATTGTGCCACCTAAGATTGTAAAAGAAAATGTTGTAAGAAAAGGTTATAGGTGTAGTATATAGATGGTGCCTCAAATAATCTGTTACTAGTCTTTCTAGGATAAAATTTTATATCATGATTATTGAAGAAAAAATATTGAGTTTTGAGCAAGTAAATTTCTTATCATTGGATATTAGTATTATACACGTGCGTTGTACGTGGAGAAAATGGGAAGGAGAGAATGAAAAGGACAAAAAAAAATTAGTATTATACACATGCGTTGCACGTGGGAAAAACGGAGAGGGGGAATGAAAAGGACAAAAAAAAAAAAAATCTACCAACACGTGCACTGCACGTGTTGGCAAAATGACAAATATTTGCAAATGACACTAAGCCCTTCTCCCATTATAATATTAGAGATATGTCTATGCCGATCGTTGTCGAGCTTTGGTCAAACTCTTGTTTGTTAGCTTCAATCTAATTTTGGTATCGCTAACGCGAAAAAATTGAGCTTATTTTATTAACTCCTTATAATAAAATAGGGTTGTCATACTCTATCTTTTTCTTTAAAAAAAAAAAACACACGAAAAAATGAAGAAACTATGGTATATGTCCACTCCATTGTTTGTTGTTTGTATTGTCGGGAATAAAATGATCTGCGAAATTAACTAGCTAAAATAAAAGTATTTGAGGAGACAGTTTTTTTTTAAAAATTTAATTTATGTAAGTTAAGACTATTTTCTTTTCGCTTTGAAAACAGATATTGATTTGATAGCATTCAGGAATAAAGGATCATATGCTAAGAGCATCCATTATCACCATTGTTAAAATTTATACTTTTAGCAATTGATAAATTAAAAAAAGAGAGTGGAAAAAAAATAAAAGATAAAAAAAATCAGTTTTTTTTAAAAATTAAAAATGACATTTTCATAGTTAACAGTAATGACATTTTCGTAATAATTGAAAGAAAAGTTTCACAGAAGTTCAGAGTTATTTTTAAAATGGCAATTTCGTAATTACTTAATGACATTTTCGTAATTTTTTTGAGAAGAAATTTCTGAATACTTTTTTAAAAAAGTTAAAAAGGAATTTCTGTTTTCAAATTTTTTTTGAATTAAAAAAAATAGACAGATTGAACATCTTCTTCCGTCCATCCTCTTTTAATTTTTTTCCCTTCAAACAGATAATTTTCTTCCGTATTCTATATTTAACATTTCTTCTATCGCAACTTCTACGTTTTTTGAACTACTGTTCACTCCTATTCTAAAATTTGAGTTTTTAGCGAATAACAGTGATGAATTTTTTTCAACTTAATTGCTAAATTTTGAGTTTTTACGTAACGATAGATAGAGGAGGCTCTAGTGGAGGTGACTGATTCTTGCCCAGGTCAGGTGACAACACAACTTTCTTGAGTCCTTAGAGCATCTGTAGTCGTCTTGAGTCACAAATACAAATGGGAAAAATGGGTTTGCGCTGTAGTCGTCAAAAGCCAAAATTTAGGTCAGACGAAAGATTATCTTTCGTCTCAGAAATTTAATATATATATATATATATATAGAGAGAGAGAGAGAGAGAGAGAGAGAGAGAGAGAGAGAGAGAGAGAGGGGAGTGATCCAATGAGAAACAACTTAAAATGAGAAAATGAGAAAAAATAATTATAACCATTGGATTTGAGAGGATTGAGATGAATGGTTCTAATTCATTTGGATTAGTAATTAAAAAAACCGATATATATATATATATATATATATATATATATATATATATATATATATATATATATATATATATACTAGTGTTACCCTGTGCAAATTGCACAGACTAAGTAAGTTTGGCATACGCATAAGTCAATTGACTATCTATAGATTCTAACAAAAAATATTAACTACAAAACCCTAACTTAGAGAGCAAGAGAAAAAGAGTGAATAGGTACCTATGATGGTGATGTGAGCATCAGTGACGTTCTTGAGTTCGATCGAGACCATCTCGTTGTTCAACTTTATCAAAAACCTAAAACTCAACCAAAAAACTGAAAAAAGAACACGAAAATAAAAGAAATAAAACATAATAATTCTAATAAAAAATTAAGAAATGGAAAGAAGAGATGGAGGTTCCTACCGTGAACAGCAGTGGCGTTGTTGGGTTCGATCGAGACCGTCTCGTTGTTCAGGTTCATCAAAAACCTAGAACCCATCCCCAAAACTTTTTTTAAAAAAACACGAAATTAAAGAAATAGAACAAAATAGTGCTAATCAAAAATTAAGAAATCGAAAGAAAAGAGGGAGATACCTTCCGTGAACAGTTGTGGCGTTCTTGAGTTCGATTGAGACCGTCTAGTTGTTGAGCTTCATAAAAAACCTAAAACTCATCATCAAAACAGAAAAAAGCAGACGAAAATTAGAGAAATAAATCATTAATAATGCGAATTAAAAATTCAAGAAATTGAAAGAAGAGAGGGAGGAACCTGACGTGAACAGCAGTGGCGTTGTCGAGTTCGATTGAGACTGTCTTATTGTTCAGCTTCATAAAAAATTTAGAAGGTATGAGTTAAGAAATTAATTAGCTATAAGTTAACAACTATAGTGCAAGATGATTGAGGTGAGTGTGGATGTTAAATTACTCATTTTTTCGTACTTTGTCAGTCGGTATAACATTATGTTAACTCCAACAGAGGTTACAGTTTGATCTTTATTGAGAACCCGTTTCAATTTGGTTCATGTTGGTGTGGTTTGTTGGTCGTTTCAATGAAATGAGTATTTAAGATGAAAAATAGTTAGTTTCAATGAAATGAGTATTTAAGATAAAAAATAGTTAGTGTTGTAGTTGAAATATAGTTCCATTTGATCATTTGAAGCGTAAAGAGGAATCCGAAGGTAGATTTGTTTACATGTAGCCTCTTAGTCTTCGACCTCGCATCTAGTGTACCACCTCAATCATCTTGCACTATGGATGTATAACAAAATTCCCACTTCAAAATCTCCAACAAAAAACACCGACATGAACCAAATTGAAACGGGTTTTCAATAGTTGGAGTTAACATAATGTTATATCGAGTAAAAAAGTACGACAAAATGAGTAACTTAACATCCACGCTCACCTCAATCATCTCTAGTCTAAATAACTATAATGAGTAACGTAAATATTCAATACCAACATTTCCAGGTTCCTCTCAAAATCAAATGATCAAATGAGCGCACATTGCAACTAAACCACTAACCAAATGACATCAAAACTTGCACATAAGGTGTCTGACAAAATGCCCACTTCAAATCCTCCAAACTAACCACACCAAATCAAGTCAAATCCTAATGGGTTATCAACATAGTTTCCAACTCTACACCTCATTTGAGGATCTCAACTTATGGTGGCTCAAAAAGCTTAGTTTCGGATAAAAAGCTTGAATTTGGGTAAATAAATTATATAGATATAATATAATATAATATATAATAATATAATAGGCAAAAATGGCTACAGGGCGGATGTTAGAGCATCTGTAGTCGTTTGATGCCATATTTTGGGTATTTGGCAAATGGAAATGGGAAAAATGGCTTTGCGCTGTAGTCGTCAAAAGCCAAAATTTGAGTGAGGTCTCAGAAATTTAAATATATATATATATATAGAAAATATATTTGCATTGAAGTGAGGGAGTGAGGGACAAAGTACAAAAAAATAATAAAAAAATAAAAAAGTTAACAAAACTGTACACAAAAGGACAAAAAAAATTAAAAAAAACCAAAAAAAAAACCACCAATTGCCTGGGACGGGGATGAAGTCCCGTCCTAGGCCAATTGGCTTTTGAGAAGTTACATTGGACGGTACATTATGTACCGTCCGTCATTTTTTTTTTTTTTAATTTAATTAATCAGACGGGGGATTATCTTCCGTCTGTCGCTTTTTTCGTATACAAAATTGCAGCGACAGTGTATTGTTTGTCGTCCGTCATTTCGGACGAAATATTATCTATCGTCCGGCTATATTTTGGCAATTGCCATTTCGATTTTCAAATATAGCCGTGTCCTGTAGCGATCAAACCCAATTTTTGGGTATTTGGCCAACGACTACAGATGTTTTTTTTTCCAAATTTTGGAAAATTTGGGTATATGGCAAACGACTACAGATGCTCTTAAACTCAACATCATATTATGAGAAGCAAACAAAAAATGGAGGAATCAGATTAAATGCAGATACTGATGGATATTAATAGAAATGACACATGCTTTGAAAATTAGTTTTGCCTAGTAGAATTATTTGATTATTTAGATATTTAGGTTCGCTAGCTTTTTTTGGCTTCCACTGCTATCTCTCTCTCATATTTATTAGAGAAACACCCAAAAAAATAAAATAATAAATATTAAAATTATATCAACTTCCTACTCTCACCTTGTCAACTTCCCGTTTACTTCTTCTTTTTCTTCTCCGATTTTGAAAAGTCGAGAAGGGTTTGCTCAAAATCTTGTGCACTTTCAGAAAGTTACCATCTTGATTAGTTCCCCTCTTTTTCAGCTTTTGGATAAGGGTTTTAGAGTACAATCAGAGAGAGGAAAATGAGCTTCATTCTTGATCTGGTTTTTGGGATCGTCGTGCGGTGGGCGGCGGGCGGCGGCGGGCGGCGACGGGCGACGGGTAGAGACGACCGGCGATGGCAGGGAGATCGACGGGCGGCAGAGGATATTTAGGTGGGTTTTGGGTAGGCAGAGTTAGGGTTTGTGGGTTTTGGGAAGATGTGAAAAAGAAAATATTTTTTTTGTGTGTGTTTTTTAATTAATTATGTTTTGACAATTGGTGTGGACTGCACGTATAAATTTCTAGTTTTGCTCTCCTTCCTTTATTTCAAAATAGAGAAAGAAGAGATGAGATAAACCTATTAGCTTAAAATATATATAATATATAATATAATTAGCAACTAATAATCACTCAATCTACACAAAATTAACCATAAATCAAACTTTACCAAAGACCTTACATCCTTCCCCCCCCCCCCCCCAAACAAACACATCTCCTCGTACAAACAACCAAATTTTGCCCCCCAAAAAATCCAAAAAAATCATAAAATTCAACTAAATTAAACTCGGGATAACAAAGTAAAGATCAAACTGGGCATCTTAAGAATAAAAGAAAAATAATACTTGAACTGACTCTGCTGACACGTTCCTTCTTCAAATCCTTGCCTTCTTTCCTAAAATCAGGACTGTTCTTCCCATCCTCCTCCTTATTAGATGTTCCAAAACATGGGAAACAACCCATTTAAGACAAAATATAAAAATATTGTAATATACTAAAAAATCCCATCAGTGAGTTTGGATTTCCAAATGGATTTATGAATTCCTTTATAAATTCGTAAATGGATCTTGCAAGATTAAACTTGCCCTAAAAAAAACTGACCTTCAAAATGGCAAGCGACGATCGGGGCCGGGCGTGGGCGTCGGCCGGCGGACGGCGTGGGCGACGGCCGGGATCGGGACGGCGTGGGCGACGACCGGGATCGGGACAAACGGGTGAGGAGAGTTGGGAGGGTTTTGGGGGCAGGGAGAATTGATTAGGGTTTGTGTGTTTTGGGAAGATGTGGAAGATGGAAGGTTTTTTTTGGTATTTTTAAAAAATTTTCTGTTTTAACAATTAGTGTGGGTTGCACGTGTCAGTTCCTACTTTTGCTCTCCTTTCTCTATTTCAAAATGGAGAAAGGAGAGAGGAGGTAGGCCTATTTGCTTAAGATATATATATAATATAGAGAGAGAGAGAGAGAGAGAGAGAGAGAGAGAGAGAGAGAGAGAGAGAGAGAGGAGTGATCCAATGAGAAATATTTTAAAATGAGAAAATGAGAAACATACCTAGCGACCGTCGGATCTCTCTTACCATCACGATCTGCATCTGACGGTGGAAACTTACGCCGCTCAGATCTGGGGTATTTTTGGAATTACCCAAATAAACCCCCTTCAGCCGCTGCTGCTTCTTCTTCTTCTTCTTCTTCTCTCTCTCTCTCTCTCTCATTCTTTTCTCAATCATCTCTCTCTTCTCTATCATTTCCTAAATCCAAAATCAGCTCTATATGTTTAATTTGCTCATAAACCCCCTTCAGCCGCTTGATTCATTTTCTCTATATGTTTTGAAGAGACAAGCTATGCCGAATGTTAATACCCCCTCCAGTAAAGATTAGAGGCTATATATACTATGAGAACTGTTATATTGTCAAAAAATTTCCCAAGGCCAAATCAGCTCCTGCTTTCTGAGCCTCCTGTTTGCCTTGTATTTGCATTAATCTGTTTTTTATAATCAATCTTTGCATTAATCTGTTTTTTATAATCAATCTTCAAGTTATCAAAACTCAAGCTTGAGAAGATTAATAAGAAATACCAGTTTCTTTTAGCTCCAGATAAAACATAAACCACCATCGAAAGTTATTAGAGCTGGAAAAGATGCTAGTTGTTGCAGTTAAAACTACAATGTTTGTACTTGAATTTGAGAACTGACAGATGATGCATAGTAGTGTAAAATAAATGCTGATATAATGCATAAAACATCAAAAAATAGATTTCTAAAACTAAGATATTCATTCCTTGCTAGAGTAATACATCATATTCCCAAATGTAAATGCAATAGTAAATATGAAGAAAATTAATTTCTATTTATCCATACACTGAATTCGCCAAAGTTCAGAAGGATAGGCTACATACATCCAAACAATTAAACAAATTTAGGGTCTCACATAAACTAGGTGAACAAATAATTCAGCCTTCTCGAAAATTTTACAAAAGGGGAAAAAGAAAATGACTTGTGAAATTGCGCAAATTACAAAATGGAACCCTTGTTCTGTTTTAAACTTAAGTAGGTACGAACTCAGGAGGTGGAGGCATCAGCTGCATCAAATACATTCCCAATGCAACACACAGTAGCAGAATCTGAATTAACGAACAAAAAGAAAACTTTGAGACTTTATTCTGCAGTTTGCAGTATGACTCCAACTCCTCTGCTTGTTGCTTCAGCTTTGTAGCCTTGTCCTCTGCATCTTTCAGCTTATGCAACATCTCTGCTTGGTTTGCTGCTAGAGATTTCTGCTCCTCTAAAAGACCAATCTTCTCTTGAGACAATAATTTCCAGCTTTGAGTAGTTTTAGTTATGACTAGAAACTCAATTTCTGCCTGAATCTTCTTTTTGAGTAGATCTTCGAGATCAAAGTTGAGATCAGGAAATTCAGTACAAGAAGTTTCCTTCTTGATAATGTCTTCAAGCTCACGAACCTTTAATTCCTTAGACTTGATACTTGCTGATGCTTCTTCCAGTTTGTTCTGGAGGTATTCTATCTTCAAACTAAGTTCGAGTAACGAGCAATTAAAAATTGGAGACCCACTAGCTTCTGCTTCTTCAGATTGATCACCTAAGTTGCCGAACTCATCAAGTTCTGTTTGTTTCCCAATTTCCTCAATTTTCTGGATCTCTAAAAAGAGACACCACGATAAAACATGACTCAGATATGCAGGTTGATTTTTTAATGATTAAATGTAAGTAATTGCTACAGCGAAAACACATTTATTCTCTTTGGATAATGTAATTAGTTAAATTAATCAGAACTGAAAACTGGAGAGCACTAAAATCTCGTGTAGTCTATTAAACCAGCCATGAATGTTTTACTTGTCTATTCTTTTTTAACCAGTTAGCTCTGATCAATAGGAATCCACCATAAGCACATCCGACAATAATGTTTTTTTTATAACAAGGCCGTAGCCACACAACCGCACACTAATCCCATATATATATTAATCGGGGATTTTTTGGTGCAAGCGAGAATCAAACTCCTGACCAGCTCATGAGAGGCTTACCCGACATTAATGTAATGAAAGACAGAAAATCTAACTTCACTCAGCAGATTATTGAATAGATTATTGTATTCGAGATGGAGAGGGCAAGGATTTTGGATTTAGGAAATGATAGAGAAGAGAGAGATGATTGAGAAAAGAATGAGAGAGAGAGAGAGAGAGAGAGAGAGAGAGAGAGAGAGAAGAAGAAGAAGAAGAAGAAGAAGAAGAAGCAGCAGCAGCGGCTGAAGGGGGTTTATTTGGGTAATTCCAAAAATACCCCAGATCTGAGCGGCGTAAGTTTCCACCGTCAGATACAGATCGTGATGGTAAGAGAGATCCGACGGTCGCTAGGTATGTTTCTCATTTTCTCATTTTAAAATGTTTCTCATTGGATCACCCCTATATGAGGAGTGATCCAATGAGAAACAACTTAAAATGAGAAAATGAGAAAATGAGAAACATTAATTCTAACCATTGGATTTGAGAGGATTGAGATGAATGGCTCTAATTCATTTGGATTAGTAATTAAAAAAACTGATTTTTTAAACTAATCTATAATAAAAAACCACAAAAAAAAACCTAACAAATTTTGGGGTTTATAAGTTTTGAACCTTTAACCTTTTGTTCGTCAAACATGAAACTTGCGGCTGTGGAAAAGTTATATATAGCCTTTTGAGTTGATAGAGATCGAGAAAGGGAAAGGAAATCTCTTTTATTTACCGTTCAAGTTGCTGGCTAATTTGGAGGGATGTCAGGCTGTTTGATTGAGTTTGAGAATGAGAAATTGCTCAAACTGTGACGATCCATGAAGGTTAACACTCTTGTGCATTGCGGACTTATTCTTCCTTAGGTTATTTATGCTCGAGCATTTCCTCTAGTGCGACTAGTTTTGCTGGAGTGCTCTTAAACACATAATTACGTGAACTCGAGGATTCCAGAGCTGCTTTTATTGTTTTTGACAAATTTATCGAAAAAACTTCCAAGATAATAAGAAAAAATGAAAGAAGAAAACAGTGATGACAATAATGCGAAAAGCCTTCTTCTTCTCGGCAATTAAATCCGCTTTTTCTCAAAAAAATAATTAAATCCGCTTTTTTCACCATCTTGGGGCTCACAAGGAGAGTTTCCTCTTTTTTTAGTTGGCCGAATCCGAATCCGATCATGTTAGGGTTGGGGAACAAATCGTGCTGTTAATTTTTATTTATTTATTTATTTTTTTGGTTTGTTTTTTGTGTATAAGATGGGGAAGTGATGTTTGGATTTTTATTTGGTGGTTTTTTTTTTTTTATAGATTAGTTAAAATAAACCGGTTTTTTTAATTACTAATCCAAATGAATTAAAGCCATTCATCTCAATCCTCTCAAATCCAATGGTTATAATTAATGTTTCTCATTTTCTCATTTTAAGTTGTTTTTCATTGGATCACTCCTCACACACACACACACACACACACACACGCACACACACACACACACATATATATATAAATGCATTGAAGTGAGGGACAATGGACAAATTTTTTTTTTTAAAAAAAAACAGCGAAGTCACTCCACAAAAGGACAAAAAAGAAATTAAAAAACAAATTAAAAAATCCAAAATTGCCTTGGACGAGGGAGGAAGTCCCATCCTTGGCTTTTGTCTTTAGATGAATTTGTGTTGGACGGTAGATTATTGTCCACCGTCGGCCAAATTTTTTTATTTTTTTTTAAATTTAATTCATCGGACGGGTAATAATCCCTCGTCCGATGAGTGCGCATGAAAAAAATCTCTCCGACGGAAAATCATCTTCCATCCGATCTCTCCGACGAAAAATCATTTTCCGTTAATTATATTTTGGTAATTGCCATTTCGGCTGCCAAATATAGCCGGCTACTCATATTACTCCACTTGAAAGAAAATTTGGATCGATTATAATCATCCTGACGTACATTTTCTGTCATTTTTATCCTATTCAGCTTGGTTTTAATTAGTTTTACATGTTTAAAATCACTTTGCATCAAAAAATCAGTATCACATGCCAGCTGAATGTTCTAACTTTTTTTTAAATATTTTAAATAACTGAGAAAGTAGAAAGAGAATAAAATCTTTCTTGCTGAGCTGCTACTGAGGTGGATGGTTGACATAAGGTATGTTTTTTGAGTTTTTGTTGTTGTTGGAAAGGCACAAATATTGAAATAATGCAACCATTTGATGCAGTTTTTCAAAAAAAGATATACGGCACATTTCAGCTACAATTTTTTTTAGGCACTAACTTTTACCGCCGTTAACTGTTTCGACGATCTGACCTACTCTGTTATGACGTCATTAGTTTTTGTATGAAATGTCCTAAATACCCCTATTAGTTTAGTTTAATTACTAAATAACTAGTCCATCATTATTAGGGCTGCAAACGAATCGAGCTATTCGGCTCGAGGTCGGTCAAAGCTCGACTCAAACAGAACTCGAACTCAAAACCGAGCTCGTTTCGTAAACGAGCCGAGCTCGAGCTTGATTTTTTTTTAGGCTTAGCTCGCGAGCTGTTCGGCTCGAATATGGTCAAAGCTCGGTCAAAACTCGGCTCGAACTGAGCTCGAGCTCAAAATTGAGCTCGTTTAGTAAACGAGCCGAGCTCGAGCTCAAAATTGAGCTCGTTTAGTAAACGAGCCGAGCTCGAGCCTGAAGGTATTTGGCTCGGCTCGGCTCGATTGCAGCCCTAATCATCATCATCATCTTCTTTTTCTCCTTCATTAATTTTAATTTTATGATTAGTTTTATTCACTTCATTAATTTAAAGTTTAATCTCATATTTATTTTTAATTTTATATATTAATTTTAATTTTATAATTAAATTAATTTAAATTTTAATTCATCATCTCTCTCCGACCAACTATTTTCTTCTTCGTCAACTACCAACACCTTCTCGAATCCCCCCCCCCCCCCACTCACCCAAAAAAAAAAAACCACCACCACCACCTCATCCTCCTTCGAATATCTGACCTTCCACTCAAATTCGACCAACCTTCACCAACCCTCTCTTTCCTACCTCAAATCATTCACCTCCCACCACTTCTGACTAATCACCACCTCCATCACCTACCTCTCTCCATTAAAATTTTCAAACCCAAAGAACTTCCACCACCAACAAAAATATTATGGTTCATTTGCATGTAAAACTGAGTAGGAGTAACTGAAATATACTATCATCCTTATTATTATTAAAAGCTTATCTTTTCCCAAGATTCATTTGCATGTTTATATGGTCTCATCTTCTTTTTCCAGTGTTTAATTGTCGCGCATGCATTCTTCTTTTTATTATTCTATTGGAGTTGACACAATGATAGACGTAATGCACATTCCCACAAGTTCTTATTCTTTCTATATATACTAATAGTTTACAAGTGCGATGCACGTCTTAATAAATATAGTTTTTTTAAAAGTAAAAATTCAGACGTAGTCTGCATTTGATCTAAAATCTCATTTACAACAGTTATGCACGTGCGTTGCACGTGTTGGTAGATGGACAAATTACACTAAGGTCTCCTCCCATTATAGTAGTAGAGATATGGTACCCATTAACCCATTACGAACAAGAAGAATTTTGAATTTGGATCCTGGAAAAAGTGGAATGGGTTTATTATATATGTTAGATATTATCATAGTCCCATATTGGTTGTGGAGTTGTTTTGATATTTGTTCTCCTCCTATATATATGTGGTATTGTACATGGTTGAACTCAATTCAATATTCAGTATTGTTTTCATCACTCTGATTTATCTTAACATGGTATCAGAGCAAATTACTCAAATTTTCTTCTTTCAAAATTTTCCCATCCAAAAATCCTCAAATTCCAACAGCCAAAGTTATACAAAATTCTTCCCAAAACCCTAGAATTCCAAAAAAAAAAAGTAAAAAAAAAAAAACAAAAAATCCTGTTCATCTTCAACCTCCAGATCTCTCCAGCGCCGAAGGAACCTCATTCTCCAAATCTCGTCTCAGCATCTCATCTTCAACCTCCATATCTCTCTCAGCCGTCTGAACATCTCATCTTCAACCTCCAGATCTCTCTCAGTCGTCTCAACCGGGGGCTCCAAGTCCCGTCTCAGCCGTCTCAACCGCTAATGGGTATGATTTCGGGTACTTGCTCAAGTTGCTGACCTTCCTCATCCTCCTCTTCTCCCTATCCCTCCTCCACTTCCGCCTCCAAAAATTACCAGGAAAAAAAAGAAAAACCTTAGACCTTCTCTACCCGGCCTGTTCTAAAAAAAAAGTCAAATCGAAAAAAAATAAATTATATATATATATAGGTAATGGAATTTAAGTCTCTCCCACATATTTCTGCCTCCACTGGCTTCCCCGATGCAACTGCTTCTCGTTCCTCCTCCAGATTCAAACAGCAGCAGCGCCACTTTCAGTCTGCCTCCAGCCTCATACCTTCTCCTAACATCATTCCTCACCCTACCCCACCTCTACTTCCGACGCCGGCAGCACCGTCCTATTCCCTACCCCGATACAGACACCTGAAACATCTTCCTCCACATTGTGCTCTCAGTCACAGCAGCGCTAGTCTTATTTCTCCTCGTAGTGCTTCTTCCCTCACATCCTCGGCCTTGCCCGTCACTCCAACCTTGCCGTCTCCTGTTGATTGGGCTAATCTTCAGCAACATCTCAGTCAGCTGGAACTACAACTCATGGGTCAGTCTATCAATGCTGGCTCCTCTGCTCCTGCACTTTTTGTCACTCTCAGTATGAATTCGTTCTGGATTTTAGATTCTGGTGCATCACATCATCTCACTAGTAATCAAACACTATTCACCACCTGCACAGCACTTTCCCCTCACTCTCCATCTCTACATACAGGTAATGGCTCACCACTTCTTATTACACACTCAGGGACAATTAACTCTCCCACTCTCACATTACCATATGTTCTTTATGCTCCTCATTTTTTTACTAAACCTTATTTCTATTAGTGCGTTGTGCGATAGTGGTCTTGTCGTTACTTTTAACTCTTTAGGTTGTTCTATTACTGATTTCTCCACCGGTGAGGAGTTTGGGCGTGTTAGTCGTCAGGATCGTCTATATTATCTAGATTTTCTTTGTGCACATCACTCTCCTTCTAGTTTTGCCGGTATTGTTTCCCCTGATGCTGATCTATGGCACAGATATTTAGGTCATATTAGTGCATCACGGCTCCAGATTATAGCTCGCAGTGGTGCCCTTAGTTCTCTCACTTTTATCTGATTGTCAGGATTGTCATTTGGCCAAACACATTACCCTACCCTTTAGTCACAAAAAAACTTTTGAAACCACTCATCCTTTTCAATTTTTTCTTTCTAACATATGGGGACCCTCTCTCGTATCTTCGTGAAAATGCTATCTCTATTATGCTGCCTTCATCGATGACTTTACTAGACATACATGGATTTTTCTTATGCGTCAGCGATCTGAGATACCTGATATTTACCGGTTCTTTATAACTATGATTCACACTGATTCACACTCAGTTCGGTGTGCGCATTAAGAATTTTTGATCAGACGGTGCACATGAGTACACTTCCAGCACTACGAGATCGATCCTTCAGTCTCACGGCATCCTTTTTCAGCAACCATGTCCTTACACACATGAGTAGAATAATGTAGCTGAACGCAAGCATCGTCACATCCTTGAGACGGCTCGCGCTCTTTTACTCTCCTTTTCTGCTCCTCCTTCTTTCCGGACTGAAGCTATCATGACCTCTGTTAGTCTCATCAACATTACTTCCTCGTCTGGCCTAGTTGGTATGACACCTTATGAGGCTCTTTATCACTCACCTTCCGACTACAGTATGCTCCGTACTTTTGGGTGCACCTGTTACGTCCTTCTCCCTCCCACTGAGCGTACGAAGCTCTCCGCTCGTGCTGCTAAGTGCGTTCACCTAGGTCTCAGTCCCGAACACAAAGGTTATCGTTGTTTTGATCCATCAGCGGGTTGTGTCCGCATTTCTCGACATGTAACCTTTGTGGAAGACTCCCCTTACTACCTGACTCCCCCCGAGGATACTAGATTTCTCGATTCCCCAGTTGTTGCTAGCCCCCCGACTTCCTCTTCCTGCATTCCTTTTGATCCTACTCCTCTGGCTCCATTTTCATCTCCTGCCGTCCTTACACCTGTTGTTCTTCCTACCGAAACACCACCTGCATCCCCACAGCAGCCATCACCCACCCCACCTACTTACCCATCGACACATGCACCTACTCCACCGTCCTTCCCCCACACCCTGTCAGTTCACCACCTCTTCGTCAGTCTACCCGTTCCACTTCTGGTATTCCTCCGACACGTTATACACCTAATGCCACTGGTCCTTCTGACCAGTTTGGTTTTGTCACCCTCGCTTCCTACTCACCACAGTTTTATGCATATCTCACTACGATACACTCTACACGTGAGCCCAAAACCTATCAAGACGCAATTCAATATCCTAAATGGAGAAAAGCTATTGCCGAGGAATTCAGTGCATTTGATCAGACTGGCACTTGGGATGTTGTTCCTATGCCAGAGGGCGTTTAGCCTATTAGCTGCAAGTAGATCTTCAAGGTCAAATATCAACCTGATAGATCTATAGAGCGGCACAAGGCTCGTCTAGTAGCCTGAGAATTTTATCAGGAGCATGGCATTAATTATGATGAGACATTTGTTCCCGTTGCACAGATGACTACTGTTCGTACTCTTCTTGCTGTTGCAGCCATCCGCCAATGGCCGTTATACCAGATGGACATGAAGAACGCTTTTCTTCATGGTACCTTATCTGAAGTGGTTTATATGCATCCTCCTCCCGGTCTTACAACTCCTATTCGTCATGTTTGCAGACTACGTCGTGCTATATATGGTCTGAAACAGGCCCCTCGAGTCTGGTTTGAGTATTTTAGGCTTGTCATCACCAAGGCTGGCTTTGGTCAGAGTTCCCAGGACCATTCCATATTTATGCGGTCATCACTGCAAGGGAGGGTACTTCTACTACTGTATGTTGATGATATGATCATTACTGGAAGTGACTCTGCTGGTATTGCATCCACCCAGAAATACCTTCACCAGCAGTTCCATATGAAAGATCTTGGTAAGCTACGTTACTTTCTGGGTTTAGAGATTGCTCATGGATCTCAGGGGATACTCATCTCTCAACAGAAATACACAACAGATATTATTTTCGCTGCATGTCTCTCTGACAGTCGATCAGACGATACACCCTTAGAGCTTCATGTGAAGCTTCGTCCTACAGATGGTGAGCTCCTTCTTGATCCCACTAGATACAGGCAGATTGTTGGACAGCTTGTCTACTTATGTATGACCAGATCCGATATTGCTCACGTAGCTAGTGTTGTCAGTGAGTTTGTTTCTGCTTTTACATCAGTTCACTACGGCGCTCTTCTTCGGATTCTCAGATATCTTCGGGGCACTATCACTCGTTCATTATTCATGCCTTCTACATCCAAACTAGAGCTCAGTGCATATTCTGATTCAGATTAGGCAGGTGATCCTACTATCAGAAGATTTACCACAGGTTTCTGTCTATTTCTTGGTGATTCGTTGATCTCATGGCGAAGCAAGAAACAGGCAGTTGTTGCATGTTCCTCTACCGAGGCTGTGTACAGAGCAATGACAGCTACTACTAGAGAGATTGTTCATGTTCGTTAGTTGTTATCAGATATGTGTCACTCTTACAGGAGCTACTCTTTTTCATTGTGATAACCGGGTGCGTTGCACATTGCAAGCAACCCGGTCTTTCATGAGCGAACGAAGCATATAGAGAATGATTGTCATTATATTCGTGAGCGCTTTGAGGTAGAGACTATTTCTCTCTATTATGTTATCTCTTCCCAGCAGACTGCAGATTTATTTACCAAATCCCATACTGTTCAGATATTTAGATACTTAGAGCATCCACAATGGTTGTTTCTCATTTGCTATAATTTGCATCTACAGTAATAGCAAATAGAGTGGAATGCTGCAGTGGTCATTTGCTAAAAAATTGTCAAAATTTTCAAAAGAGGTGTGAGACGGTATATGATATACCGTCTCAACTTTTAGAAATTAATTAAAAAAAAAATTTACTTATTAACTATTAAACCTAATTAATTAACTAAATTAAATAATATAATAATAACTAAACCTAATTATTAAACCTAATCCACCTAATTAACTACTATAAACCCTTTGACCTTTTGACTTTTTTGAGAAACGGGGAATCATTCCCCGTTTGACCAAAGTCCAATTTTTTTTTTTTTTTTTTTTTTTTTCCGACCAATCAGGAACGTTCTTTTAAAAAAAAATAAAATTAATTAATAAAAACCTCTCAAACGGGAGATGATGTCCCGTTTGGCTCAAACGAGAAATGATATCCCGTTTGAGGAGGCTTTTATTTAAAAAAAAAATTTTTTTTTAAAAAAGGTTGAGAGACGGTATATGATAACCCGTCTGTACGTAAAAATAAATATTAAAATATAAGAGACGGGGAATCATTCCCCGTCCTTTATAATTTGAGAATTCTCAAATCGTTTCTCATATTTGAGAAACAGATTTGATCGGTTTGCTAAAAAATGGCAAATTTGAGAAATATAGCAAACCAGTGCAGCGCTCGTTTGTTAAAAAAATGGCAAAATGAGAATTATAGCAAACCATTGTGGATGCTCTTAGTAGGCAAACTCACACTGAATGACCTATCGTCAGTTTGAGTGGGGGTGTAACCGGTGTTAGATATTATTATAGTTCCATATTGGTTGTGCAGTTGATTTGATATTTGTTCTCCTCCTATATATATAGGTGTTATTGTACTTGGTTGAACTCAATTCAATATTCAGTATTGTTTTCATCAATCTGATTTATCTTAACAATATATATCAAAATATATTTTGTGTAGTTTGCATTTCATTGCTAATATTCCAATTTCGGTATTTTTCTGCTGCTTTTTATGTGTGTCCCAACTGCTTGTCAATCCTAAACTCGCCTTGAATTTTGGAAACCATATTAATGGATCTATGGTATCTAACCCGGATCCGACCGATTGCAAATCCTAATTCAACTACCCTCTTAAAAGACATAGGCAATGAAAGATGTTTGTTTAATTTTTTAATATAAAAAGGATGTTTGTGAATATTATTATTGGGAAAGCAGAAATCTAAATCTTATATAAGTTGCATGCTTCTCCTTCTTATCTATAATCTAGATTAGTGTTTATATAATTCTATAATCTACATATATATAATATATATGGCATGCATGTTAGCATGTATATATATAATATATATAATCTACATATATATAATATATGGCATGCATGTTAGCATTTTCTTCTAGATGAAGTGACCATATGCAAGTCCACTTTTTAAAGGTTTTTTTTTTTTTTTTTTGCTAGATAAAGTGACCCTATATATGGCCACTTAAAGTTACTGTAATCCTTTGTATTAATATAGTCTCATTTTGATTATGGTTTCCCATTACTCAATTGACATTCTTGTGTACACTTTAAATTTCTCATTATAAACGTTTGTTTTCTTCCAAAAACCTCATGATATATGTTCTTAAAGACAACTAGTATTACTGTGGACGAATTAAGTTACTCGATCGTAATGTTATCGATCAAATTATTAAAAAAAAAAAAAGAACGACCTATTGGCACCTAAAGTTTATAGAAATTACCTTACACAGACCTAAAGTTTCTATAATACTCCAATCGCATCCAAACTTCTATTATTTGGACCTAAAGACCCCGCCGTTAATTTCTCAGTTAAGTTAGTGAAATATTCCTGGAATATACCCCTTAACGGGTTTAAACCCGTTCAGAGGCACGTGAAAAGACCAAAATACCCTCCAAATTTTTTTTAATGACTCCCTCTCTCTCACTTAAACGTAGACAGAGAGTTAGAGAGAGAGAGAGAGAGAGAGAGAGAGAGAGAGAGAGAGGGGGAAAACAGAGAGAGATAGACAGAGAGAGGGAAATAACGCGAGTGGGAGAGAGATGAGAGAGATAGAGACAGAGAATGAGAGAGAGAGAGCACGCGGGCTAGTGAGAGAGAGGGGAAAACAGAGAGAGATAGACAGAGAGAGGGAGATAACGACAGTGAGAGAGAGATGGTTACAGTGAGGCTCGACGGCAAGGAGGAGGAGGCGGGGAGTGGTCGACGAGGACAATCATGAGCTCGAAGGGAGCTCGAAGGTGGCAGTGGTGGCAAGAGTGGATGGGTATGGTCGGAAGCTCGAGGAGGAGGAAAGCGGTGGAGTTCGAGAGCTCGAAGGGAGCTTAGTGGCGGTGCTGACGGCAGCGAGGAGGAGCGGAGGAGCTTCGGAGGTTGGCTGTAGCGACGGAGGGGAGCTCGAGTGCGACGACGATGGTGAGGAGGAGTTTCGGAGGAGGTTGAAGGTGGTGGCATAGTTGTGGCGAGGCGCTCGTCGACTATGATGGAGCTTGGGGTGCCTCGGTGGTGTTCGTCGAGGGCAGTGAGCGGTGGTGGTGGTGAGGAGAGCAGCGGAGGAGGTGTGCGGTGGTGGAGGAGAGCAGCGGAGGTGGTGTGCGGTGGAGTCGAGGGTGGTGGCGAAGGTAATGGAGATGGCGAGGAGGTGCTTCGGGTGGAGGAGAGGTGGTTGGAGGCGGAGCTCGGTGGCGATGGTGGAGAGCAGGTGTGGCGTTGGGGGTCGGGTTTTTGGGTTGTCGTCGAAGGGAAAGAGGAAGAAACAGAAAATGGAGAAGAAAGAAGGTGGGAGTTGGGGTGAAAAAGTAATTTAGCCCCCTAATTGTTAAAAAACTAACGGAATTGGACGTCAGGTGCCTATAGGTCCAATTTTGAAAAGTTCAGGTGCGTTTAGGGTATTACCGTCACTTCAGGTTTGTTTCGGTATTAGGACAAACTTTAGGTGCCTATAAGTCCTTCCCTCTAAAAAAAAATGTTATCGATCTAATGTATTTTAATTTCCTCTAAAAGAATTGAGTTTCCTTGGAAATTAACAAATAAAAATCTATGAACATTTGTCGAAGGGAGTTCATGAAATATCATGATCAATTGAGGGACTCAGAAGTCAGAACAAACTTTTCTTCAATTTATTGAAACTGTTTAAGGACTTTAATTAGGTTTTAAAAATATTTAATTAGCTTAAGCACACAAAGATTCCAAACTAACAAAGTCTAATGTTCTAAATGGAAATAATTAATGTTAAAGACATATTGTAGTGTGATGGACCCAAGATAGTTAAAATTTTTCCCTACAATTATATCTCTATATACTATTTTAAAGGGAGAAATTTTCACCAAACAAGCACGTTCATTGTAACCCAATGAACCCAACAAACACGTACAATACATGTGCATAACTAATATAAAAAAGACTTTAGATTTGATGTGAGACAATGTCGAATTATATATATATATATATATATATATATATATATATATATATATATATATATATATATATATATATATATAAAGATGTGCATCACATGTGCAAATTACTATTAATTAGGGCGGCAATCGAGCCGAGCCGAGCCGAGCCGAATATCTTCAGGCTTGAGCTCGGCTCGTTAAGGAGTCGAGCTCAGTTTTGAGCTCGAGCTCGGTTCGAGCCGAACTTTGACCGAATTCGAGCCAAATAGCCCGCGAGCTTAGCCTAAAATTTAAAAAAAATCCAAGCTCGAGCTCGGCTCGTTAAGCTATCGAGCTCGATTTTTGTTTGCAAATAGCTGAATTTGTTTGCAGGCCTGCTAGTAATATTGATTAAAGAGTGGAAATATTGACTGAAATTGATAGCGAAGGACCACAACTATCAATAATAAAAATCAACAATAATACGGAAAAAAAGAAAAAAATTCACTAAACAAATATTTATCTTGTACTTTTGTTGATTTTCCTAAAATACTTCATATAATACCTCTTTTATTACAACCACATTTGCATAATGTTAAAAGTTTTTCTAGTACTTGAAACATCTTTTGAATCTTTATAACACATCATTATAAAGAGTATGGCAATTTTACAATATAGTATTGCTTAAATGATATGAATTGCATCACATGGTTTTATAAACTTGTTAAACTTATTTTGTGCAGGTACACTTTGTTGGATATATAGGTATATTCTCAATATAATAGAATATTATTGTGTATAATGTTCTATGGGACAACACAGGCTTTGCACGTGTTATCTGTTTAATTGTTGGACCGGGTTGAGTGGGCATAAAGCCCAGTACCCTAAATCCAGTTCATCTCATATAAAAGATGGTCTAGAGGTAGTGCTCTGTGATATTCCAATACTGATAAGGAGGGTATAATATCTTAAGCGGCTATGAGATATAAATCCTAACCCTAATTACTCATCTTGATCTAACACACTTTGTGTCGGTGCATATATAAAACTAAATTATAAAGTACAATTAAAAGGTGAATATTCTCTTACAACTATGGCCATTTTTCACGAAGATCTGCAGAGTATTAAATTTTCTTTTTAGGTCAATTATTAAAATTAGAAAATTATATTCCCTATCATTAACATGCATGTGCACCTCATCGAATTAAACCAACTACTTCCCAAAAGTTTTTTTTTTTTTTGAGGTAAAAGGTGGAATAAGGCCACACTGTTTCATTAATAAGAGGTTAATAAAACAACCCCGGCGTACCGGTAGAAACAAAAGTACAATGCAGGAAATAACAAAACAAAAGAAACAAACATACCCCCCAACAAACCCTGGGGGGTGGGTCTAACTACCCAAACGTCAAGTAACCAAAGAGCACAGTAGGTTGGTACAACACACAACGGGGCAACAACTCTGACATGACTGGTGAAGCCAGCCCCTCAGTTCAGCGTCGGCCCGAACTCTACCTCCTCATCGTCAAACTCCTCTACCTGGAAAACTCGGGCTATCCTTCCTCTTGCCCTTGTTGCCACTGCTGTTGCCCAAAAAGAGATAAGATGCATGATGTAAGTAAGGTTACCAGAAATAGTATTACATGAAGCACGAAATTAAAAATTATTTCTGTCTAGACATAGCACCCATGTGGTTGCCGCAATTGCGATGTACCACGCATCCTTCATTTCTTAACGAATCGAGGCAAATTTGTGGTCAATCCACAAATTCTCATATTCGCAGGGATAATCATCTGTTCCTAAGGCTTGGAGTACCTCCACCATAGTTGCTTTATTTCTTTGGCAGTGGATAAAAAGGTGATTTAGGTCTTTCGCATGCAAGTTGCAGAAACCACAGTTGGTTGCAATCTGTGGTTGTCTTTTGGCAAGATTCTGTCTAGTGAGTATAGCATTATTGAGCACCAGCCATAAGAACACTTTGACTTTAAGGGAGGTTTTCGCCTTCCACAACACCTGTGCCCAGCTGGGTCTGCATCCTCGAAAATGGATTCGATGATACAAAGATCTGACCGAGAAAGCTCCCTTTCTCTCAAGTCCCCATCGCATCTGATCTGGGCCTTGGGCGCACCTTGTGCCTGCCCGAGTGATATGTGCTTGCAAGTCAAGCAACTGCTGACGTAGTTCTGGGGTGAGCCTTCCTCGGAACGACGGCCTCCAACTTCCCCTTTTCCAACCCTCGGCTACGAACATATTCGGTCGACTCGACTTCTCATACAGCTCTGGGAACGCGTCCTTCAGGGTATGGGTACCACACCACCTGTCCCACCAGAATCTGGTGGACCGTCCATTGCCGATAGTCGACGTAACAACCAAGTTGAACTACTTCCCAAAAGTTCCAAGAGATGATAATCACTTTAGAATATTGATTTACTTAAATATAATGCATTTTTTTTTATAATTATGCAATTAAATTTCCTTACAATCCTTGGTTAGTGAGCAAGGTTGATGTTTCAGTACATAACCTGATAAAAACATGAGTTTACTAGTTGTAAAACTTGGTGCTGTATGGTACTTAATATTTTATTATGTCCTTATACCAATGCAGTGTATTTAAACCATTGATGTATATATATAAAATACATGTGGATAAGATAATGACAAACCTTATTTAAACTTAAAAATTAACTGTAAAATAATTAGCATATACAATGAAACATGATGAAAAAGATATTCCTTTTGCTGCCTACATTCATTGGAAAAAAATAATTCAGCTGGTGCGGTGCATGTTTCTAATATATGTGTAGTTCACATATTCTGCGAAGTCAAGTGAAACAATTCAAAATTGAAAACATCAACTAATCAACATTGAAGAAACATTAAAGCGACTAATTTTAATAGATTGTTTCGGGTTTTAGTACGTAAAATGTACGCATCTGGATACGATCATAATAAAGTGTATAATGTGTCGTTTCTTATTGAAATTTTATGTATTTGTACAATTTAGGCTTATAGATTACAACAAGATGCAATTGAAAAAATCTCTGCAAATACAAGTCAGTTCGAGTCGATTTCTCACACGTAGGTGCCTTGCGTGGCAAAATATTGTCTACAACTGAATTAAAATATTCGGGAACCAAAACATCTTTGTAATTAGATGACGGCGTGTAAATTTAAGAAAGATTGTGGCCTTGGCGTCCTTAATCTTAGAAATCAAAACTTGGATCTATTAGAGAAGTGGATTGGGCGTATTCTGAAGGACAATTCGTCCTTCTAGGCTCGCTTCAAAAATGCTTTTATTTTGGTAGAGTAGTGCTAGTCGTACTTATTTCACTTTGTATACTGCTTCTGTATTCTTAAGAGAGAAAAGAGCCTGAATGTCTATTAAGGTAAAATTTTGGCATGAGCTTCGCATATGTCTGGGAGTACAAGAAAATCATCTTAGAGTAGCTAGCTCATCATTTTGATTTCATGATTGTCGCTTTAATATCACATGGACGTACTTCACTCATTCTGAGCAAAATCTTTCAAACTTTTTGTCTGATTGTGTCTGCACTATACCAAAAGTACAGCAATATTTCACTGTACCAAAAGTACACCAATATTTTGTGCAACATGGTTCACATGACTGGAAATCACCCTGCCAGGTAACCAGGGTGCTTGTGCAGAGAAAGTAAACAAAGCAAGTACGCAAGATAGATTGATATAACGTGATTCGAGTTTAAGGTTTACGTCTACACCACTTATTTATAGCAATTATCCGTCACAAGTATTTTTCTATACTTTAAATTCTTATACAATGATTTTCGGAATTCAGGCCAAGAGTCCTATTACACCCGCAGGACTTCTACAAACAAGTCCCGCAAAAATCACCGAAGTAGAAGAAAAGAAAAAAAAAAAACTCTCAAGATCTATAACAATCTTGACTGAAGAAAACAATAAAAGCTCTTACACTCGGATCGTTGATTGAATGATTAGTTCATAAAAATTATAATTGCAAGAAATAAAAAATACTCAGTGAATTCGCCTCTATTTATAGAGCGAAAAAATGTATCTTTTCAAAAACGAAAAGAGATTTCCGAAATAATCACAAATGCACATGGTACGGTCGGCTGCTTTGTTGACCAGTCGACCGTTCATTTTTTAACTTGAAAGTCGAGCGATGACCGGTCAACTGACTCATCTTTTCCACTATGATGAGCGGTCGACTGTGGCAACGGTCAACCGCTATCGTGCAGATTCAACATTTATTTTCCGAATCCACTTTATATTCTTTCTAAATACTAATCAATCAATCAATAACTCTTTACATAATATTTTCTCACAAAAACAGAAATAAATAATTGATTATTGCTGGCTTTCTTGAGAATTTGAAGCACATGTTTCTTGAGTTGAAATCTTATTGATATTTGCAATCTTCTTTAATACATTCCTCTTTTACTTGATTGCTAATCTTTTTGGCTCTTTGTTTTGAATTATTTTTTCTGTAAATCCTGTAGATCTCAATTAAAAATATTAATCTTAATAATATGTTTTGTGTACACCAAATTTAAGGTCAACAATGACAGTTAATAAATCAACGGTATTCACCAGTAGATTTCTTATAAATTCCTTGCTTGATCACCTAAAAAATCAAGAGGGTTGTTTAGAAGGCACTCAAAGAGATTTGATGGTGAAAATTGCTGATTTATTGCGCATCTAATGAAAGAAGAAGAAGAAGGAGAAGAAGAACATAAATGGACAATGTTGTACATGCGTTTGGAGCATATGATTTCAAAAAAAGCGACAAAGATTATCGAATATCCTTAAGTCATGTTCCATATGACCTCCTCAAAAGTTAGAAGGTTATGCATGGATGCAACTTTATAGGAGATCCATAGACTCCTCTTCCTTCTCATATGATAATCATATACTCTGCTGAGCTCGACCATTGGATAGGGACTGATGCATGCGCTAACTGATCCAATAACGCTATGTTGGAAAATAATCTACGTGGGCTCACATATGTGACTAAATGTATAATTGCTATTATAAAGTTTAATCCAAATTAAAGTGATCTAATCAAGATTAAGTAATGGGTTAAAAGCATATAATTTAAAGTGTGATTTAACACGTGTAGAGTCCGTAAAGTAAATTTCTTATTTTGTGATGGGCAAAATTGGAAATCAATAATTATCAATTAGGGTTCTGGTCCCCTATATATACGTATCTTCTTATTCCATCTGTCATCCCATCAACAGAAGAATAGATAGACGGCCTCTCATAAAAGTGTGTATCATATAGGAAGATTCAAATCCTCTGCGTAATCTCCATCAATGGCTTCAGGTTAGTGCTTCCGCTTTTAATGTTTTTATTCTTTTGATTTAGCAAAAATCTATAGTTTTATGAATTAGGATTTTATATTAAAGCACTTTAGCAACATGATTAAGATCTAGATTCATATAAATTTATTTTAGGTTGTTATTAATGTTTTATGCATGTTCTTAAGTGTATATAAAATTCCATCATGAATTGGTATCAGAGCTATCTTTGCTGAATTAATTGAAAAAATTTAGGATTTCTTGTTTAAAGAAATTTAAGAAATTTAGGATTTCTTTTGATCTTCCTTTCATGGTATTTATTTTCTAAGATTCAGATTCAATAATTAAATTAATTGAATTTGGATTGGTAAAGGCTAATTGATTTGTTGATCTTTTGGAAAGGCTAATTGATTCAATAATTAAATTTCCATCGTTCTGTTGCATTTTTCTGTTGCAGTTTCCGGATTGAATAGTGTATTAATCTATATGATGTACTTTAGTTGACTATATATTCAGATCCATGTTAAGATCGTATTCAGATTTAAAAAAATAAATAAAAAAATAAAAAACCGTAAGCACTGACTCATGGTTTTGAACATTTATAACATTTTTTTTAAAAACCATACATAAAGATAATTCATAGAGTTTCCTGTATGGGGTATGGAGTAGTTGTGCTTGGATGGGACCCACGGATCAATGGCTTCAGATATGGTTTTGGTATGCATTTCTATTATAGATAATTAATATATAATCAATTGTTGCCCATAGAAATTTGTATGGGGGTAATTGTGTGGTTTTAATTCAAAATGAATTAAATGGAGTAGTGGCTGCCATGTGGCTTTAGAGTGATTAATGAATCATTGAGACTTTATCCACAACCATCAGTTTTGATTTGGCGTTCTCTTGAGGGTGATGTGCTCGGGCAGTACCCTATAACAAGATTCTATATGGGAAGGTAGTATACAGTTTAAATGGAATTTGGGGGCCCACGGGATGGAAGGCATCGAAATACTTTTGCTGCCGTTGCGTCACATGGGTGATGTGGCGGATGAAGTGGGGCTCGCCCGGTATGTGAGGGCAACAGATGCTGCTGCTTTACCGCTAACGTCATGTGACGTGGATGGCGTACGGGGCCCGCCCGGATTTGGGTTTCTGTGCTCACAGTATTAAGAGCATCTGTAGTCGTTTTCTATAAATTTATCCATATATCGATAAATAGAAATAGATATTACGATTCCGCTGCACTCGTCGTAAGGTATATTATAGCAAACAACTATTTAATATTAAGAGACGGCATACGAAATCCCGTCGGAGGCCAAAAGTGCAAAAGCACACGCGTGAAGTGCCGCACGTCTAGGACGGCACATGAAGTGCCGTCCGACACTAAGCAGCTTTCCACTAACCTGATAGCTGCATTAATTGCACTATACTTAATCTAATTGAAGAAGACTATACTTAACAGCAACTTTCCACTAACATAATCTAATTAATAGCTAATTAACACTAAGCAATTTTTTTGTTTTTTAGTGAAATCCCAACGGACGGCACATCGAGTGCCGTCCGGGAAACGTGGCCACTCCTCCACGGCGGAAAAAATTGAAACGGACGGCATATCGAATGCCGTCCGACGCCTACAACAGTATTTTGCACGAAACGGACGGCTCTTCGACCACCGTCGCTGACTTATCGATAAAGCTATTTCGTCTCTCATATATAGCAATCGACTGTAGCGATTTATCGATAATATCGATATATAGCAAACGACTGCAGCTACTTTTTAAGCTATATATCGATATTATCGATATATAGATAACGACTACAGATGCTCTAAGGGAACGTGAGATTTAAGAATTTTAATTTCTGTTTAATCCTATCTTTTGATATTATCAAAACAGTAGAAAGATATGATTCAGTTATAGTTATGTTATTATTTTTAATAGATATTATCTTGACATTGTCCATCTAAAATAAAGTAAAATTACAACAACAAAAAAAATTAAGGAAAAGATAAAATTTTGGTAAACAATTAAATTCAAATTATGGTTTTGGTTTTCTTATGAATGTCTAATATTTTGAATAGATCAATTGAAACAAAATGTTGCCAAAGTGACCTCTTTTGTGTAGATTAATTTATTTAAAATATCAAGATGATTGTGTGTTTGTAATTCATGTGTTTATTAACTGACCCAAAGGTAAGTTGATATTTGGCCGAATTTCATACACATCTGTGGTAATAAATATGTGACAATTATAAGGTATTCCATGTGAACAATAAGTCAGTCCAAAGATTGACATGTTATTTGACAGGATTTATTGTCAATATTTGATTACTACAACAAGAGTACCGCTTAGAGTTAATGTTACTGTCCAAAGACTTGATATTAACGTTGTGCCTGGTATCTTGAGATGGGATTAACCATTATTTGAATTTATTGTTTTATATGGATTCTCATGTGAGCTTATTTTGTTTATTTTTTGTTCTATATTCAGCTAGTATATCTTCTGCTACCTCAATAACTGCTAACATCAATTCTATTCCCATGCTTAATGGGACAAATTTCAAGGAATGGAAAGGGACCTTACTGATAACTCTTGGCTGTATGGAATTAGACCATGCATTAAGGGAAGAACAACCTCCATCTCTCACTGCGGAAAGCACTCCTGATGATAAAAGGGTATTTGAGAGGTGCGATCATTCAAATCGCATAAGTCTAATGATTATGAAACACAGCATTTTAGAAGCCGTTAGGGGCACAGAATCCGATGGGATTACTAAGGCCAAAGATTTTCTCGATCAAATTGAGAAACATTTTGCTAAAAATGATAAGGTTGAAATGACTACACTTCTGACTTCTTTGATGTCTATGAAGTATAAGGATCGAGAAAATATAAGGGAGTACATTATGGAAATGTATCATGTTGTTTTAAGACTTAAGACACTCAAGCTTGAATTTCCTGAGGACTTGCTTGTGCTTATAGTTTTGGTATCACTTCCTGCACAGTTTAATCAATTCAAGATCAGTTACAACTGTCAAAAAGGAAAATGGACTCTAAATGAGCTCATTTCTCACTGTGTGCAAGAGGAAGAAAGGTTGAAACAAGATAAGACTGAAAGTGCTCATTTGGTCAAAGCCTTTAAGGATAAGGGCAAGAAGAGAAAATCTGAGGATGAAAAAGCTAAGGATCCAGCTCAAAAGAAACAACATAAGGATATAGAAAGTTGTTTCTTTTGTAACAAGTTTGGTCATATGAAGAAGAAATGTACTAGATATCACGCATGGCGTGCAAAGAAATGTATGTTTCTTACTTTGGTCTGTTCTTAAGTTAATTTATCTTCAATACCTAGAAACACTTGGTGGATAGATTCTGGTACTACTACTCACATAAGTATTTCTATGCAGGGTTGTCTGAGCTGCCGGAAGCCAAAAGATGGTGAAAGACACATCTTCATGGGCGATAATCGGTAGAAGTGGAAGCAGTTGGGCATTTTGGGTTGTTATTAGGAAATGGTTTCTTATTTGGATTTGGAAGACACTTTTGTTATTCCGTCTTTTAGACGAAATCTAATTTATGCTTCTTTGTTGGACAAATTTGGTTATTATTGTTCATTTGGAAACAATCAGTTTAGTTTGTCTTTAAATTCGAATGTTGTTGGAACTGGTTATTTGAATGCTTATGACAACCTTTATTTGTTTGAAACAATTGCATCCTATAATGAAACCTTGCATGTAGAGTTACGTGGTACTAAACATAAATTAAATAAAGAAAATTCGGCATCATTATAGCATAAGTGCTTAGGTCATTTCTCAAAAGGTAGAGTTGAGCATCTTGTGTCTGATGACATTTTGGAATCCCAGGACTTCACAAGACTTTGATATCTGTGTAGACTGCATAAAGGGAAAACAGATCAAAACCAAGAGATTATGTGCCAAAATTCTTAATGTTAGGTGTTATGAACACATTTGTTATTTACTTTGAGAAAGCTCAGTCATGGTCTCCACAATCCAGAATATGTTTTTATAGTGTTGCATTCTCTGTTCTAAAGTTTAGTTCCGGTTTGGAGTTAAATATAGCATTCTGATCATATTTTCTCAAATCAAAAGCGGTAGTATTAATCAGATATTTATGAAATGACCAATGATTTTAATGAAGAAATAAGTATTCAAACCAGTTTATTATATTATAGCTTAAGAATATGGTTTGCAAATAGGCAAAATCCATCTACGGACTCAAGTAAGCTCATCGTCAATGGTACCACAAGTTTCATCAAGTAATTATCTCATTTGGTTTTGAGATGAATGTAGTTGATGATTGTGTGTATCACAAGTTCAGTGAGAGTAAGCATATATTCCTAGTTCTATAAGTCGATGACATATTGCTTGCCACTAATGATATAGATTTATTGCATGAAACTGAAATGTTTCTGTCTAAGCATTTTGAGATGAAGGATCTTGGAAATGCCTCTTTTGTATTAAAAATTCAGATGCATCGAGATCATTTTCGAGGTATTCTAGGATTATCACAAAAGGAATACATCGATAAAGTACTCAAAAGGTTTGGCATGCAAGATTGTAGACCAGGGGATACCCCTGTTGCTTAAAGAGTCAAATTTAGTCTCAATCAATATCCTAAAAGTAATCTTAAAATTCAGGAAATACAAAATATTCCCTATACATCAGCTATTGGGAGTCTAATGTATGCTCAAGTATGTACGCGTCCGGATATTGCGTACATTGTTGGGATGTTGGGCAAGTATTTAAGAAAATCTGGTATGGACCATTGGATAGTAACCAAGAGGGTCATGAGGTATCTTCAGAGAACAAAAGACTACATGCTCATATATAGGAAATCAAATCATTTGGAGGTCGTAAGGTATTCTGATTCTGATTTCATTAGGGTGCCAAGATAGCAAAAAGTCTACATCAGGCTATATTTACCTGTTAGCTGGATGAGCTATATCCTGGAAAAGTGTCAAACAGACACTTATAGCTCCTTCCACTATGGTAGCAGAGTATGTAGCATGCTATGAGGCATCGAATCATGGAATATGGCTGTGAAATTATCACTGGACTGCATATTTTGGAGAATATAGAAAGACCACTCAAGTTATTTTGTGACAATAAGTCAGTGGTGATGTATTCCAATAACAACAGGAGTTCGACAAAGTCGAAACATATTGACATAAAGTTCCTAGTTGTGAAAGAAAGATTGCAAAGTGGACAGATGTCCATAGAGCACATTGGGACAAACTTCATGATAGCGGATTCGCTTACAAAGGAATTACCACCCAATGTCTTTTATGAGCATACTGCTCATATGGGTGTTTTATTATTTGAGGATATCATGATTTAGTGGGAGTTTGTATTTTATTTGCATTATGTTTGTGTGAGATATTTATACATTTGGTTATTTTCTGATCAGAACTAAAGAATTCAGTTTTCTCACTCATTTTTCATATTTTGGTTCTGACCTCACTTAAGTTTTAAAGATGACCAGTTGGAAATAGGCATGTGTATAGATCACACTGCATGAAATTTCCATTCTGCACATTCACACTTGATCTATATCATTTGATTATGTTGATATATGTGACCATTGATGAATTTAGTTACGATAAATGTAACGAAAATTGTTTTGATCCTATATTTACATGATTAATAGATGAAATTGTTTGGCTATGCTTTTGGTTATAATAACAAAATTTTGAGCTCATAAAGTATGTACATTTATAAGGAGTAACATATGTGGCCCAAGTGGGAGATTGTTGGAAAATAATCTATATGGGCTCACATATGTGACTAAATATATAATTGTTATTCTAAAGTTTAACCCAAATTAAAGTGATCTAATCAAGATTAAGTAATGAGTTAAAAGCATATAATTTAAAGTGTGATATAACACGTGTAGAGACCGTAAAGTAAATTTCTTATTTTGTGATGGGCAAAATTGAAAATCAATAATTATCAATTAGGGTTGTGGTCCTCTATATATACACATCTTCTTATTCCATCTGTCATCCCATCAACAGAAGAATAGAGAGACGACCTTCCGCTTTTAATGTTCTTTTTTTTTGATTTAGCAAAAATCTGTAGTTTTATGAATTAGGATTTTATATTAAAGCACTTTAGCAACATGATTAAGATCCAGATTCATATAAACATGTTTTAGGTTGTTATTAATGTTTTATGCATGTTCTTAAGTGTATATAAAATTCTATCACGCTATTACTTACCCTTATAGGATGATCCTATGGAGCATATGCTCCATCAGATCCGTATCGTCTGAAATATCAATCCCTACTCAATAGAAGTTGTTTTTGTTGAAAGAAAAATGGGAAATATGACCACCAGAATTTATTAATAAGATGGTAATAAAATAAATGCATAAAGTAAAATACGAAAACCACTAACATTACCAAATGAGCGACAAATCTAATACTAAAAGAAACATCTGGAGTACATCAAGGGAGACAACTTCATAGCAGCTGTTGCCAACCCTTCAACACTCAATAGCCACTGTTTTTTTTTTTTTTTTTTTTTTGAAGAAAAGGTGGAATAATGCCACCCTGTTTCATTAATAAGAGATTAATAAACAACCCCGAAGGCTCGGGGGACAAAAGAACAGTACAGGAAATAAAACATACCCCCAACAACACCCTGGGGGATGGGTTACAACATCCAGCCTAACGGCGACCACAAACAAAACACCAAAAACACACTACAGGGCCTGTCACACAGTAAGAAGAAGTGAGGCGGCTGTCCCCTCATCAGTCCAGAGTGGGCCCTATCTCTATCTCCTCATCGTCATACTCATCCACCTGGAACACCCTTGCAATCCTCCCTCTTGCTCCTGAAGCAGCAGCTGAAGCCCAAAAAGAAATGAGATGCATGATATGAGTAAGATTACTAGGAATAGAATTACAAGATGCACGGAAATAAAAATTATTCCTATCTAGCCATAACACCCATGTGGTAGCCGCAATGGCAATAAACCAAGCATCTTTCATATCGTGGCGGGGAGAGGCAAATCTGGAGCCAACCCACAGTTCCTCATAGTCTCTTGGATAATCACTAGTTCCTAGTGCTCTCAGAACCTCTATCAGGACGGCCTTACTTCTGGTGCAGTGAAGAAACAAATGATTCAAGTCTTCCACGTGAACGTTGCAGAACCCGCAATTGGATGCGATGTTAGGTTGCCTCTTGGCCAGGTTCTCTCTAGTGAGAATGGCATTGTTAAGCACAAGCCAGAGGAAGACTCTAATTTTGAGAGGTGCTTTGGTCTTCCATAGAACCGCTGCCCAGCTGGGCCTGCATCCTCGAGACCTCAATAGCCGCTGTTGCCCACTGAAAAGTCTAGGAGAGAGAGAAAACGAGACAATTTATTATTAAGAGATAAAAAGATCACGTCATCCACGTGCGCTAATAGACCCAGACCTAAATCGCATAGTACGAATCTGTAATGACGAACTGGTTCCACCTCTTCCACCTCCGATTTAGATCACATGCGAATTTATATGGGTCCCACCTGTCAAGGTTTCCACCGATTTTCAGACGAGCATAGTAGGTAAATAACCCACTTTTCAAAAATATTTAGTCAAATACCCTTCTTCCAAAAATATTTAGCCAACTACCCTTTTTAATTAAATAATCAAAAAGCAAAATTTTATATATAACCCCACTCTAGAAATTATAAACTATAATACACCTTAATCTTAGAAAAACTGGATAATTCACAGAAAATAGAGAAACTTAAATTAAAAAATCTTTCAAACTTCAAGATTAGATACGTTGATAAAAGAGTAAGCATATTGCCAGTAAAGAAATATCAGAATACCTATTACTAACAATAAAAGTAACTAATCAACTACCTAAAGAGATACAAAAATAAATAGCATACAAAGTATTAGATTACAGAAACGAAGAAGCAAGTTGGTATTACCAACACCTACTAGCAGACAAAATAATAGGACATGGAGCCAAAAATTTATTTAAATATACAAAACTTGGAAGAAGATTACAACGGTCCTGAAATGTTGAGTGATATAAGAAAAGATTTAAGAATCATAAATAAAAATATAAAAGAATTAGGAAGATATATGACAGACTACCCAGAAGAAGAATTGGGGATAACAGAAGAAGGTATGAAAGAACTAGAAGCCATAATAAAGCTTAATATAAATATCTTGGAAATAGAAAATTTAATGGCAAATTCTAATTCAGAAGAAGTGCAAGAAACCTTGAAAAATCTAGATATAGCAAACGAAGAAATAAAAATGGACCAAGATAAAATTATTGAAAAACCTTCAGAAATTCCAAGTATCATGTATGAAATCTTAAGACCACCACCTAACAAAAACCCATACCAATTACCATTGAAATGGCAAAATACAAAAAGAAGAATGCAACTAAGAAAAGATAAAGAAAAAGAAACCCCAAAATATAAACCAACAGAACACTACGAAAAAGGAATAGTAGGAAATGGAGAATGGTTAGACCTAGATTGCGTAAAAGACGTAGACAGGACAATTGAAGAATGGGTAAAAGCGTCACTAATAGTAGGATTTAGGCAAAACCTTAACAGAAATGCATTTGAGAAATTTATAGAAGCTACCTTTATGGGTGTAGTAGCAAAATGGTGGAATGGGCTAGAGGAAGAAGAGAGAAATACTATAAGAAAATCAAGATCAATTGATGATAGAGGAACTGAAGAAAGCTCAGCACAAAGGACCTTAGGTTTAAAAGAAATAATTACAAATTACGAAAAAGCAATAAGAACCGAATTCAGTGTATATGATAAAGGAGAAAAACACACTATATATAAAAAGAATCAAGCAAGATGGAGACTAAGTAACTTAGAAATATGCGACATGTGCCATTTTGACTATGCTTGTGAATTCCGGAAATATTATCAAGATAGTTATCATACAAAAGAAGAACGGAGTCCAATTTTAGACTGATTCTTTCTAAAACTACCTGACCCATGGAGTATAAATATATATAGTGCATACATAAGTGAGAAAGTGAAACCAGAAGTAGACACTTTAGGGTATAGAACGCAATTTGTAAAAGATTATAGAGACAAAGTATGCCAAGATGCTATAGCAACAATGAAATATTATAGAACGTATAAACAAAGAATCTGCTGTGAAGATGCAAGACCAAATTATTGGGGATGCAATAATAACTATAGATACAATAACTACAAATACACAAAGAAGAATAATCACAAATTCCAAAAATATCAACCAAAATATAGGAAAACTTTTAAGAGATATAGAAAACCTTTTAAAAAATACTTTAGAAAAATGAATAAAAATAAAAATAGTCAGTATACGAAAAATCCAAAAAAATGAAATCCAAAAAAATCCTAAAACCCAAAAACTTTTAGGTTTTGTAGAAAGGTCACACATCCTATAAAAATTATTATAGGAAGAATACTATAGAAATCTAACTAAGAACTAAGGTATTGCATTAATTATTTTCAAAACAAGAGTATTTTCCTAAATATTTTCAAAAAGAAGGGTAACACGCCAAATAACTCAATTTTTTTCAGCAAGGATTGTGCATCTCATCCCTTCATCCCTTATCCAAATTGGAAACTAAACAGAGTGCAAAAAAGGAAAAAAAAATAACTATAAAAGAGAAGATAAACACCCCCATCCCTCCCTCATCCAATCTCCAAAAACAACCACCACAAAAAAAATGGAAGGATTTGAATTGGAAGCGATACAGATGAAGATATCAGCCCTATTCTTCATCTTCACCCTGTCGTTCCTCGCATTTGCGCTCCTCCTCTTCTTCCAGCGCTACAAGCCTTGGTGCATTTGCCACATATGTAAGTCCTATCTGAACTCGTCATGGCGTGCAGAATTCCAAAACTTGTCGGACTGGTACGCGCACCTGCTGCGCCAGTCCCCGACGCAGACTGTGCAAATCCATGTCCTCGGTTCCACAATAACCGCCAACGTAGACAACGTCGAGTACATGCTCAAGACCCGGTTCGACAACTTCCCTAAAGGGAAGGCCTTCTCGTCGATCCTAGGCGATCTTCTCGGTCGTGGGATCTTTAACGTCGACGGGGAGCTTTGGAAGTTCCAGAGGAAGATGGCTAGTCTCGAACTGGGGAGTGTTTCTGCTCGGTCTTTTGGGCTTTCGATCACTAGTAAAGAGATCAGGCACAGACTTCTGCCGCTTCTTTCTAAGTTGTCGAATAACAATGCAGAAGCTACGGTGGATCTGCAGGATGTTTTCCGGAGGTTTTCTTTCGATACCATTTGCAAGATCTCATTCGGGCTGGATCCATGTTGCTTGGATCTTTCCATGCCGATGTCGGAGTTCGCCAATGCATTCGATTTGGCAACTGGGATATCGGCTAGGAGAGCGACAACGGTCGCGCCGGTTGTGTGGAAGATTAAGAGGCTACTGAATTGGGGATCTGAGAAGGAGCTGAAGAAGGCTATTGGATTGGTGGACTCATTAGCTGAGGAGGTGATCAGAAAGAAGAGGAAGCTCGGGTTTTCGTCCGACCATGATCTTCTTTCGAGGTTCATGGGGTCTGTGGACGACGACAAGTATCTGCGGGATATCGTGATCAGCTTTCTATTAGCTGGTCGTGATACCGTGGCCTCCGGATTGACGACGTTCTTCATGTTGCTATCTAACCATCCTGAAATATTAGCTAAAATGCGAGAAGAGATCGATTCTGTATTGGGGAAAACTAAAAAGGCGAGCGACGAAGACGACGATGATGATGCTGATTTAGTGAGCTTTGATCAATTGAGCTCTATGAACTATGTTCATGCTGCTCTATATGAGAGCTTGAGGCTGTACCCACCTGTACAGTTCGACTCGAAGTTCTGTTTAGAGGATGATATTTTGCCCGATGGCACTTTCGTGAACAAGAACGAGAGGGTGACATACCATCCCTTTGCAATGGGGAGGATGGAGACGATATGGGGGACGGACTGCAGCGTGTTCCGACCGGAAAGGTGGCTCAAGGGAGGGGTTTTCGTGCCCGAAAACCCGTACAGGTACCCGGTGTTCCAAGGTGGGAGCAGGGTTTGCATAGGTAAGGAGATGGCATTGATGGAAATGAAGGCAGTTGTGGTGTCAATTGTCCGGGAATTCGACATCCATGTTGTCGGTAGTGGGGCCCGGCCGCCGAGGTTCGCTGTAGGGCTCACTGCGAGTGTCAGTGGTGGGTTGGCGTGTCGGGTGAGGCGACGGAGGAGTTGGTCGGAAACCGGCTCATGTTAATGAGCCGTGGGCAGGGTATGTTTTGTACGGAGGGGGAATGTTGATGAGAAGCGCGCGGGGGGGGGGGGGGGGGGGGGGGGGGGGAATCAGGGTTGGTTTTGTAAATTTTGATTTTATACAGCATTAATCTGAAAGGAAAAAAAAAAACATTTGGTTCTTTCAATTATTTGGGATGTGCCTTGAATTATCATTTTTGTTGTTTTTAACCACTGTCAATGTCATGGTTGAGAAATTGATTCCTTTGAGAAATTTTGGTTGTGTGATTGGGTAAGAGAAGATAAGTACCTAAAGAGGGGAATCTTGAGATACCTTAACACTTGAAATGAAAGGATGTTGAGAGGGTGTTTTGTCTTGTAAAGCTCTAGGCTTTTGTGGCTGCAACCATTATTTTGATTCCACTTTTTAGGCCAATGGCATTTGAGGAAGCCACTTGGCATTAGGGTTCCCCTATAATTTGTATTGAAGACATGGGCGGAGCTATGTGGGGGCCCGGGGTGGCCCGGGCCCCCCCAAAATTTTAAAAAATTTCTTAAATTTTTTGATTTTTTTTAAAAAAACCCCTTAAATATTACATTTTGTTGTTTGGCCCCCCTAAAAATTATGAAAAATACCTATATATTTATATATAGTTATAGAATTTTTTCTTGGCCCCCCTGAAAATTTTGTTCTGGCTTCGCCCCTGATTGAAGATAACCACCATTAGAGCATCTGTAGTCGTTTGCCAAATATCGATAAAAAGAATATTTGGCAAACGAACGTGCTGCACTCGTTTGCCAAATATCTATTTTATCGATAAATCGCTACAGTCGATTGCTATAAATGAGAATCGATATAGCTTTTATCGATATTTGAGGGACGGCACTTGAAGTGCCGTCGCTTGATTTTTTATAATTTTTTTCAATTAAAAAATCTCCCAAATCCATCGGACGGCACTTCATGTGCCGTCCATCGATTTTTTATTATTTTTTTTCAATTAAAAAAACCCCAGCGCTCCCCCAAATCGTCGAAAGTGTCGTCCAGAGTGTTTTGTATTTTTTAATTTTTTTTTGCAATTTGTGATCAAAATGTTTTTGCAATTTTTTAATTTTTTTTGCAATTTCTAAATTATTTTTGTAATTTTTTGAAATTTTTTTGTAATTAATGAAATGTTTTTGTAATTACGGAAAAAGTGGAAAATGTCAAAAAAAAAGTGGAAAATGGCTCTTGGACGGCACTTCATGTGCCGCCCGTCCATATGGATTGAATTTTTTTTTTCCTTCTCCGACGGCACCGTCCGTTCTTGAAAATTAATTCTTTTTTATTTTTGCGCTCCGACGGCACATCAAGTGCCGTCCGTCCAAAATTTATTATTTTTTTAATTTTTTTCCTCTCCAACGGCACTTCATGTGCCGTCGTAGCTAAAAAATAGCTTTGCACAAGTGCAGCAAAAGTTGGATTCCTATTTCCATTTATCCATATATGGATATTTTTACATTCAACGACTACAGATGCTCTTATTCTTGAGCAAAATTGATGGGATATCATGTTTGAGCATTTACATCAGTACGATGTTTGCTACAGAGAGCATAATGTTCACCAGTAATTGAATTCAATAATATTGTACAGTACTTTTTTACAACCTTAGAGCATATGTAGTTGTTAACACCCAAATTTTGGGTATTTGGCAAATAGAATTAGGAAAAAGGGTGGCACTCTGTAGTCATTATTAGCCAAAATTTGGCTTTTACGAAATCCAAATAGGACGGACGGATAATAATTTTTCGTCCGACGTTAAAAAAAAAACCTAAAAAATATATTAAAAAATGGAAAACGATGGGTGATAGTGACATCTGAAAACAAAAAAAATTCAAATGTAGCTCCTGATGTGTAGGACGAGGTATTGTCTTCCGTTTGTGATCTTTTGTTTTTTTTTTTCTCAAATGGAATGGACGGGAAAAATTATTTCTCGTCCAATCGTTTTTTTTAAAAAATAAAATAAAATTAAGGGACGGGAAATAATCCATTGTCTGATGAGTACGCGTGAAAAAAAAACTCTCAGATGAAAAATAATCTTTCGTCCGATCGAATAGACAATAGATTATCTTTCGTGAGCTATATTTTAGCAATTGTCATTTCGTTTGCCAAATATAGCTCACTACTGTAGCAACGAAACCCAATTTTTGGGTATTTGGCCAACGACTACAGCGGCCATTTTGCCAAAATTTAGAATTTTTGGCAAAATGGCCACCGACTACAGATGCTCTTATATAATACAATACTATTGAATGTTATTCTAAAGTATAAAAATTGATTTGACAAGTTTAAATTATTGTTGTGGTACAAAGACAGAGGCATGACTAGTCGTCGTTAGAATGACGACAAGTATTGTTTGATAGTTTTTCAAAGTTTGAGAGATAACTCTGCGGGCATCAACATTTATGCCATATAGTCTCTCATTGAGCATTGAGATAATCGTTACACCATTTGCAGCCATTTATTTCTCTGGATCATGAAGTTTGTGTAAGAGTTTCACATTGTTAAAAGAGGATGACTATACATAGATGAGTTTTTATTCCAAACATACATTATAAATGCATTAGGGCCCATACATTGTCTTTTAGTGAGAAGTGGGCCCCAATGCATTTATAATGTATGTTTGGGGTAAAAACTCATCTATGTCTAGCATTTTGCTTGTTAAAATTACTATGAAGAATTGATCATAAAAGTATGTAAAATTTCACATTCGTCATACCATATATAGATACTCATTAATTTAGTGACAGTAATGATTGTATCACGTTCAATATTAACTAAACCATGGTCATAATTGTAATACCCCGTAATTTCTAAGATATAATATTAGTATATATAAAAGGATGGCAAAGTCATAATTAGGGGGGGGGGGGGCACGTGATGAGGAACAGCACCGTGTGTTGTGGGTTTGTGGGGTGACGTCGTGCTGTCGTCACCCGGGGGGACCCACCCGGATGAGAAAGAGCACAGGGTGAAAGCTGCTGTCTCTTTGAATTGATGACATGGCATACGACTGTGTATGCACGGGATTCAAGGGGGGAATGAATTAAGATAGTCCCATATTGGGAATATTAGCAGGATGGCTGAGGTCAATACGCTGGTAACAAATCCAGGAGTGCAGTACGCTAGCAAGGATACTCCACTCCACGTCGGCTAGAAAAAAGGATTATGCACTAGGTTGTGCATGCCCCGTACTCAATGAGGACGCTGATTTCTAGAGCGGGGGAGGGGGGTGGTGGTGTATGTGATACCCCATCATTTCTAAAGAGATATATAGATATATATAATATATATGGTGTAATGGCAAATGTGTAAATATGTGATGAGGATGGGGGGCCCACGTGATGAGGAACAGCACGGTGTGCTGTGGGTTTGTGGGTTGACGTCATGCTGACGTCACCCAGGGGGGACCCAACTGGATGAGAAAGAGCACAGCGTGAAGCTGCTGTCTCTTTGAATTGATGATGTGGCATACGGCTGTGTATGCACGGGATTCAAGGGGGGTGGGGAAATAATGAAGATAGTCCCATATCGGGAATATTACTAGATAAATATAATATAAATATAATTGCCTATGATCAAGGGTCACCTAATTGGTTAACCACCTTTTAAGAGGCAGCCTGTGGTGGGCAGTTGTACTATAAGTATTAATTTGTCTTTCAAAAATAAATAAAATTGTCTGAGTATTGGGACAGGGCGTTACAACAATATTTTTGCCTTCCAAGCATTAAGAGCAACTCCAACCCAACCATTCGAAATGAAGGCCTTCAAAAAGAATATTATTGAAATCAAGAATATTACTTTTTGAAGGCTTATCAACTCCAACCACGCTCCTTCTAATATGATTTCTTCAAACTTTAGTCATTTTTCTTAATTAAACTAAAATAAAATATTTGATGCCACAATCCTAACCATCCTAACATTATCATAACAACCTCCTAACAATCTCCCACTTGGACCAAATCCACAATGCTTCAAAATTATTGTAATCATTACCTCGCATTATCTCTACCAATCTCCCACTTTCATGAAAGACTCAAGTACTCGCTAGTTTCATGAAGAGCACCTCCACCAATCTACCACGTGGAGTGCACCAACCACCCCTCATCGCCTCTTGAAGGATGTGCTCCACCAATTGCATAGAGGACGAATACCGATGAAACAACTTCCCGTGTCAGATTCTGTGTTACAAGACTCCCAAACTCGTAGAATCTCCATTAACACTGGACATGGTTTAAAGTCTCTCATAGCACCCTCTGTACTATAAGTCTCTGTGGACGACACCTCTATAAAATTTGCAGACTGCTCAACCCTTATAGCCTCATTTCGGTTACCCACATTGACATCACCTCGCATATCGATAACAATGCTCTCTACCTCACAAGAGCGACTTGAATATACGTATGCCATATCGCAAAGTATCCTCACCGCAGTAACATCGTGCTCTCTATGATCACTTTTATGGTCAGCAACTCCCACTAAATTAGTAATCTCCCCTGAATTTCCACAACTGAAAGAACTCGGTTGCATCACATATAACCTACTACTCAATTTCAGCTGAGAGTCAACCAAAGGAGAAAAGCCCCTCACGTTTCTAAGAAAATACAACATTCCCTCACGATTCTCTTTTGCAATCACCCTTGAACCTACAGTTATACACCACTCCCTACTACCAACTGTAGTAGACAACCCCTCTTTGTCTAGCATTCCATTCGAGATAAAATTTTTCTTCAAGTCTGGAACATGTCTGTCTCCAGCAAGACAACATTCTGATCATCATTAGCTTTCACGCGAACAGTACCAATCTCTCATACATGACACCTTTGACTGTTCTCCACGATCACATCTCCAAAAGAAACCTCCTTGTAGTCATCAAACACCTCTTTATTCAGAGTGCAATTAAAAAAAGCTCCCGAATCAATACACCAATCTCGCGTGCCCAACTCCTCCCTAACTGATAAACATAACTCCTCAATTTTATTAGACACCACATTGCCTTCCTTTGGCTTGTCTTCCTTCGGTTTCTCCTACTTCCTCTTCATATAAGTCTTACAACTGCGCATCATGTGACAATACCGACACTCAGGTCCATGTCTTTCATCGCTGTCATCAGACCCACTCTCAGAAGAACTTCTCTGATCTTTCTTCTTCGATTGCTCTTAGATCTCCCACGTCTCTTCTCAACTGATATTGCGGAATCTCTAGAAGATGATGATGAAAATCTCTCATTTCTCACCCTTCTCACTTCCTCGTTCAGAATGTAACTCACCACATCCTGTAAAGTCATTGAATCTGTCATAGTGCATGTAATAGTCTGTTCCACCGTACCATAACTATTGAGCAAAGTAGATAGAAGTAACAATTACAGTCTCCTCTCTGAAAACTTCAATCCTGCAGCTTTCATCTAGTTGTAAACCAAACAGTAATTGTTCACATGTTCTGCTACTGAACCCCGTTCTCTCAACTTTATATTAACCAATTTTTTCAGATGAAGAACTTAGTTAGATGTCGACGGTTTCTCATCCATATCCGTGAGAATCTCCATAGTCTTCTTTGTGGTCTTTGCCTTCGAGATATGAAATAATGCCTTCCTATTCAGTCCCAACTAAATCTACCATAGCGCCTTCTGATCCAAACGATTCTACTCCTTTAAGACTTTCGCATTATTGTCTCTACCTTCTAGCTTCTCATCTAACAATGGACTATCTTGATCTTTCTGACGAAGATGTCATCAGAATCTTCCACATCACAAAGTCACTCTCATCGAACCTCTTGATCTTCGAATTGCTGTAGGTTATCCCGAACTCAGTGCTTTGATACCACTTGTTGCAGAATCTACCACAACTCATAGTGCTAATAGCGGAACCCACACACCACGAGCAATAGAAACTTCCCAACAACTAGATGAACCAAGAACAAGCCACCACGATATATGCAAGATCTCACAATAACACAATAATATGCAGAGATAACCAATATTTCTTATTTCTCAAATAAATACAAAGATTACAAAAATATTACAACTTCCAATCTCTCTCTCTCACCTTTGAAATACTCGTCACAATTTCCTCTTGACGTTGAACAATGATAACGGCTCACCCTTAATATGAGTTGCTTCTTAATTGCCCTAAAGTTCATATCTACTGCTATATTTATAGTCCCCAAGTAAATCCTAAAAGATAAACACAAATACAATTTATTGGGTCTTAATTTCGTCAGCCTAAATAACACACAACGCCTTTGTCGATTGATTTCAACGTGTCAAGCCAACACCTCGAAGTATGACCGGTCGACTGTATGGTCCACTGTCCTGCTCTCTGTTGAATCTTGTACACTCGGAGAACTCTCAGCTGCTTGGGTCGGTCGACCGCACACCTAGTCGGTCGACCGCAACTCTTCAGTTGCACTTCTTAAACTTGTTGTTGTCTTCTCTTACTATCTTTGTATTCTCTTTCACTCTAACTTCAAGTACTCTATGCCTACGTGTATTTGAGGCTGCAATCTTAACAACTATTTGCCATTTTAGGTTTTCATCATTGAACTATAACCAAATGCTTGTGGTTTTGCAAATAGAAACCTATTAAAATTGAATTTCATACCTCCTCGTCTTGGCAGTTTCTACTAAGTTACTAGTAGATAATCCGTGTTCGATGATTTAAGGTTTGGCCCTCCAATTGGACTGAGAAAATATCCATCTCTTCAGACAATAAACTAGTTTGTATTTTACGTTATCCTTATTAGATAGAGGAATTCTACACATACCCCAAATTCTACTCCAAACTTAACCCAAGTACTAGAAGACAAGATTTTATTAATTTTTTAATCATTTTTTAAAGATAAATGTGTGTTTTTTTAATACTTGGGATAAGTTTGGGATAATTGTAGCATTTCTTTATTGGGTAATGCTACACCTACTACAAAATCTAGTACTTTTCTCTTACTACCTTAGGTAGTATATTATTAGTGCAGATTATTGTAGAGTCTGTGGTAGAAATATCCAATAGTAGTGTGTCACCTAAGATAGTAAAGAGAAAAATAGTAGATTTGATAGTAGGTGTAGAATTACCCTTCTTTATTAGATAAAGAGTAATGCTACATCCACTACCAATTTCACTATATTTTTCTTCACTATCTTAGGTGGCACACTCCAATAAGTGAGGGAAGAGAGAGTAGGTGGGGGAACTCTCCAATAGGAGTGTGCCACCTAAGGTAGTGAAAAGAATGGTAGTGAAATTGGTAGTGAATGAAGCATTACTTTTAGATAAACTGAAGAAAAACATAACCAAGATAACTTTACTTGACTTATGATAGTGTGGACCGTTGTCATAATGTACATATTACCGACCTCGTCCTGCACACAATCAAGGACAATTTGAGCCTAGCTTGAAGTACAAGTTGATCTCAAGACTACCAAATTGTGCACTTTTATTGGATATATAGGTATATTCCCAATATAATAGAATATTATTGTGTATAATGTTCTATGGGGCAATACGTGCTTTGCACGTGTTATCGATTTAATGGTTGGACCGGGTTGAGTGGGCATAAAGCCCAGTACCCTCAACTCAGTTCATCTCATATAAAAACTGGTCTATAGGTAGTGCTCTGTGATATTCTAATACTGATAAGCAGCGTATAATATCTTAAGCGGCTATGAGATATAAACCCTAATCCTAACTACTCATCTTGATCTAACAATCTTAAGATATTACACAAATCAAAATACTGAGATTGAGAGAGAGAGAGGGTTCATCGGAATCTGATGTTGCCCATACCCGCCGACGTCGTCGCCCAGACCAGCTGACGTCGTCATCCACACCCACTAATGCCATCGTCGATCTCGACCCCAGATCTGACTTCAACGAAGTCGGCGCAGTCGCTAACACTCCCACTCGCCGTGTAGAACCCCTTATTTTTAAAATATTATTTTTTAAAGGTTTATAAATGATTAAAATGATTTTTGGAGAATTTATGAATATTTTCAGAAAAATTTATCTTTTTACACGTGCAAAACACGTGCAAATACTTTTTGAGAAGTTTGAAAGTCAAGTTTTCTTCATGAAAAATCATTATTTAATATTTGGGATTTATTTAGTATTTTTCCAGATTTTTCTGAAATTAATTGGAACTATTTGCAAATTTTGAGAAAAGAAGGACCTTTTTGCAAATTTGTCATTTTTAGGGGTTAAAATGTAAAATATATTTTCTGGACGTTTTGAACAGTACCAATTGAGATTAATGAGTATATTTTATTTTTAAATCCTAATTTAAATGAATTTGATTGAATTTCCAAGAATAGAGTTATATATATTAAGTTGTATTTTGACGGGATTATTTAGTAAAATTGTTGTGAAACCCTAAATTTCATTCCCGGATGTTTAAAAGGATTTTTCGCAGCCGTCATTTGCTGTAATATACAAAATTTGGTGATTTGTTTTGGAGGAGCAAGAGGAAGATTTGGATCTCGCAAAGAAGGAAGGCTTTTTCGTTGGATCTTCTCAATTCAAAGGTGAGTGACATTGTTTTGTTTTGTTTTGTTTTGTGAATGATATGAAGTCTGTTTGTGAATTGATTCATGTGAACGATTGTTCGTCGTTTGTTTGACATGTTTGTTTCATTTAGTGTATTTTGTGTGGATCGATGCAATGGTTGTTGTTGGTATTATACATGTGAAATCTATGAATGACTAGTAGATATTGGTTTATAAATTTGTATTGCTAGAAAGCATGTTAAGATTTGAGCATGGTTCTGACCGGATGATGAGCATCTGGATCTTGTGTTTGCAAATCAGATCTTGGTTTTTGAGTTATGAAAGAAGTTCAGTATTGAGAAACCCTAATGGAAAAATTAGTAATTTTAGAACATGAGAACTTGAGTTTTGAGATATTGGATGTTTTGAGTAATGTATCCATAGTGAGGATTATTTGAGATTTGTCCTTTTTACTCGAATACGAATTATTTTCATAAAACAATGGATCTTTAGAAAAACTCCAGTTTTGATTTTGTATTCAGACCTAAATTATGTAAACTGTAGGCCAACAGTCAACTGGTCTACTGTTCAGTCGGCTGGTACGACCCTGCTGTTGTGTCTTTAGTTCTTTTGAAAACCCGTTCTGGACAGTCGACTAGGACTATTATTCAGTCGACTGGTTTACGGAGAATTTATTTTGTAAAGTCACTACAGTTTCTTTCTGGACAGTCGATCTATGACTTCCTTAAGTCGACTTGTCATACTTAGAATATTTTCGTGAAAATTATTGGAATTTGTCTCGGGTAAGTCGACTGATGGTTTTTCAAGTCGACTTATGTTACTTAGTTTAATTTCTTAAAATCATGGATATTTGTCCCCTGGACAGTCGATTTACTACAATATAAGTCGACTGGTACTGATGAGTTTTCGTAACTTGAGTATTCTTTCAATGATTAGTCTTCAGATATTTTAGCCTATACTTTGTATTCAGTTAAGCATATGATTTTGAGATATTCAGTTGAGCTATTTTGTTTAGTGGAAAGCTGATTTAGAAATTTGAGTTTGAGTCTCTAGAGGTGCGTGTGACCCTAGTATACCGGCGTTGAGTTTTGTTGAGGCCTGTTGAGGTATTTCAGTTGTTCAGTTTTGAGTTAAGTCCGGTAGGGTACACCAACTCTAGGAGATTCGTTGAGTAATTAAGTAATCCAAAAATAATAAGGACGAACACTAGTGGTGATATGATGAACGAGAACATGGGTCATGTACCTCAGTATGGCTTTCGGTGTGGGATTTAATCTCTAGAATTATCACGGTAGATTACTTGTGGTGTGGGATATATCTCCGAAATTATCACGGTAGATTACTTGTGGTGTGAGATTATCTCCGGAATTATCACGGTAATTACTTGTAGTGTGGGATTGATCTCCGAAATTATCGGAGTCGAGGCGATGCACATGTGGTATTCGTGTGATGAGGTCATTGCTTTCGGTGTGGGATGATCTCTGGAATTATCACGGTAAAATACATGTGGTGTGGGATCTATCTTCGGAATTATCGGGGCATGGGCTAATACTCACAGTTTATCTTTATCTCGTAGTAGTCATCGTATTAGGATTAGTTGCATAACGGGAGATTAAACCCTATGAAGTGAAGACGTTAAGGGCTTGCACCGATCCTATGTAGAATGGGATGCATAGACTTCGACAAGGACGCATTAGAGAGTCCACATATAGAATTTGTATTTTCTTGACTTGGTTTTATGCATGTGTTTTCCTGTTTTCTACACATGACACTTGGTTTAGCCTCACTTGTTGTTTACATTTCTTGCTACATCATATTTTATGTATTTTGGTTCTCTACATGTTGTTTAAGAATCTCTGCTTAAGGTTTATTTATGTTGTTTGTTTGTTTTATGTCACTCACACCATTTATGGCTGACCCCTTTAGTTTTGGGGGTTAGGGATCATCTCTAGCCTCATGTGTTGCAGGTTGTTGCTTAGACTTTGGAGGTTGGGAGCTTGAGATAGTTTTGAGATAAAATGATTTAATCGAGTTTTGTGTAAAATTGTAATAAGACTGTGTTGTAAATAAAAGAAAGAGTTTGTAAATTGAGATGTTTTTAAATTCCGCTGTGCTATGTAAGAGATTATTGTAATGAAAGTTGAAAATTTTAGTGGAGTTGGTTGTGTTTAATGTTACATTGAAGTTGTTGCTGGGATTGTGCCACATATTTTCTAAGATATTATATTAGAAATTCGGGGTGCTACACGCCGTCGCACACCTCGACGTAGACCACCGTGATCCCACACCTTCGCCATTGTTCAACCTGCCGCCAACATTCTTCCCCTTCTCTGATCGCGATCGGTTGTGAGGAGAAGAACCCAGATCTGAATTTTTGAATGGCGGATTTCGCTGTTCCATGTTCGGGTGTGAAGAGGGTATCGTCGGAGTGATTTAACCCAGATCCCATTGGTCGAGGGATGTTGTTGCGTGTTTGGGACTTGGGATCTGATCCTTGGTGTGGTCGGGTTTAACTCAGAGCGTACATTTGATAGTGGTTTTTTGATTGGATCTTTATTTGGTCTTTCGCGTTTGGGTGGAGCATGGGATTTACTGCAGTGTATTTCCAAATTAGATCTAACCCTCCACTACTTCTTGATCTTCATCAAGATTCATTCCACTCTAAACTTTAAGATATGTGCTACTCTATTTAATTAAACTTCTGTTCTATTGTTTGTTAGGCAGTTTTACAGAAAAACCCTTCCTTTCACTGAAATTATGTTAGTAGTAATTATTCAGAATAAACTCCCTAGATTTTGAAATTTATTGTTTATTCCTTAAGATGGAAAAACTGAATTGAGCGTACAAGTTTCTAAAACTAGATCTGTTTGATAGTTCTGAATTTAACAGTCAGAAGATGAATGCATAATATGAGATGTGGATAAATTTTTTTGGAGATAGTACAAGCAGTGCGGATGCTGTTTGGACTAGATCCAAGTATGATTAGACTGGATTAGATCTAAAAATAAGGATAAGTTCTTTACCTGCATATAAATTTTAATTATTTGTTGCCGATATGTGCTAAAGTACAAAAACTGTGTTAATCATTGTTTAATTAAATTCAAGTTTGAATAATTGTTTTGGCTTTGCGCTAAGGATCAAATATCCATTTTGATAAGTTAAATTATAGATTTTGACTTTAAATTTGTATCTCCAATTAAATTATTATTAGAATAAATAGTGCTAATAATTCGTTTAATTGGCTAATTTTAACAATTTGATGATGTAGGAACTTCAAAGTTACTTACAAATTGTGTGTGTTGGAAATGATGGATATGCATCACGGTTGATTAAGTCTGCACTACGCAGGCTTCTCCATCGAATTTGGAAACCACTTCTAACTTGAAGTGTCGGTATGATCTACTCTAATATTTTTTAGTACTTTCATGTGATGAATGTGTTAACGTTTTGTGCATTTGATCACATGATTGGGAGTTTTAGATCATAGTTATTCTCGCCTTGAAAACTAACATGTTTAGAATTATTAAGTGCTTTATCATACTATGTGTATAGATATTTTGACAAATTCATTGTTTGCAGTTTGTGTGAGATAATATATTTGCTTCTGTAATAAAATAAAAAAAAATTGATTGATGTATAAGATCTATAACAAATGTCCGTAACTTAGATAAGAGCATTCTGTAATGCAGAACTTGACTCCATTAGTTATATTTTGTTCTTTCTCGTTCATTGTACTGTGTGTGCAAAATTGAATTATAAAATATTGGTCATTATCTCGTTTAATGTTTCGAAGATGATGAAGAACAAATAAAGGAAAATATAGCTCAATGTGTTTAAGCAAGTGGACATTGTTAGAATCCTTAGAGAAAGCTAACAATTTTGTAAAATGTGGTAGAGTAATTTTGATTTAACTTTTATAATGTGCATATGTTGTCAATCGTATTTATAAGTTGAGTTTAACAAATGAGACAATTAATAATTATAGTTCTAATTGTGTTTAGTTTCTGAACATAGCATAATTGGCTAGGATTTAAGAACTATATATTAAATTGTTTGTTCTTGTTAAAACTCATAACTCTGCTAAATGACACTCCATTAAATATGACAAATATGAAAGTTGTGCTCAGATTATGATCACTAAAAAATTATTTTATATGGTCTCCCGGAGTACATTCTGATATTTGTGATCTCAGTAGCTTTGCGACAATGAGATAATTGTTGGTCCGAAGTATTTAATCGCTTTTGTAATTGATTAGTATAAGTTTGTCATATATATGAAGAATGAAGCACTTGTTATTCTTAATGAATTAAAATTTTAGTTAAGTGCTAAGATCAAGGGTTCAATGTTGATGGAGGTGGTGAATATGTTTAATAATTTTAGAGTAATTTGCATTTGGCATAATCTCTAGTATACTATATTTACCATTGTCAAACAGTATTGATAAAGTTAGAATCAAACACTCAGTGAAATGTTGAATTCTATGTTATTGACTGTTAGTTTGATTTTGAGTAATTATGAGTGATGTTACATTATTAACCATATTTCTAATTTGTTACCACACTCTAAGTTACTTACACCTTGTAGATTAACGGTATAAAAACACAAATAACTTTGTCAAAGTGGGAAATGTGGTATGATACATTTGTTAAAGTACATGATCCAGAAGGTCTAAAGTAGGTCTATAACAAATATTTGTGTATACTTAGAAAGTGCAGAATGTGGTTCTATGGACAGTTTTGGATCTATCTAATTTGGGTTAGTAGAAGCTGGACTTGCAAAGTTCTTTGACGATGTGTTCATCAAAGATAAATCTATGAAATTATCAGTCTTACTGTCACGGTCAATGATTCACAGTTGGAATTAAGAACCATTCCTACTGACACTTAAACTTTAATGGCAAATAGGCCAAGAAGAGTCTTTAGTAGACAATGAGATAAATTTGTCTAAAACAATAATATTTTAAACTAGTTGATTTGCCGAAATGGGCTAAAACTATAGTAAGTGGGGTTTTGTAGAAGAAACTTAGCTTTGATTGATCAGTAGCAATTTTAATTCACTTCTAATAGCTTAAGAATTGACTGAGATAAATAGGGGAGACTGATTTGTTGTCTACTCACATGTTTGTCATATTGCTACAATAAGGATTCTCTTGCCCTTACATTTATTGAAAATTTTGTTATTCATAAAAGATTTTAAACAGTTTTCTACTGAAAAGTTCTGTACTGAAAATTTTATATTGAACAGTTTTGTACTCGGAGTTTTGTACTAATATGTTTAGTGAACAAGATTTACAATTTAGTAAAATCATCGTATGTTTTAAAACATGAAATATAGCTAACGTATAAATAATTTGACAAATTTATCAAAGAGCCTAGTATATGAATTAAGTAATTCACATTAGTGCCTTTAACTTTGTGGTGTGTCAAATATAATGGCTATTATTTACTTGATTTTATTGATATACTTGTTGATTGGAAGTGACATCTTTATTATAAATGGAGTTAAATTGTGCTATCTAAATAAATTTAGCGTGAAACACCTAAGTGTTGTGGACACCATATTATGTATAAAGGTGAGTTTTGGTTGGCAAGGGATAACCCTTAGTCAAACTCGATAAATCAATAATGTGTTTTAAAAGTGGGGGTATAGTGATTGAAAGTATGTTTTGAAACACCTTATGATTTTGATAAAATGTTGACACCTAATGATGGTGCAACTATGAGACAGGTAGATCATTATAAAAGAATTGAAAGTCTCATGTATACAAAGATCTACACTAGAATAGACATAACATTTGAGGTAGGTATGATCTGCATATTCACTAATAATTCCATACACATTTGAGCGCCCTTAAGAGGCTAATGAGATACCTGAATGGTACTTAAAAGTTTTCTTTGTGCTACTCAAAGTTTAGTGAAAGTCGACAAATAGTGAATATATGTTCACACTAGGAGGAGCAGAAAAATTATGGAGATTAAAAGGCAAACAAGCATTACGTTCTCATCCAAGAAATCAGACCTCTATGTGTTTTCCTCTATAAAGAAAGATGTTGAGTGGATTGAAGGACTTATTGCTAATCATTCATTGAGAAGTTTAATGCAAATTCTCTAATTCTGCTATGCGACAATCAAGCTATAATGCACTGTAGCTCATAACTCACTCTATAATAGTAAGAGAAGTATATTAAGGCTGAAGCCTAGTTGAACTTTCTCATAGATAAAATGCAATTGCGACAAGTATGGCTAATGCTCTTGCTAAAAGACTTGAAAGTGACATAATTATCAAAACTGTGGGGGAAATGAAGTTAAAAGCTATTGAGTCAAAAGCTTTAACATCCAAATTATTTTGAGATTTAGAGTTCAATTAGAGCCATAGAGAAGTTCAAACTGAAGCATCAATTTTAGGCAGTTGGCATGCTTTAGATAATTTGAAAAGTTCCATGTAAATTTTGTTAATATATAATTTTATTCCAATTTTGATGATGTTATATATTTTTATAATTTACTTAGAATCATCTCATTATTCCAAAAGAAAGTATGAAAACTTGTCGATGTGTTTTCGATGTTTAGTATGGTTGTTATATCATTCAAATTTTGATGATATATCTATTTTATGGATTCATGTTTCATTTCAATTTTGATGATTCAAAATTAACCATAATTGACTTGATTGTTCTATCATTCCAATATGAAACATAGTATAGTTCTTGTGCAGAAATTATAATAGTTTTTGTTCTTTATTTTATTAAAGAAACTTGATTGTGATGCTTGCATTATATTTTGCTAAGCTATCGTTGAATTGTACTAAGTTCTTTAGTAGAACTAGATACTTTATGAAATTTGCTAAAATTCTTAGAGATATGTCTCTTGATATTTTTGTTGTCAATAAGCTAGCAAAGATGGAGGAGTTAAATCTATTCATAGATTTCAGAATAATGATTTGCTCAAAATGGAGGAGTAAACATAAAGCAGTTTGTAAGGATATAGTTTTGGTTTATTTCTCTAAAGAATAAATTTGTCACTTGCTTGATAAAATTTGTATTGAGTTTAAGACTCTAGTGTTGATGAGCTTTAAACTCATATTTTGTTCTTAAAGTTTATTTGCTTTGGTTGATTTTGAAACTATGATTGATTTCTTTAGTTGGTTTAGTCATTATGAACTATTCTGTTTTGATATGGTCTTTGAACTATTTGATTATTTTGGTTTATTCTCATTTGAACTATTCGAGTTATAATTGATTTAATCTGTAAACTATATTATTTTTGTGAGCCATTGATTTAACGGGGCATTGCCTAATTTTTTGAGAACATAGGAGGAGATTGTTGGATATATAGGTATATTCTCAATATAATAGAATATTATGTGTATAATGTTTTATGAGGCAACACGTGTTTTGCACGTGTTATCTGTTTAATTGTTGGACTGGGTTGAGTGGGCATAAAGCCCAGTATCCTAAATCCAATTCATCTATATAAAAGTTGGTTTAGAGGTAGTGCTCTGTGATATTCCAATACTGATAAATAAGATATAATATTTTAAGCGGCTATAAGATATTAACTCTAATCCTAACTACTCATCTTGATCTAAAAACTTTTCCTAAAAATGTTTGAGTTTGAATTTGAAGCTAAAGAAAAAGTAGGAGCAGAAATTAATTGAACAGTCTACACATTTAATATACCAGCATTAAAACGTTTTTGTTGTGGCATTAATGTTGAACTGAATTGTTACTAGTGCTTTACCCGGTCATAAGTCTGCGCTAGAACACGAGCCCATTCAGCTAATTCAATTAATTGTTTTCAAAATTTTTGTAACTATACTTGTTTGACTTTGATTCTTACACCTTACAAGTAGAAGTATACGGATACTTGTAGTCGTGGTTGACCAAATTTGGTCAACAACCTAGAGAACTAGGACCAGGACAGGGCAGGGGTTTCAAACATTTCTTTGAAATTTGAATGGAACTTGATCAGTCGATCGGCCAGCTTACACGTCCAGCTTACACGTTTTGCTTTTACTGTTATATTGAAAGCTAATTCAATTAATTGTGTATACTAGTATTATACACGTGCTGTGCACGTGGGAAAAAATTGGGGGAATGAAAAGGACAAAAAAAAAATTTACCTGCACGTGCACTACACGGATTGGGTTATGGACAAAGGCCTTCTCCAATTATAGTAGTAGAGATAATGAAAGTTACTCGAGAGTCTTGAAGCATAGATTTTATTTACTAGTTAGTTAGCACGTGAAATACAAGTAAAAAATCAAGTCTCTAGTTATAACAGTGGAGGTGACAGCTTAGGCATGTAACCGCCAACAACAAGACATCTATATTTAGCATAGATCTTGAAGTTATCTAAACGTGGAGAAATAATTAATGAACTTGGGGATGCTACGAGATTAGAAATCTTTCAGAGCATCCACAATAGTTTGTCATTTTTGCCATTTTGCCATATTTTAACAAAAAAACGCTTTGCACGGTTTGCTATTTTGCTATTTTAGAGAAAGTTGGAACATTCACTTCTCATATTTGAGAAACAATTTGCTCATTTTCAAGGTATAGGAGACGGAACATGTCCCTATATTTTTATTTTTATTTTAATATGATCGGATGAAACAAGTTGTTTTGTCTGTTATTTTTTAAAAAAAATTTATAATAAAAAAAGTATTGGACGGAACATATTGTTCCGTACTTAAAATTATTAATAAAAAAATACTAAAAAAACAAAAAAAACCAAAATGCCTTGGACGGGACATGTTGTCCCGTCCGATCTAAAAAATTGGAGAAATGGGACAACATGTCCCGTTTGTGAGTGAGATGTCACTTTCAAATTGATTAACCACTTAATTTTGTTGGAATTATTTTTTGCTGATTTTCTGGCCGGATTCTGGCAGGCTCCGGCCACCGGCGACACCGAAAAATAATTGGATTGCGATCCTCTCGTCGAGTACTATTCCGTGGTGTACTCATTTGCCAAAAACGAATTCCGTATGAATGAGAAATGTTGGTCCAAAGTTGGGTAATCGAAATATAATAACTTGGAAACTTGGAGAAAATGGATAGTTCTATTTCAGAAATGGGAAAAGATTTTTCTAGTATATATACTAAAAAATTGGACTAAAGGGCGTGGCCCGAGGGTTACCACTAACGTGTAGTGGAGAGATGACTTAGCCAAAATGACAAACACACATGCGCGCCCGGCCCAGCCCGGCCCCGGCTTCGGCTTGGTTTGGTCTGGTCTGGTCTTGGCTCTGGCTTAAATTATTTTTTGCCCCAGTTTTAAAAAAAGTTTCTCCCCTAGTACACTGTTGAGGCTTTTCACATTTAGTAACTGATACCATTACTCTGTAACAGCAGAGTAATGGCTCATCAGTTGTGAATCTGAACCACTACTTTGCTGTTGTAGAGTAATGGACCATTACTCTGCTATTACAGAGTAATGGTCCTCCCATCAGTTGCTCTATTTTCTCCTATAAGACTAGTAAGTCCTGTCTACCAGAAGACACAGTTTTTGTAATCCAAAATCTACTTCTTATTCTTCCTCCTCTGTGTCAAAAAACTAAGAGTACAACACAGCAACAGTTCGCTGAAATCTCTGAAGCAAGAGTGCTGCTCTTCAGGGAAAAGTAATACAGTTGTATCCTGGGAGGCAATTCGCCAGCCACCGTCACACTACGGGGCGAATTTTGCTTTAAGGAGAGAGATCTTAATCTCGACTTTGTATAAAGATTTTGGTTTGTTCTTTTCTTCCTGTAAATTCTGTTCTTCACAAATATTGTTAGCAAATTTCTAATTTATAAAATTCGAGTTCTAACAATCTTAAAGCAAAATTTTTCCTCTGTTCTAACAATTTTTGTGAAGATCTTTTACAGGTACTGTTATTATCTCGAAAAAACAACTAACAATTCTGTTTTCAACTATTTCAGAACATGGAAAATACACAGAATGATACTGTCAGTGGACATATTAGTGAACAAACACTGGTGACCCAAAATGTGACTGCACAATCAGTTGCGGCACATTCGGTCGTTCTGCCCACACATATCACTGTGGGAGAAAAATCAGAGAAGTTCAATGGAACTGGATTCAAGAAGTGGTAGGGAAAGATGCAGTTCTACCTGACCACCATGAAGCTGGACAGGTTTCTCACTGAATCTGCCCCTATGCTGGCACCAATGGATGCACACTCAGTTGCTGCGGTTGATGCATGGACTCAGGGTGACTATCTCTGCAGGAACTACATCCTAAATGGCTTGGTGACCCATTGTACAACGTCTATTGTGTCTTCAAAGACGTCCAAACTCCTGTGGGGGTCTTTGAAAAAGAAGACCAAAACAGAAGATGCTGGGTCCAAAAAGTTTGCGGTCGGCAAATTTCTGGACTACAAGATGGTTGACTCCAAAACAGTTGTGTGTCAAATCCAGAAACTGCAGGTGATAATGCATGAAATCGCTGCAGAGAACATGACGCTGTGCGAACCATTCCAGGTTACAGCGTTCATCGAGAAGCTTCCACCTGGATGGAAAGACTTCAAGAACTACCTCAAGCACAAGCGAAAGGAGATGTCTCTTGAAGACCTCATTGTCAAGTTGCATATCGAAGAGAAGAACCACAAAGCTGACAGGTCCTATCGAAATCATTCTATAGAAAGGCAAACATGGTGGAGCATGAACAGAAAGACAAAAAGAGAAAGTTCTTGCCACAGGCCTCCAACAAAAAACCGGCAGCAAAGAGGTTTGCTGGAAAATGTCACAAGTGTGGCAAGCTAGGCCACAGAATTTCTGAATGCCGCAGCAAGGAAAACAACCATGCAGGAACTGGACATGCAAAAGGGAATGAAAAATCTCATGCACACATAGCTGAGAACTTGTCCACTGGTCTCTCTGACTTGGACCTCTGTGCTGTAGTATCAGAGGTAAATCTTGTGGGGAGCAATCCTCGTGAATGGTGGTACGATACTGGGGCCACCAAGCTTATCTGCTCGGACAAGGAGATGTTTACTTCATACTAGAAGTGCAAAAATGATGAACAGCTGTTCATGGGTAATTCTTCCACCTCCAAAATTGCAGGAACAGGAAAGATAGTGCTGAAGATGACTTCATGCAAGGAACTAACACTCACAAATGTGTTGCATGTTTCAGATATTAGAATGAACTTGGTATCAGGCTCTTTGCTAAGCAAGAATGGATTTAAAGTTGTTCTTGCTTCTGATAATTTTTTATTGTTTAAAAATGGGGTGTACTTGGGTAAAGAATATGTAAAGGATGGACTGTTCAAGTTTAATGTAATGTCAGTCATCCCTAAAACTATTGTTCCTGTTGTTCCCAAAGTTAATGAAATAACTCCTATTGTCTATGTTGTTGAGTCTTCTTCTGTTTGGCATGAAAGACTAGGCCATGTTAATGTCAATTCTATGCGTAGATTAATTAACATGAATTTGCTATCAAAATTTAAGGTAGACAACTCCGAAAAATGTGAAGTTTGCACGGATGCCAAACTCACTAAAACTCCATCACGTTCTGTAGAAAGAAATACAGAAACTCAAGGTCTAATTCATGCAGATCTGTGTGATTTAAAATACGTGCAGACCAGATGTGGCAAAAAGTACTTTGTGACATTCATAGACGATTGCACAAAATTCTGTTATGTATACTTGTTACATAGCAAAAATGAGGCCTTGGATAAATTCAAGGAATATAAACTTGAGGTTGAGAATTAACTTGGCAAAACGATTAAAATCGTTAGAAGTGATAGAATGGGAGAATATGATGCACCATTTAATATGTTCTGCTCTGAACATGGAATAGTTCATCAAACAACTGCTCCTTACTCACCTGAATCAAACGGTACTGCCGAGTGCAAAAACCGAACTCTAAAGGAGATGATGAATGCCTTGTTGTTGAATTCTGGATTATCCCAAAATATGTGGGGGGGAAGCGTTGCTGAATACCAACTATATTCTCAATAAAATACCTCACAAGAGAACTGGCAAGACACCATACGAAATGTGGAAAGGAAATATACCTTCGTATAAATACCTCAAAGTGTGGGGGTGTCTAGAAAAAGCGGCAGTACCTAATCCAAAACAGGTCACAATTGTACCTAAGACGATTGATTGCATATTCACAGGCTATGCACACAACAGTAGTGCATATCGGTTCTTGGTATATAAATCAGATATACCGAATATCCATGTGAATACAATAATGGAATCAAGGAATGCTTCCTTCTTTGAACACGTGTTTCCATACAAGGATACTACGTATCCCAAACGTACACGTGAACATTGGAATGCAAGCACTTCGGTTGATGAACCAGAACATGATAATGATAAGCCTAGACAAAGTAAACGGGCTAGAACATCAAAGTTATTTGGTCCAGATTTTGTAACAGCTTTTCTGTTAGAGAATGAACCCAGAACATTCAAGGAAGCCATGTCTATGCCTGATGCTCCTATGTGGAAGGAAGCAATCAAAAGTGAAATAGACTCCATTATGCAAAATCAATAATGGGAGTTGGTCGATTTGCCTTCTGGGTGTAAAGCTCTAGAAAGGAAATGGATTTTCAAGCAGAAATTGAAACGAGACGGTTCAATAGAAAAACATAAGGCGAGACTTGTGGTACAAGGATTTAGACAAAAGGAAGGCCTAGATTTCTTTGATACTTATTCCATAGTCACGAGAATAACTTCCATAAGAATGCTAATAGCTATTGTACCTCTACGTAACCTCGAAATACATCAAATGGATGTAAAAACTGCCTTTCTAAATGGAGATTTAGAAGAGAAAATATACATGAAACAACCAGAGGGTTACATAAACAAGGTGTGCAGGCTTGTAAAATTATTGTACGGACTGAAACAAGCTCCAAAGCAGTGGCATGCAAAATTTGACGATGTTATGATGTCAAATGGTTTCAAAATAAATAAATGTGATAAGTGTATCTACATCAAAGATACTCCAAATGGATACATTCTGGTGTGTCTGTATGTAGACGATATGCTCATTATTGGGAGCAATAATAATATTATCAAACAAAGTAAGAGCATGCTTAGTGGTAAGTTTGATATAAAAGATTTGGGAGTTGCAGACGTCATACTAGGAATCAAAGTTTTCAGGACGTCTGAGGGAATTACTTTGTCTCAAACTCATTATGCTGAGAAAATACTTGAAAGGTTCAAGAATTACTCGAATGGGACTGCCAAAAGTCCTGTGGATCCCAGTCTTCACTTGTTCAAAAATACGGGTGATAGCATATCACAACTGGAATATGCACGTGTAATCGGTAGTCTGATGTACTTAAAAAATTGTACAAGACCGGACCTAGTACATTCGGTAAATGTACTGAGCCGCTACACAAATAATCCAGGACGAAGTCACTGGAAAGGAATAACTAGAGTATTGAACTACCTGCGACATACTCAGAGTTATGCGCTGCATTACACCAGATATCCAGCAGTACTAGAAGGCTACAGTGATGCCAACTGGATATCGGACTCCAAGAATTCAAAATCTACAAGTGGGTATGTCTTCACACTTGGTGGTGCAGTGGTGTATGGAAATCCTCTAAACAAACGTTATTGGCCAGATCTACCATGGAATCTGAGTTTATTGCATTAGATAAAGCGGCTAAGGAAGTAGAATGGCTTCGAAACTTTTAGAGGATATTCCTATGTGAAAAAAACCAGTGCCTGCTTTATGTGTACACTGTGACAGCCAATCGGCTATAACATGAGCACTGAGTTGTATGTATAATGGTAAGTCTCGTCATATCAAAAGGCGATACAAAACTATTAGACAATTGTTGTCAAATGGAGTAATCTTTATAGAGTATATAAAATCGGCCGACAACCTAGCAGATCCATTTACTAAAGATTTGTCGCGAGAGCAAGTTGTAAGATCATCAAGAGGAATGTGTTTAAAGCCTATGACGAAAGAGGATACTTGATGGAAACCCTACCTAGGAATTGGAGATCTCAAGATCTAGGTTCAAGGGGACAACCAAATCTTGTTGAATCGACGTGAGCACTGAGAGATTAAAATCTCGTACCCACTCTTAGGATGATAAAACAATACTGCTTGCAAGGTGTAAGGATAAGCTTGGCTTTTAATGATTCCCATAGCTTTGAAATAAAAGTGGGGTATGACAGGATACCTTTTATGGGCAATCACCTTGTGAGTGTGAAATGGGACCGTTTCTAGGAGAATGAAGAGAGGCTACATTCTCCAAGTTCACTCATGATTAATCAGGGTTGTTCAAGGCCAAAATGAATACAACAAGAGAACCTAGTTTTGTGAGGAGATAAAACTGTGTGATAGTTATTGTCTAGGTTCACATCAAAGCTCGGATAGTTCAAGACATCATGTTCACTACCTGGTCAAGTTAATCCGATAGCTACTCACTAAGGGTGGTTCAAAGTGAAAAAATTACTACCATTCCCGATGCAGTGATTTTTCGATTGTACTCTCAGAGTTTTTCTGTCATGTATTTTTATTTCGTGTCTGGATTACATCGTCTGGTAATTTCCATTCATGTGGGGGATTGTTGGAATTAATTTTTGCTGATTTTTCGGGACGGATTCCGGCAGGCTCCGGCCACCGGGGGCGCCGGAAAATGATTGGATTGCGATCCTCTCGTCGAGTACTATTCCGTGGTGTACTCATTTGCTAAAAATGAATTCCGTATGAATGAGAAGTGTTGGTCCAGAGTTGGGTACTCGAAATGTACTAACTTGGAAACTTGGAGAAAATAGATAGTCCCATATCGAAAATGGGGAAAGATTTTTCTAGTATATATACTAAAAAATTGGACTAAAGGGCGTGGCCCAGGGGTTACCACTAACGTGTAGTGGAGAGAGGACTTAGCCAAAATGACAAACACACAAATGCGCGCGCGCGCCCGGCCCGGCCCCGGCCTCGACTTCGGCTTCGGCTTCGGCTTCGGCTTCTGCTCAGCTCGGCTCGGCTTGGCCTTGCTTGGTTTGGTTTGGTTTGGCTTGGCTCTGGCTTAAATTATTTTTTGCCCCAGTTAAAAAAAGTTTCTCCCCCAGTACACTGTTGAGGCATTTCACATTCACTAACTGATACCATTACTCTGTAACAGCCGAGTAATGGCTCATCAGTTGTGAATCTGAACCACTACTCTGTTGTTGCAGAGTAATAAACCATTACTCTGCTGTTACAGAGTAATGGGGCTCCCATTAGTTGCTCTATTTTTTTCTATAAGACTAGTAAATCTTGTCTGCCAGAAGACATAGTTTTTGTAATCCGAAATCTACTTCTTCTCCTTCTTCCTCTGTGTCAAAAAACTGAGAGTACAATACAGCAACAGTTCGCTGAAATCTCTGAAGCAAGAGTGCTGCTCTTCAGGGAAAGGTAATACAGTTGTATCCTGGAAGGCAATTCGCCAGCCACCGTCACACTACGGGGCGAATTTTGCTTTAAAGAGAGAGATCTTAATCTCGACTCTGTATAAAGATTTTAGTTTTTTCTTTTCTTTCTGTAAATTCTATTCTTCACAAATATTGTTAGCAAATTTCTAATTTAGTTCTAACAAATTTTATGATTAATTAAGATTAACTATTATTTTAAACCACTAATCAACATGTTTATTCATTTAAATTGGAGTTTAGTATTAATTTATTGACTAATACTATTATAATTATATTAAAATTTTAAATAAATGCTCCTGGACGGAACAATATGTTCCGTCCGATCAAATTTTTTTCTTCTTCTCATATTTAAGCAAATGACCACTGCAGATGAACTCTCATTTGCCATTTCTCATTTTGCCATTTTGCCAAAAAATAGCAATGACCATTGTGGATGCTCTTAAGGGCTTTTTTTAATCCAAACGTGCAGAAATAATTGATGAACTTGGGGATGCTAGAGATTACTCCCCATGGTCAACGAGACTAGCTAGAAACCGTTTAGGGGCTTTTTTCTTGTTCTTTTTGGAGGTTGTAAAATTTAGTACAACTTGTACTACTAATAGTGGAACACACACACACACACACACACACACACACACACAAGCAACATAAACTTTTCAAGAACTAGATGTATCAAGAACAAGTCACCACAATAATTGTAAGATCTCACAAGGACACAATAATATGAAGAGATAACAAATATTTTTTATTCCCAAAGAAACACAAAGATTATAAAAAGATTACAACTTTCATTCACCTTTGTCACCTTTGAAACACTCTGCACTTACCCCTTTGGAAGTTGAACAATGATTACGACTCACCAATTCTCTCTAATCAGCTGTACAAACCATAGAGTTTACATCCATATATATAGCCCTCAAGTAAACTCTAAAAAATATACATAAATACAGCTTATTGGACCTTAAACTCGAAAGCCCAAATAACATACATCGCCGATGTCTGTCGACCGCAACGTGTCAAGTTCACACCTTAAGCATGACCGGTCGACTGCACGGTCGACTACTTTACACTCGAATACCAGCAGCCTAGGTGCAATCGGGTGGTCGATCGGGTGCGCGGTCGGGTGATCGGTCGATTACAACTCCTCCGACTGCCTTCCTTCCAGCTATTGTTGCCTTCTCTGATTGTCTTCATCTTCTCCTCTTCTTCTCCAACTTTAAGAACTCCCGATACATGCATAAATTAAACTTTAGACTTTTTGTCAACCTTAAAACGCTTTGCTATTGGAGATATGATTGCTTAATTAAGGGTGTTAATTGGCCAAAACCCGACCCGGGCCCGCCTAGGTCCGACATGATAATTAGGATGTTTGGGCTAATAATTCTTATTTTTGGCCGAGCTCGGGCTCAATTTTTTAGTCCCGAGAAAAATTCAAGTCAGGCTCGGGCCCCGATGGGCCCAAGTACTTAGGCCTGATGGGCCCAAATTAAATTTTTATATGTGCATGTGTATATTTTTGTATGCATCATATATATTTAAGTATGTTTTTTTTTAAAAAAAATATTCATGTAAGTAAGTTGAAATAAGTGTTAAAGTTTATACATAGAGAAATTATGCTTTGTATATAAAATTAAATGAAAATACACAAATTATATGTTAATTACTCTAAAGTTTATAGTATTTCTATTCTTGTTATTTTTTTTTCGTATATTATTTTTGATATAGTTTTATTTTATGAGAAAGTTATATATTATAACATGCATAAGTAATTCATGCTTAGGCCCAAACCTATTTTGGGCCTAATTTAGGTCCGGATATAATACCCCGCAAAATAGCATATGGCTATTTTGCACTGTAACCCGTGCATTAACTAAGTATTGCACACGATTACATTTCTCTCCTAGAAATTATCAGTTAAATTGAGAGATTTCAGACATACGGGCTGTTCTGAATCCGATGAAGTAAACTCGGAATATCATCTCGATTAAACTAGGATTTTGTCCCGATTATTTCGACCAGACAATTGTCGGGCGAAAATTATAATTTCTATAAAAAAAAATATATTTTATGGATTTTAATTTATATGTATTGGTTATTTCAATTAAACCAGTGCTTGAATTGAATGTGAGTTGTATTTGTGCACTAGGGTATGGTAACCTAGAGTATGGTGACCTAGGGTTCCTTAACCTAGCATAGGGTTAGAAACCCTAGCATCATGATGATCATGGCTTGATCTTGATAAATATCCAATGGTGGAAGTAAAATACCATGTGTAAGTTGACTTGGAATAGGAAGCTTCCATGAAGTTTACAAGGAAGCTTCCAAGAAGATTCCACTTATGAGTTGGCTTCATCACATCCACACACTCCACCTCTCCCCATCTTGGCCGGCCCCTATAAACCCCACTCCCATTCTCACTTCACTCCACTTTCAAGCTCCATTTTCATTCTCCTCCTAAGCTTTCTCCACTCCTTGTTCAAAAAAAACAATACATATATATGTGTGTAGGAAAGGAAGAAGTCTATAAGAAAAGGAGTAATATAGAAGGAGAAGAAGAAGTGTAGGAGAAGGTGTTGGCTAAGGTACACAAGCAAGCAAGGAGCAAGGAAAAGAGAAAAGCAAGCTAAGCCTACAAGGAGTGTTCTTGCAACTTCAAGTGGGTGATCCTTGAACTCTTTTGTATTTATTTTTATTTTGGTATGAATGGATGTGTAGTAGTGGTAGACATGATTTTGTTGCCATGTTTGAGTATGAGGAATGCTAGGAAAAAATAAATTGTATGGTAGAGAATTATTCTTTTGAAGTTTGATTGAGTAGCATGATTGTGAGGGTATATTGGGGAATTTCTTACGCCCAAACGGTTTGGAATCTTGGGCTAAAATTCTGGAGTATTGTTCTTCTATGTATGTAGAGTATCCATGATTTATTTCGTAATATTTGGATGCATTTTAGTAGCCCGAACCGTGGGTCCAAGTCTGGATAGTAAGCAGCCAGAATGGCTGCTGGCTGTGGTGATTTTTGTGCGTTTTTCCGATTTTATATCTCGGAATTGACAGGGCATTTTGAGTTGAAATTTTTGTGGACTCTGTTGTATGTGTCTACAATCATAGTCTTAAATTTCGTATTTTTCCGAGGTCGGTTGATGCCCCGGAAAAATTGTAGAACGCGACTGGTCCGTAGGTGTCGGCTGAAGCTGACTGCGCTTTGTGCTGAAGTTCAAAAAGCCATAACTTCGTGTACGTTTATCATTTTGCTACGAAATTTTGGGAATAGCTTGGGGTATGAGTCTATTTGATGAATCTCAAATTTTAGAATTTTTAGAAGTCATTTGATGAAGTTTCAAAGGTAATTAGTGAGGGGCAGTGAATACTCTGCTGAAACAGAACGGCTGAAATGTAGCCATGTTTGAGGAGTCGTAGATCGTTGTGTGAAATGAATTTGAATGTGAATTTTGAACACGATGAAATGGTATATGTGTAGATAGAGAATCTCAAATTTCATGATCGTTGGACTTAGGGATGATTTACTATTAAATTTTAAAGTAGGGTACGTTCAGCCTAGTACGAGATGTCTAGTTCATGGAGATAGATATTCCTAGGCTCATCTGTTAAGAATTTGGGCGACTGGCCAACTGGAGAATTTCAGTAGGGAATCATAACTCGCTAACCCAATTAGGATTGGTAATTCCAGATTGTGGGCTATAACTTTCCAAGGCGGACAGATTCGGCCTTGTCAATGAAGTATTGCTAGAAAAATCAGCCCTTCCCGTGTGATGCACCCAAGGAAAATTGGTGTCTGTGAGAACATTAAGAATTGAATCTGAGGACGTATTCAAATAGGAAGTTAAGGTAGACAATCCCACCTTCCCATAGGACCCAGAATTGAGTGATCTCGATAACCAAGCGAACTCTTATGATATTGGACAAATGCAGCAAGTGTGAAAAGGAACGTACTACTGAGAGTATATAATGGTTATTGGATGACAAGACGATTGAATTTGAGGAAATAGTCAACTGAAGAATTGTAAACTGGGGTCTTACCTTTCCAGAGTTAGAGATACCAAGCAATTCTGACTTGTGTGCTAGAATTTATGGACATTGTGAGTTTTAGCAACCTATTGTCTAGACCGACTTCAAGGTTTGAGTTAACTCGGGGACTTGAGTCCTTTAAAAGGAAATTGAGGGAATCATCGACTAGGGGATGGCAACGGATCTCCTCACCTTCTAGGAAATTCTGAGCGTATTGGCTTCTGATGAGTGTAGCTGGGACCACAGCTACTGGTATTTCTTGATTGTTCCATCGGACCATTGATGAGGAACCCTCTGCCCACCGCAATATGGTGATCGTGAGCTATCAGATTTAAAAGATGAGTTTTTAGCGTTTCATTCAGAACTTAGGCAAGTTCCTGTGCATGTACTCATGGTGGACATGAGTAAGTTGGGATATAGCTCTGTTAGATTGTACTGGGTGTCTCGATGCCTGAGTCCGTCAAAAATCCAGAAAGGATAATTATGTGCGTGCTTACCTTCACTAAATTGTATTACACCATCAGGGCGCCGTTGGACCACTCACTGAGGGTCACGGACCGGGATTATTTTGGGTCGCTGACCTATGAAGGTATTGGGAATCAGGGGATGTGATTCCGGGATGGTTGTTATCTTGACAGACCAGTCAGGCTCGACTTTATTAATTAACACCGAGTATGATTGAGTAAAAAACTTGTTTCAGTGAACTGCAATGATTAGTTTTTCTTTTATTGTTTCGCTTGAAGACCAAATTGGTGTTAGGGGTGATTCCCTATAATCCGACTTGTTCTGAGAGTTAGCACTAAGTGGTGATACTGGTTGTCTCTTCCTGTCATTAGGGATACGCACTGCGGTGCGTATCTTGCACTGTTAATTCCTGAAGTACCATGGTAAGAACGAGATGCTGATATCCTGGCGGATCGGGGGTATTTTAGGACCTCCGAGGTCGTCACGTTCTATGTTGGTGGACACGAACGGATCAAAAAGGATCTTTGCGCAATGGATATACTTGCGGTATATCTGTAAGTTCGTCACAGCTTTCGAGGATGGTTCGACGCAGTAATTATTGGTGACTTCGAGGTAGCACCCCGCATTATATTCTTTTATTTTATTTTCACCTCCTCAACCATGTCATACTACCAGGAACGGGAAGTAGACCAAATTAGAATGCATTGCATAGCGAGGGTTCTAATCCCTAAACATGGAGACAACAGCTTGATTTGGAAAGTATGTAGTATGGGATGCATACATTTCCAAAGTCTCGCTTGCATTAGACTAAGTACGTTGGCTTGACCTGGGTCACATGTAGTATGGGATGCATGTGCATCCAGAATCTTGTTGACGTTAGATTAAGTGCATCTGTTCTACACTCTGTATTGTTGCATTAGTCTCAGGTCATGACATACACGAACACTAGGAAATCAGGATGCACGTTGAATTTTCCATTCAAGATGAAGTTGTGAATGTGATAGTTTGAGGATCGCTGTTTCCTTATCAGCATTGCGTCAGTAGAATTACTGACGTACCCCACCTTTTAGGTACATGGATATCAGGTCACGAGTATAGGAGAGCACCAGATCAGCAGGGCATCCAAGTAGTGGCAATATGCACATCTACCCTTCGAGCAGTGCAGAATTGTCAGGGTCACGTAGTAGAAGGCTCAAGCCGAGGGGCAGGTCCCAGAGGGGGCAGATAGACCACTCAACGGAGTTTCGGCAGTTACCAAGGGATCGCCGATCTGAAAGACAGCCAATGGCTTCACAAGAAATGTTCTAGTATTCTTGTAGTCAGTTGTAATAAAGTTATGTAATTTGTATTCCTTGTTCAAGGACAATTTGATATTTGTAATTATTAATGTAACAACTCTGATGGCAATAAAAATGTTTAAATTTCCACATTATTTACTGTGTTGAGATGCATTTGAAGGCAATGATCTTGGCAATGTCACGGATGTCCGATAACGGGGATCAGGGGCGTTACACCGGACTTGAGCCTAATTTTTTCAGCCCGAATAAAATTGAGTCAGATTCGGATATATATTTTCAACTTCGGACTCGGACCTATATGGGTCCGGCCCAAATCCAACCCATTGCCATCCCTATGCTTAATGCGAGTTATTTAGATTTTTAGGCTACTTTTTGAAATTATTTGCAGAATAGGCCTAGTTTCAAAAGTATTTGCGTTGAAGGCCTAGCCTTTTGAAAGTATTTGCGATTAAGGGCTAGTTTTTTAAAATAAACTTCTATACTTCTTTTTTTATACTATTTCTTATAGGATGTGTGACCTTTCTGTAAATTTAAAATTTGTTTTTGCAATTATTTCTATTTTACTCACATAATTGACTTTTAAATTGCTTAAATTGTGTTAAATAATTTACTAAAATTTGATGAAAATTAGGTAAGAGTTTCTTACTATTTCTTAATGGCTCTGATACCAACTTTGGTGGGTGCGTGAGATCACTTAAGTTGTAGGTGTGAGTAGTGCATAATCTTCTGCAGACCTGAAAATTAAAAGGAAGAGAGTATCAAAAACTTTTAAAAGTCTAAAGAGTAAAGTCTAAAGAGTTGAAATAAAGATCAAAGTTTGTAAAATAATATTCGTTGAAATAATGTATATTGTCAATTCTGAAAAAATAGTCAGGAATGATAGGAATATCATTGTCATCGTCGTCAAGTCCTCCTATATATTCTGATTCTGTCTCATATCCTTCACTATTACTATCATATGGGGGTTCTTCGAGTTCTTCTGTATTTCTATTTTCTCCATTCTGTTCATGTTGTTCTAGAAATTGTCTGTATGCAGTCGTAGGACTCCAAACATAACTACTAAATATACAATTTTCATAAAATAACAAAGATCTTTCGTGATAAGTTAGGTCGTCGATTATTTCAACATTTATATTACTAGTTTCTCCAGGAATTATTTGGTTTATTGTTATAATTATTACTCGTTGAATACTAAAAAAGAATAGTTTGAATTCGTAGCAATCATCCATGCTTATTTGTCTACGAGGATAATAAACATCAAAAACCAGCATTCTGTCACTTCCTTGGTAATTAACCATTAATTCGAAAATTGGTGAGGCAATACCAAAATTATTATCCATTAGTTCTTTTGATCAATAAGCAATTAAGAGCAGAGAGAGATTTCTAAGGATACCTAAAAAATCAAAACAAAATGGCCCATCATGCTTCTGACCGAGTTAAACTTTTTTGATCTTTCCTGTACCAGTTACTACCAGTGGATAAAATACCCCCGGTATGCACCCCGATTTCTGTGCTCCTTTTACGTTCTTCCCGTCTCAAGATTACTATGCTCTCAATAGAGCTTCATTCAAGAGATACGTCTAGAACAACTAGTAGTACTTCGGTACAGACAAGCATAAAAGTCTAACTATAGAAGGTTGCAAAAATGAGTCTTTTTGCAAGATTATTCAGGCAGAGCCTTACAAAACTCTCCCTAAGAGAAAGGAATTTAGTTGTTCATACCTTATTTTCTACAGAGACTGATAGATGAACTCATAAAAGACATTTTATTTCCTTCAAGCTTGTTACAAACAGACTCTCTTAAGATTATAAGGAATTTTTTCTCTCCAAATCGTCTGTCTCTCTCCCTTACCCTGCCTTCCCTTTTATAGACTAAGGGATGGCTTCACACCAGATACAATTATTATCCTTCTTACATCATTGCTTACATCACAGATACAATTATTGCCTTTCTTACATCATGTTACAATAAATACTCTGATTACATTTTGGCCTATTCCAGAAAAAGAGATTCCTCTTGGCCGACATCTTCACATGCTGCACATTTATGTTGGTGCTCCATCTTCATCAGGCTACAGTAATGTACAGCTATTTCTACTGTCATTGTCATTGCTCCAGTAGATAGTATCTGGTACCAGCTGTCAAACAGCTCATGTTTATCTTGTGGCTGTTTGATTTTTGCTATACTGTACATTATTATTTTATCTGGATCTGGGCTGTCATAGATCCATATATTGCTATCTCTTTGTTTTATGTTTTTTAATTCACAATACATGTTCCTAAAGCCCATTGCTCTTCTTTCTGGGATTAATTTCTCAAATTCTTCAGCTTTAAATGGTACAATGTTTGATGCTCCATAGATTATTTGGGTGGTCATCCCTATTTTTATAACATGTTCCGCTGGGAATTCTTCCTCATCATTTACATACTCTGGGATGGCTGAATACATTCTAACATATATTTTTGAGGCCTTCGTGAGCCCAAAATAACTTTTAGCTGCCTTGTAAATTTCTCTTGGTAGTTGGATTAGTTCTTCACATTCTCTGGATGGGTAAATACAATGGATAAGTCCTCTTTCGAACAGTGCCCTAGTTGTTTTCGGATTAGCTCCTGGTAGGATGATGGCCTTGTTCATGTGCTGCTGAGATATGGTTCTGATGAATTGGTTTACTTCAGTTACTTGGCATAGCTTTTGAATATATTATAAAAATAATATTTTCTTCGATACTTTGATAGGAGCTTTCTCAGTAAGAAGTGTCTCCTTGTATGTGGTTTTATTTGAAGTTGTAATTGCTTCTTCATTTACTGACTGAGAAGGCTCACCTATCTCACTCATTTTTTGTCCGCTATATTTTCTGTGGTTACATGCTGGCTTATATGCTGATAGAACAGGCTCTGAAGTCCACATATTTGTAGTTGTAACTGGTTAAATGCTCCTTTTAATTGCTCCACTGTCTCCTTTAGGTAGACTATAGTTTGTTCTATTTGCTGAACTCTGGTTTCCATTCTGCAACAAGTGAAATAGTTAATTTCTTGATAGGAAGTTGGCTAAAATATTAAGTTTTCCTTTTATGTTTTCTATTAAGAAATCGTAATGTGCTAGCTCCATCTGCCATCTAATCAATCTTTTATTTGCTATGGTTGGGTCTATTATTTTATTGATCCAACTTTTTGCTTGGGTATTATCTGTTCTTACCGTAAATTTTGTATGTATTATGAATAGTTCAAACTTTTTTATAGCTTTTAAGATTGCTAGTAGTTCTTTTTCGTTTATGTTGTAATTTTGTTGGGTTTGTGTGAAAGAACCACTAGTACATCTAGCTAATTTTTCTTCACTTTCTCCTATTTCAATAAATTTTAATACTGCTCCCCAATTAGTTTCACATGCATCAGTTTCTATTATCCAAGAACATTCTTTAACCGGTAGTCTTAGCTTTGGTAACTCTGAAGTTTGTTGTTTTAATATTTTAAGTTTCTCTTCATCTTCCGGGGTCCATTCCCATTTCTTAGACTTTTTAAGTTTTTGTTGCAACCAATTTGTTTTTGCTGATAAATTTGGTATGTATCCTCTTGTTTGATTTAGTTATCCTATTATAGCTTGTACTTCTCTTTTTTCTTTCAAGACATTAAGAAAAGTCTTTATTTTTTTTTTGCTATATGTGGTTGTAATTGTATTCCTTCATGTGATAATTTTGTTCCTAAGAATTCTATCTCAGTTTTGAATAATTCCATCTTCTTTTTTGATAGTATAATGCCTGCATCTTTCACTATTTCTATGAATTTTAGTAGATGTTCTTTATGTTGTTCTTCGTTTTCTGACCCTATTAGAATGTCATCTACATATACTAATATGAAATTGTTGTATTTTTTCAAAAAATTTATCCATATATTCTTGAAATATTCCTGGGCTATTTTTATAACCAAATGGTAATACATTCCATTCATAAAATCCCTGAGGTGTGCTAAATGCCGTTAAAGGTTTTGAATCTTCTGTTAATTTTACATGATAAAATCCTGATTTGCAGTCAAATTTCGAATATATTTTTCTTGTTCTTACTGTGTTAAGTAGTATTTGCATATCTGATAGTGGGTATCCAAATCTCTTAGTGTTTTTATTTAATTCCTTGTAATTTACTACCATCCGAGATTTACCTCTTTTTTCTTCTGAATGTTTTTTTACTATGAATGCTGGTGATGAATGTGGACTTTGTGATTTCCTTATATAATTATTTTTCACTAATTCTTTTATGTGTATTTTGAATTCTTCTAGGTCTGTTGGAGTGTGTCTTATTGATCTAATTTTAATTATTTTGTTCTTATCTATTAACTCTATATGTGCCGTGGGTTTACTTAAGTTCCATTTTGCCAAGGGATCTTCTCCGCACAGATCTTCTAATTGTTTTTGTAAAATTTCTTTCGTGGTTGTTATTAGAACTTGTTGTATTCTAGTTTTATTTGGTAAGTATTGGTATTCACCACGCTGGGTTGAAGAAACTCTGATGTGTGGTAGGTCAGTTCTGGAATATGGTTGGGTTATTCTAATTGCTATTACGTGGTGTCTGCAAGGTGTTGTAAATACAACTGATTTATGTGATATAGTTATGGGGTAGTATTGTTGGAAAAAGTCATTTCCTAAGAGTACTTCATTATTCATATCGTCAAACTGGTATACTATAGGTATTTTTAGTATGTAACTTCCTATTTGTACATTAACATTATGTTGATATTTGTCTAGTATGATGGTTTGTCCAGTTAATCCAGATATGGCTTTTTTATTGAAACCATCTTGTTTCCATTTTGGTAGTATATTCTCGCGGCATAAACTAGTACCTGCTCTGGTGTCTATTAGACTGTGATAGTTTCTTGATTTGTATCTGTCGTAAACAAATTCTGTTAGGATGTATAATGTGTTTTTTGTTACTCTTAATGGATTCATTTGTCCAATATCCTATTTATTACCATGCTTTCATTGTTTACTGTTATTGTGATTTTTTCTTCTTGAAATGAGTAAGGTTGTACTGATGTAAGGAAGTCAGTTCCTAATAACATATCATTGACATGTTGTTCTGGGTCTACATGTAAGTGTAACAGCATTTCCTTTCTACTATTTATCCTTAGTGGTAATATGATTTTATGTACAATTGGATGTCTGTTATTGTAATAATCTAGGTAATAATATGGGTTATCTAATGTTATCAATTGAGTTGTTTTTATATTTGTTGGTTTAATATGTGAATTGGTAGCTCCTGTGTCAACTAAGGCTATTTATTTATTCTATTTTCCGTTGTCATAATATTCTATTTCTATTTTAAATTGGTTATTGTTTTGGTGTTCTAATGTATTTAATATTGGTATTAATTCTAATGCTTGTTGTTTATTTCTTATTGATAGTGACCTCTTTCCGAACATTATTTGTGGTGCTTTTCCTTTTTCGGTTTCTTTTGCTTTATTAAAGTCGAATTCTATATAATTTGGTATAGTCATTTCAGGGTTTTCTCTAGCTGGTTTGTATCTTATGATTTCGCTGAATAGCGGCTCTATTTTAAAATTGTCCGTATTTCTATTCTTTACTTCGTGCTTACTAGTGAAAGCGTAAATATTTCTTATTTGTATGCTCATAACTTTGCTTTTTTCTATCATTTCTATACCTGATAACTGATGATACATGACTAGACTTTTATCTTTATTTTCTTCTGTCATGCTTATAGAGAAATTAGGTTTTATTGTGAACTTTATTTTTTGGTACATTAGGTTTCCTTGCACTATTCCTATTAAGGCGTCTTGTGTACTTGATATTATCCTATCATCTATTAGATATATTTGGAGGGGCGTGTTTATTCCTTCCTTAAAATAGGCTTTTATTATTATTTGTACAGCTCCTAAATGTATGTGTCTTAATGTTTTTCTGGTTTTTTCGTTTATCTTTTCCATTTCTTGCCTTATTATTCTTTCTATTATTAATGAGATTATGGTTTTGCCTTGTGCTTGTTCAATGTCTATAGGTTGTTCATTATTCCTAGCTATTACTATGGTGCTTTTCTTTCTTTCAAATATTGGTAGTTTAAATATTTCTTTGGGATTTATATCTAATTTGGTCTCTCTTATTTTATCGTACTTTTGTATGTCAAAGCACATTCTTTCTCTTAATTCTTCATTATTTTCTTCTCTTTCTGATGGTTCTCCTATTTCTGTTAGATCAATTAACATGTATATTTCACATTCTTCTGTTTTACCTTCACTACTTCCACTATCTTCTTCCATTACCATTATTTCTTCATCTTCACTTATATCCGACCATTTATCATCATATTCTATGGGTTCATAATTTATGTTATTCATTTCTTCAATTTCTTCCACGTATTTTACATTTTCTTTTTTCATTCTTTTAGGACAATTTGGTGATATGTGTCCTACCTCTCCATATATGTAACAATTACATCTTTTTGGATTTTTCGTATACTGCCTATTTTTATTTTTATTTACTTTTCTAAAGTATTTTTTAAAAGGTTTTCTATATCTCTTAAAAGTTTTCCTATATTTTGGTTGATATTTTTGGAATTTGTGATTATTCTTCTTTGTGTATTTATAGTTATTATATCTATAGTTATTATTGCATCCCCAATGATTTGGTCTTGCATCTTCACTGCAGATTCTTTGTTTATACGTTCTATAATATTTCATTGTTGCTCTAGCATCTTGGCATACTTTGTCTCTATAATCTTTTACAAATTGCGTTCTATACCCCAAAGTGTCTACTTCAGGTTTCACTTTTTCATTTATGTATGCACTATATATATTTATGCTCCATGGATCAGGTAATTTTAGAAAGAATGAGTTTAAAATTGGACTCCGTACTTTTTTTGTGTAATAACTATCTTGGTAATATTCTCGGAATTCACAAGCGTAGTTGTCGAAATGGCACATGTTGCATATTTCTAAGTTACTTAGTCTCCATCTTGCTTGATTCTTTTTATATATAGTGTGTTTTTCTCCTTTATCGTATACACTGAATTCAGTTCTTATTGCTTTTTCGTAATTTGTAATTATTTCTTTTAAACCTAACGTCCGTTGTGCTGAACTTTCTTCAGTTCCTTTATCATCAACTGATCTTGATTTTCTTATAGTATTTCTTTCTTCTTCTTCTAGCCCATTCCACCATTTTGCTACTACTCCCATAAAGGTAGCTTCTATGAATTTTTCAAATGCATTTCCGTTAAGGTTTTGCCTAAATCCTACTATTAGTGATGCTTTTACCCATTCTTCAATTGTTCTATCTACATCTTTTACGCAATCTAGGTCTAACCATTCTCCATTTCCTGCTATTCCTTTTTCAAAGTGTTCTGTTGGTTCATATTTTGGAGTTTCTTTTTCTTTATCTTTTCGTAGTTGCATTCTTCTTTTTGTATTTTGCCATTTCCATGGTAATTGGTATGGTTTTCTGTTAGGTGGTGGTCTTAAGATTTCATACATGTTACTTGGAATTTCTGAAGGTTTTTCAATAATTTTATCTTGGTCCATTTTTATTTCTTCATATGCTATATCTAGATTTTTCAAGGCTTCTTGCACTTCCTCTGAATTAGGATTTGCCATTAAATCTTCTATTTCTGAAATATTTATATTAAGCTTTGTTATGGCTTCTAGTTCTTTCATACCTTCTTCTGTTATGCCCAGTTCTTCTTCTGGGTAGTCTGCCATATATCTTCCTAATTCTTTTATATTTTTATTTATGATTCTTAAATCTTTTCTTATATCACTGAACATTTCAGGACCGTTGTAATCTTCTTCCAAGTCTTGTATGTTTAAATAAACTTTTGGCTCCATGTCCTACTATTTTGTCTGCTAGTAGGTGTTGGTAATACCAACTTGTTTCTTCGTTTCTGTAATCTAATACTTTGTATGCTATCTGTTTTTGTATCTCTTTAGGTAGTTGATTAGTTACTTTTATTGTTAGTAATAGGTATTCTGATATTTCTTTACTGGCAATATGCTTACTTTCTACTAATCTTTTATCAACGTATCTAATCTTGAATTTTGAAAGATTTTTTAATTTAAGTTTCTTTATTTTCTGTAAATTATCCAGCTTTTATAAGAATGAGGTGTATTATGCAATTTTTCTATTTTTATGTAGTACAAATATCTTTAACGACAGGGTTGTTTTTGTAAGATTATCTTCAATTAGCCTTTTATGCAAATAGTTTGGCTTGTGGCCTAAAAACACAAATAGTTTGTTCAAATGGGCTAAATATGAGAATCACTCTGCTTAATGCTTAGGCACCTGAAAGTCAATGATAAGGCATTTATACTCAGTATAAGGATACTGAATGTTATCTAAATGTGGAGAAGTAATTAATGAACTTGCTTATGCTAGAGATTACTCCTCACAGTCAACCGAGACTAGAAAATCTTTAGGAGTTTTTTTCTTCTTCTTCTGGAGAGAAGGTCGTAACCTGATGTAAGTATAAATTAAACTTCAAAATTTTTGTCGACCTAAGGATACTTTAATTGTAGAGATGATTGCTTAATGGTTAGGTACCTGAACATCAACGGCAAGGCATCTATACTCAATATGGTACTTGAAGTTATCTAAACTAGTAATTTAGACGTGCGATGCACGTTTTATAAATATATATTTTTAAAAGTAAAAATTTCACCGTTGTCTGACACCGAACCTAATATCTCATTTATATTAATTATGCATGTGCATTGCACTTATTTATTGAGTTATAATGCACGTGTTTATTTGGTTACACAACCTCAACTCACCCATTAAAATATTATAGATTAGATTATAGGCAATAGTAATTAACCTTAACTAACCCTTCGTGCGTTACAAAAACATCCCCATTGCCGAACTACCCAAAAATTCATGTACATTCAGCATTTAATTCATCTCTAGGCAATTAATGATGGATATTTAGTATATTGAAATTCCAAAATTGTAATGAATTATATTTTTACCTGTAAATCAAGTTTTACAAAATAGTGAACTAATCTGAAATTCCCAAAAGTAGTATGTTTCTTGTTTACCCTGTACACAAATAGCAAGCAGCCACTACTGTAAATGATCATTCTATCAACAAACTATTTTCTTTTTCTTGAAATTAAGCAAAACAAATGGGGCCAAAAAAATACGATAAAGACAACTTACCACAAAAAGTTGGAGAAGGAGAAATTTAAAACCCCTCAAATGAAATAAGCAGCATCTATGCTGGCTTCCGACACAATAGACAACCAACTTGATATCCTAACTGTAAAAGCATATCAGTTGTTTGTACAACCATGGAGATAAAATAGTATCGATGAAATAAAATGCAGTATTAATTCATACCTTCATTCATAATAGATGTTTCTTCATTATTGTCTGTATTAACCACAAACACACCTAATTGAATAACAGTATTGATACAATGATTAAAAGATCAAAAAATTTATAGTAGCGGTCGAAATGTTGCATGTTTATTATTTTGACGATTAAGAAATCAAATAGTGGAGGCATAAAGTTTGGTGTTAAATCATACCTTCATGCATAACAGAATTATTTAAATTGTTCTCTGTATTAATAAATTGTAATGCAGCACTATCCAAATCATTATCGACAACCCTTCGTACCACTTCATGAGAAAAAAAAAAGTTATAAGTAAAGAAATATATGAATTAATACCTTAAGTAAAATATCAAAAATGTTCTGATAATTGTTATCTTCATTTAATGTAGAGTTGCCATTATCTCTTCGATCCCTTTGATATTTGCGAAGTCTCTCCCTACGTTCAGCTATTTGTTGTTCGTTCATTGTTGATATTCGCCTCTGCATATTTTGTTGATTTCTCGATATTTCATCAACCAATTGTTGCGCATTCATATTGGAGCGCCGATTTCTTTTATACTGTCTATCCCTCTTTCTTTGTTCAGCTAATTGATCTTCAGACATTGATAATCGTCGATTTCTAACATATTCTCGTTTTCTTCGTCTAAACTCTTCCAACTGTATTGCAGTCATGTTGGCTCTTCTGTTTACTTCATATTGTCTACGTCTCTCTCTACGTTCATCAACTTGTTGAGTCTTTGATAGTTGAGGTGTTGCTGTTCGTTCACTATCCATTTGCCTTGATAGAAACAATGTAAACGTAAGAGTGTCATTCACGCATGAATGTGGAAATAAAATCATCATCGTCATCTATAATAAAGTTTCAAGAATACACAATAACCATCACTCAAATTTTCTAATTGACCAAAATATTCTGATCACCAAGCTCTTCGTGGGAGACAATCTCATTCATTTGAGGGGTATGTCAAAATCTCGTTTTTAGAGGATGCTTAAAAAAATCTTTTTTTTTAACGAAATCGAACACAAATAAATGTTCTCGTCAGATTTGTTTTAGGTATGTATTTTCTCGTGTCGGCCACGAATCTACTCCATTGCTTGCTTCATGATATGCAAGGCAACAGTGAATATGAAAATTCTATTGTAAGTTTTGAGTGAAGGCAGGAAAGCAATAATTTTTCACTATGATTTAAAAGTCATTGCATTGTTCCATGAGAGAGAGAGAGTGAGTGAATGTCGCAGATGGCACTGTGGTTGGTTGGCGGCTCTGCAGTTCGACGGTGGTGTTGAAGGTGGACAGTGTGGGGAGAGAGAGAGGGTGCGGTGGCGCTGCAGGTCGACAGCGCGGGAGAGAGAGGGGGAAGGAGCAGGCGGCGCTACGATCGTCGGTAGAGATGCGATTTGTCGGCGAGAGTGAGAGGGAGTTGAAGAGACGGGGCAGGTGCATCGAGAGAGGGAGATGAAGAGGGTAGGGTTTTTGGTTTTTTTTAGAGATAGGGAGAGGGTAATAAATTTGAACGTGTACTGTACGTATTTCATTGGTTTATACTGTAGAGTTTAATTAAACGTGCGTTGCACAGGTTGGGATATGGACAAATTACACTATGGCCTTCTCCCATTATAGTAGTAGAGATAATTCCCTCATTTTACAATAATACATTAAATTGCATAAAATAACATGAAGCTAGCAATATCAATACAAATTCTAGCTCAGTACATCAAAATATCAAATCAAAACCAAAAATAGCAAAATTTTCGTCACAAAAATCAAAACTTTGACCGTTTGTAGCAAAGATTATCACTTTATATACCGATTTCTCTACTCTAACCATATAATTCTCTCATTTCACAAAGAGCCATCAAATTTCACCACCACATCCCACAAAAACAACAATAAAAATCACCAAAATTCCAGCACAAAAAAAAGATCGAAACTTTACCTTTCTGGATGTTGTAATCCGCCAAAGTCCTCCCATTCTCAAACTGCTTTCCAGCAAAGACCAACCTCTGCTGATCCGGCGGAATTCCTGCACCAAAAAATGCCCAAATTTCACCCCCAAAATTCAGCACGAAATTCAAAGCAGAATTGGAAAAAGATCTCACCTTCGTTGTCCTGGATCTTAGCCTTCACATTGTCGATGGTGTCGCTGCTTTTGACCTCGAGTGTGATCGTCTTCCCGGTCAGGGTTTTCACGAAGATCTACATTTTGACGGTGGTGAAACCCTCGAAACGGGATTGGGCTTATTTCATTGGTTTATATTGTAGATTTTAATTAAATATGAGTTGCACGGATTGAGATGTGGACAAATTACACTAAGGCCTTCTCCCATTATAGTAGTAGAGATGTGGAGAAATAATTAATGAACTTGGGATTCTAGGTATTACTCCTCATAGTCACCAATACTAGAAAACCTTTAGGGGCGTTTGGTACAAGGATTTTTTTTTTTTTTATTCCCAAGAATCATAAATCCTGGGATTTATGTTTCCTAGGACTTAAACATCTCTGGGAATGTTAGTTGGAAACTTAATTTCCTATGTTTGGTTAAGCTACATATTTTCCGAGAATGTTAATCTTATTATCCAAAATACCCCTCTCATACTTGTATTTAAATATATTATTCTACATTTTTCTCTAATAAATAAAGAAACATGTTTTAACTATTGATTGTTAAAGTTTAATATTTTCATAATATCAACATGTTTTAACTATTGATTATGAAAGTTTAATGATACATTCATATTATTCTTCTAGTTGGCTACTGAGATGCTTCTTATTTGAAGGTTATATTGCATCATAAACATTTTTTGTTCATTTATAGGTCGGCGAATTGTATCATCATTCAAATCATGTGTCTATTTGCTTGATCAAATTATATGTGGAAAGATGAATGGACTATAGTTTTCTTTCCTGAATCAACTTTAAAAGATCAATATCCTGTAAACAGCTGGAGAGAATTAAGATTCAATCAACCATCCTACATGAATTAGGTTTAATGTTTCTTCTGACATGACCGATAGATGGCGAGGTTGACGATATAAGCAAGACCTACGAGGGCTTGGCCATTTATCGCGTGATGGACAAGTCAAATTAACCCTTCATTAATATTTTCATAATATCATACAGTCAGTCCGGAAGGGTGATGGATTTGGGGTGAATGAATAAACAGGGTGATGGATTGGAGACGCGCGCAGGGGGGGGGGGGGGGGGGGGGGGGATTCTTAGATTCCCAAGTGCTGGGAAAATGTTACTTCTTTGAAAATACAATTGGGCATAATTGTATTTTCAAAGAAGTAACATTTTCTCAACACTTGGGAATCTAAGAATCCCCCCCCCCTCCCCCGGGAAAATTTTTGTGGAATTGTGGCAAAAAAAATTTCCAGGAATCTTAGTTTCCTGGGAATTTGAATTTAAAAATTAACATACCAAACATGGGAAACTAGATTCTCAAGTTAAGATTCCCAGAAAATCAAAAATAATCCTTGTATCAAACGCTCCCTTAGGGACATTTTTTGCTTCCTCTTTCTGAATGGGAGGTTGTAAACTGATGTAAGCAGAAATTGAACTTCAAACTTCTTGTCAACTCTAAGATGCTTTGCTATTGCAGAGGTGACTGCTTAATGCTTGGAGCAGAGGTGACTGCTTAATGCTTGGACATGCAAGGTATATATACTCACTATACAACCAGAAGTTATCTAAATTTGTAGAAATAGTTAAAGAACTTGGGGGTACTAGAGATTACTCCTCATAGGCTCATAGTCAAAGACATCAGAAAACCTTTAGAGCATCTGTAGTCGGTTGGTTCATTTGCCAAATTTTTTCAAAAAATAGATAAGATGGTGCTGTGGTCATTGGTTATATACCTAAAATTTGGGTTGTCTGCTATATTTGACAGACGATATAGGAATATTGAAAAAATAGCCTACGAAAGATGATATTTCATCTGTTCAATCAGACGAAAATCATCTTTCGTCGCTTAATTTTTATATATATTAATATATCAGACGAAAATGATTTCTCATTTGATCCATTTTTTAAAAAAAACGATCAGATGGAAAATCATTTTCCGTCAGATCAATTTTTTAATTATAACATCGGACGGGATGATACCCCTTCCCTTCCATTTCCCACCAATTAGGTGGAAAAAATCCTATAGACTGCGCTTATAAATATTTCTATGCGTATGAATTAGATTTTAATTAAATTTTACTTAAGAATTAAGAATTATTTAAGGTTTAATAAGATTTATTAGGATTAAATTAAGAGTTAATTAGGAATTATTTAAGAGTTTATTTATTTTTTCTTTTTTTTTTTAACTTCTGGGACAGGAATTGATTCCCCGTTGATTTTTTTAAAAAAAAATTAAAAAAGTAATGGACGGGAAATCATTTATCGTCCGTTGATTTTTTAAAACATAAGATCTTGGTTCAAACGACTATAGCTGAAAGTCAAATTTTCTATTTCTATATGCCAACTACCCAAATTTTGAGTCGGAACGACTCCAAATGCTCTTAGGGGGCTTTTATCTTCTGTTTGGAGGGAAGTTCGTACATGATACAAGCATAAATTAAACTTCAGACTTCTTGTCAATCTTAAGATGCATTACTGAAGGGCTACGACAACAGCTTGCAGCCTGTTTTTAATACAAACTAGTTTTACCTTTTTAAAAGAAAAGAAGAACAGTATAATTATAATTTGTTATTATCATTAATATGATAACAATACTAGTGCAATAACCAACAATAATTCACCTGCAATCCAATACCAATCACCTGCATCATTTCACCATTACAATTCTTCAAGCACTTTAAGCTTATATATATAGCATCTCCTTTTATGAGAGCTTTTATTCATTCATACATGAATAACACATACTATATAGTAGATCAACTTGTTCACTCCATGCACCCTTTTACTTCACCTCTTGCACACGATGCCGCGTCCCTTAAAGCCACTAGCACAATTCACTCCTCCGAGCTCAGTCACCATCCCAATCCCACCACGTTGCTTCCCGAACCTCGACATGGCGCAATCTGGAGCAAACAGTTCCGATGCCGAGAACAACTTATCACCTCCCATAATAGGCATCTTGGACGATATTTTCACCTTACTGACATACCCCTCGCGGTACGTCTGGCCCAACACACCGTGCACATCGTTGGTGAGGGAGTAGAACTTGAACCCTAATTCGAGGTGAGCATAGCAGTCGTCGGCTGTGATACCGTAGTTGTGAACCCTAGATTCTTCCTCTGTGATTGGGACAATGTTGGCAGTGATCTTGAACCTGCCTTCTACTTCAATGGTGACTGCATTGGTAGTGCTTGATCGGACGATGGATACAGCACCAGGGAGAGAAGATGACCGCCATGCAGCGCCTTCGTTGGTGGGAAGGGTGATGGCCTCTCCGTTGTAGGAGATGGCAAGGCGGTCGACAGAGTCGTCCCATGTGGCGGTTTTTAGGGCGGAGATGGAGAGTTGGCTATTCTGGTTGAAGAGGACGGCAATGGATTGGACCCAGGTGAAGTCGCGGGTCTTGGTTGGGTCACGCTTTCCGATGAAGTGGGCGTTGATGTGGAGGTCAGAGTCGGAAAGTAGGCAGAAGTCACGGTCCTTCTTGCCGTGGAAGTAGAAGGTGAGGCCATCACCACCAACGAAGCGGGGGTCTTGGCACACGCCTCCGGGCTTGTCACAAGCTGTATATATATATATAGATCGCACAATTAGTTTGGATTTAAGAAACAGATAGACATGCTGTTACAAACATGATGTTATTACTAATAGAATTAACTTGCAAAACTTTTTTAAAAATGAACATTTGAAATAGCTATTGTTGTATCAGATTGTTTGCCAGTGCCCACAATCGTATTTAATATGACACAACTTCTTAATAGAATTTCAAGGTTCATGGGTATGGTTATCTCTATCAGCATTTTTTTTTTTTTTAGTAGTAAGACTTTAATGAAGCAGGGTCGCTATATTACTATAACCCCTTCTACTTGGCAAGAAAAAAGAAATCATAGGTTAGATTCATAATATTAGCAAATACGAATACATACTGCAGACGGGGCGACAGAGGTCGCAGTCAACATAACACGATTGAGGGCAAGCGGCGGGGCAGTAGAACTGGTAGTCGCCGCACAAAGGGTACCCTTTCTTGTCATGGCATTTTACCTTCTTTGGCTCAGCATCAGCCTCACTAATGAGGAAGACAGCAGCACAGACAAGTACAAGACCCAAAATTGATCGAGCCATATCGAAAACTTGATTTGGTTTGTTTCAATCTATGAATCCAACAGGCTCAATACTTTCTATTTGATTTGGTTTGAATTGAAGTTTGGAGGGGGGGTTCCTATTTATAGGCAAGATATGGAGGTATATAGTTTGAGAATGATATTAGTTTAGTATAGTTGACTTGCTTCAGAATTAGGGTGCCTACAAATGCAGTAAGATGGGTTGAATTAAAAAGAACAAGGGATCTGCCGGGAATAAAGTTCTTGGTCTTGGGTTTTCCATCGATTGGTTGGGATGGCATCGAAAATTCGGATTAACTCCTGTAATTTCTTTTTTACATGGAAGTCCAGTGCACATGATCCAACTATTATTTGTTGCAATATTGATGGGCAGTCGAATCATGAATCATGATGTGCTGAGAGGATCCAAATCCTTGGAGTCGTCTCTGCTCAATTTTTTCGGAGCAATTTTTTTCTTTTTTTTTCTAATTAACCTGAAGCAAGCATAATTTGAAATTCGAGCATCTTGAACACTGCTCAGAGAATATACCAATGTAACAGTTACTGAAACACCTGTCAGTGTCAATGTTGTAATGTTAGGTTATACAAGTTACATTCATGTGGGCAAAACCTTTCCTGATGCTTTAAGCCTAGCTAAGATGCTAATTGATTTATAATTAAGATCCATGTGATATGAAGGGCATTGTACATCCAACTTATAAACATGCATTATTCTGTTATTATAAATGATTGAATTAGAGTGAGTATTGTGGCAACTTGCACAGTCTCTACGCATCCTTTTCCTACCATACATAATACATTTATGTAGAGAATACGTTTGTCTGTATTGGTGTAGCGTAAATGCCCCACAAATGGTTTGATACAGATCCTCTCGAATAGTTTTTCTACTGGATTGTCCAGTTCACATGATTCATCCGTCCACATTGATGTGAGTTTCATGCTAGATTCAACAAAAAAAAACTGATGGATATTTGGTATTGTATTTATTTAGTTAGCATGCATTGCATTTATTTAGTTAATCATTAACTCATGTTTGAGAGACAAATAAACTGACCAAGAAGCTATGAGATATTCTAACCCAAGACAATCTTAATTATCATTCAAACTCAAACCCTATTCATAACCTATCTTAGCTAACTAACTCCCCGTATCTCTCATCTACCCAACTTTCCCACGATCTCTTCCCAAACAAACTCACCATGATCCCCTCAACTTCTTTTCTCGTTCTTTATTCCCATACATCACGTTTCTTTTTATATCAACCCAACAATATCTCTCTCTCTCTCTCTCTCTCTCGTGTGTGCTCAACACCCGACACCCCCTCTCCCTCGTCCCTTGCGCACCCGACCAGCCGCCCACCAACACCAGCCAGAAGCACCCTGGACTCCATTCAAATCCAGACCACCACCTCACCCGAACTTCACCTCCAAACCCGACAGACAACCACCTCCTTCAACCCCGTGCCTCCACTCAAACCCGAACCCATCAACAACTCCACCTCCATCATCCCGACGTTACTCCACTGCCTTCATCAATCCCAAACCCGAACTCTAATCCAAACCCGATCCAAGTTGACCCTGAACCCGACGTCTCAGCCATCATTGTTGCTGCCCTCTCTTGTCAGAAGCAGAGCACGAACCGGAGCACAAGTAGGAGCGTATCTCTCGTTATAGATATCTATTTTGAGAAATGAGATTTAAAACGTGAAGTGTCCAGATTTTCTAGCCTACCGAATGACTGTCTTATACTGAGATTAGACTGAGTTCTTGTAGCAAAACTTAGACTTATATATATGCATATTGTAGCTTTTCGAGTGTAGAAACCAGAATTTTTTACGGTTTCACAATCTGAATTGTAATTTGTGAGATATTGAGGATTCAGTCCAAGTGCGTCTAAACTTCTAGATTGTTGTTTAAAAATATTGTCCCGGTGATAGACTTTGTGTGGAATCATTGTAACGTCCCGCCCCAATACTCAGACAATTTATATATTTATTAGTATTATTTATAGTATAACTGCCCACCATAGACTGTTTCTCAAAAGGTGATTAACCAATTAGGTGACTCTTGATCATAGGCAATTATATTTATTAATTAATTATCTTGTATTAATCCTGATATGGGACAATCTCAAACCATACACCATCAGTCCCACAGTACAGGTAATTCCGAAGACTATTTCACTCACACCTCGATAATTTCGGGGACTATCTCACACCGCAGATCATTCTGATGGTACTACTCCACACCCGATGTCGAAAATCGGTTCTGATAGCATTTGTAACGCCCTGCCCCAATACTCAGACAATTTATATGTAACACCCCAGAAGGAAGTGAAATATTATATATATATATATATATTTATATGTAACACCCCAGAAGGAAGTGAAATATTATATATATATATATATATATATATATATATATATATATATATATTACTTATTCTAAACTAAGTTAAGATTTAAATAGATTGGTGCATGATTATTGAATTAAATAGCCATGCATGTTTATACACTAGGGTTAGGGTTAGGGTATGGTAACCTAGGGTTAAGGCTAACCCTCATCCTAATCAAACCCTAGCACACATTTTGATGATGATCTAAAGGTTGGAATTGCACATGAAGAAGATCTTCAAGAGGACTTTTTAGTTGACTTGGGAAACTTCTAGTCCTAAGTGCTGGCATTTGATCACACCCTCTACCTCCATTCACTCCCACACAGGCTCGACCCAGCCCAGAGGCAGCCGATGCAACTGCATCAGGCCCCTAAAAAATCCAAAAAAGGGGGTCCCGTTTTCAGAAAGATAAAAAAATCAAATTCCAGCAAAGGGGAAGCCCCAGTTTCCTCTCATCTTCTTCTTTCCCTTTATAATCTTTTCAGCAAAGGGGAAGAAAAAAAAAGTGAAAAAAAGAGAAAAAAAGAGAGGGGAATTTCCAGCAATAAAACCCTAAAAATCAAATTCCCCCAAATTCCTTTCACATCGTTTGAATCCTTACTCTCAGGTGAGCATCTCATCATCACATCTTAGGGTTTTGCAACATCTGAAATTTAGTTCGTTCTAGATTTGGTTATTGTAGCTTGTTGACTATTCTAGTATCTCGAAATTTAGGCGTCAACTTCCAATTTTGACTGGGTTGTTTTTGTATGATTGAAGTGTCATGTTGAGTCCATCAAGTTTATTTTTTTGCGTAATTTATGATTGTAAACAGCCAACCCTGTTAATTCTGAGGAATCAATTGGTTTAATAAGCTATTTTGAAGTGATAAGTTAGTTGATGAGATTCATGAGATGATCCATATTCAGGCCTACGGGAGCAAACAATAATTTACAATGGGTAATTTTTAAACTTAAGGCTTTCTTGTATTTAAATATATTATTCTACATTTTTCTCTAATAAATAAAGAAACATGTTTTAACTATTGATTATGAAAGTTTAATATTTTCATAATATCAACATGTTTTAACTATTGATTATGAAAGTTTAATGATACATTCATATTATTCTTCTAGTTGGCTACTGAGATGATTCTTATTTGCATCATAAACGTTTTTTGTTCAATTATGGGTCGGCGAATTGTATCAACATTCAAATCATGTGTCTATTTGCTTGATCAAATTATATGTGGAAAAATGAATGGACTATAGTTTTCTTTCCTGAATCAACTTTAAAAGATCAATATCCTGTAAACATCTGGAGAGAATTAAGATTCATTCAACCATCCTACATGAATTAGGTTTAATGTTTCTTCTGACATGGCCAATAGATGGCGAGGTTGAGGATATAGGCAAGACCTACAAGGGCTTGGCCATTTATCGCGTGATGGACAAGTCAAATTAACCCTTCATTAATATTTTCATAATATCATATAGTCAGTCCGGAAGGGTGATGGATTTGGGGTGAATGAATAAACAGGAAGGGTGATGGATTGGAGACCGGGGGGGGGGGGGGAGTTGGAGGGGCGAGGAGGAGGAGGAGGAGAAGGGGCGGAGGGAGCCGATGGAACTAGTGTTAGGGTTTGGGGGTGGAGTTTGAGGGGGGGGGGGGGGGGGGGAGGAGGAGGATAAGGGGCGGAGGGAGCCTATGGAACTAGGGTTAGGGTTTGGGGGTGGAGTTTTAAGGGGGGGGGGGGGGGGTGGCATAATTGTATTTTCAAAGAAGTAACATTTTTCCAAGCACTTGTGATTCTTGGAAAAATGTTACTTCTTTGAAAATACAATTATGCGCCCCCCCACCCCCCATGGGAAAAATTTTGTGGGAATTGTGGCAAAAAAAAATTCCAGGAATCTTAAGAACATTTTTTGAGAATCTGAATTTAAAAATTAACATACCAAACATGGGAAACTAGATTCCCAAGTTAAGATTCCAAGAAATTCAAAAATAATCCTTGTACCAAACGCCCCCTTAAGGACATTTTTTACTTCCTCTTTCTGGATGGGAGGTCGTAAACTGATGTAAGCAGAAATTAAACTTCGGACTTCTTGTCAACTCTAAGATGCTTTGCTATTGCAAAGGTGACTGCTTAATGCTTGGACATACAAGGCATCTATACTCACTATACAATCGGAAGTTATCTAAATCTGTAGAAATAGTTAAAGAACTTGGGGGTACTACAGATTACTCCTCATAGGCTCATAGTCAAAGACATCAGAAAACCTTTAGAGCATCTGTAGTCGGTTGGTTTATTTGCCAATTTTTTCAAAAAATAGAAAAGACGGTGCTGTGGTCATTGGCTATATACCTAAAATTTGGGTAATTGGTGAATAGTTGTCTGCTATATTTGACAGACGATATAAGAATATTGAAAAAATAGCCGATGAAAGATGATATTTCGTCTGTTCAATCAGACGAAAATCATCTTTCATTGCTTAATTTTTATATATATTAATATATCAAACGAAAATGATTTCTCATTTGATCCATTTTTTAAAAAAAACGATCAGATGGAAAATCATTTTCTGTCAGATCTATTTTTTAATTATAAAATCGGACGGGATGATACCCTGTCCCTTCCATTTCCCACCAATTTGGTGGAAAAAATCCTATGGACTACGCTTATAAATATTTCTATGCGTATGAATTAGATTTTAATTAAAATTTAATTAAGAATTAAGAATTATTTAAGGTTTAATAAGATTTATTAGGATTAAATTTAGAGTTAATTAGGAATTATTTAAGAGTTTATTTTTTTTCTTTTTTCTTTAACTTCTCGGACAGTAATTGATTCCCCATCCGTTGATTTTTTATTTTAAAAAAATAAAAAAGTAATGGACAGGAAATTATTTATCGTCCGTCGATTTTTTAAAACATAAGATCTTGGTTCAAACGACTATAGCTGAAAGTCAAATTTTTTATTTCTAAATGTCAAATACCCAAAATTTTGAGTCTGAAGGAACTGCAATTCCTCTTAGGGGGCTTTTTTTCTTCTGTCTGGAGGGAAGTTCGTACATGATACAAGCATAAATTAAACTTCAGACTTCTTGTCAATCTTAAGATGCTTTACTGAAGGGCTACGACAACAGCTTGCAGCCTGTTTTTAATACAAACTAGTTTTACCTTTTTAAAAGAAAAGAAGAACAGTATAATTATAATTTGTTATTATCATTAATATGATAACAATACTAGTGCAATAACCAACAATAATTCACCTACAATCCAATACCAATCACCTGCGTCATTTCACCATTACATTTCTTCAAGCACTAAGCTTATAATATATATATAGCATCTCCTTTAATGAGAGCTTTATTCATTCATACATGAATAACACATACTATATAGTAGAACTTGTTCACTCCATGCACCCTTTTACTTCACCTCTTGCACACGATGCCGCGTCCCTTAAAGCCACTAGCACAATTCACTCCTCCGAGCTCAGTCACCATCCCAATCCCACCACGTTGCTTCCCGAACCTCGACATGGCGCAATCTGGTGCAAACAGTTCCGATGCCGAGAACTCCTTATCACCTCCCATAATAGGCATCTTGGACGATATTTTCACCTTACTGACATACCCCTCGCGGTACGTCTGGCCCAACACACCGTGCACATCGTTGGTGAGGGAGTAGAACTTGAACCCTAATTCGAGGTGAGCATAGCAGTCGTCGGCTGTGATACCGTAGTTGTGAACCCTAGATTCTTCCTCTGTGATTGGGACAATGTTGGCGGTGATCTTGAACCTGCCTTCTACTTCAATGGTGACTGCATTGGTAGTGCTTGATCGGACGATGGATACAGCACCAGGGAGAGAAGATGACCGCCATGCAGCGCCTTCGTTGGTGGGAAGGGTGATGGCCTCTCCGTTGTAGGAGATGGCAAGGCGGTCGACAGAGTCGTCCCATGTGGCGGTTTTTAGGGCGGAGATGGAGAGTTGGCTATTCTGGTTGAAGAGGACGGCAATGGATTGGACCCAGGTGAAGTCGCGGGTCTTAGTTGGGTCACGCTTTCCGATGAAGTGGGCGTTGATGTGGAGGTCAGAGTCGGAGAGGAGGCAGAAGTCACGGTCCTTCTTGCCGTGGAAGTAGAAGGTGAGGCCATCACCACCAATGAAGCGGGGGTCTTGGCACACGCCTCCGGGCTTGTCACAAGCTGTTTATATATATATAGATCGCACAATTAGTTTGGATTTAAGAGACAGATAGACATGCTGTTACAAACATGATGTTATTACTAATAGAATTAACTTGCAAAACTTTTTTAAAAATGAACATTTGAAATAGCTATTGTTGTATCAGATTGTTTGCCAGTGCCCACAATCGTATTTAATATGACAAAACTTCTTAATAGAATTTCAAGGTTCATGGGTATGGTTATCTCTATCAGCATTTTTTTTTATAGTAGTAAGACTTTAATGAAGCAGGGTCGCTATATTACTATAACCCCTTCTACTTCGCAAGAAAAAAGAAATCATAGGTTAGATTCATAGTATTAGCAAATACGAATACATACAGCAGACGGGGCGACAGAGGTCGCAGTCAACATAACACGATAGAGGGCAAGCGGCGGGGCAGTAGAACTGGTAGCCGCCGCACAAAGGGTACCCTTTCTTGTCATGGCATTTTACCTTCTTTGGCTCAGCATCAGCCTCACTAATGAGGAAGACAGCAGCACAGACAAGTACAAGACCCAAAACTGATCGAGCCATATCGAAAACTTGATTTGGTTTGTTTCAATCTATGAATCCAACAGTCTCAATACCTTCTATTTGATTTGGTTTGAATTGAAGTTTGGAGGGGGGGTTCCTATTTATAGGCAAGATATGGAGGTATATAGTTTGAGAATGATATTAGTTTAGTATAGTTGACTTGCTTCAGAATTAGGGTGCCTGCAAATGCAGTAAGATGGGTTGAATTAAAAAGAACAAGGGATCTGCCGGGAATAAAGTTCTTGGTCTTGGGTTTTCCATCGATTGGTTGGGATGGCATCGAAAATTCGGATTAACTCCTGTAATTTCTTTTTTACATGGAAGTCCAATGCACATGATCCAACTATTATTTGTGGTAATATTGATGGGCAGTCGAATCATGATGTGCTGAGAGGATCCAAATCCTTGGAGTCGTCTCTGCTCAATTTTTTCGGAGCAATTTTTTTTTCTTTTTTTCCTAATTAACCTGATGCAAGCATAATTTGAAATTGGAACGTCTTGAACACTGCTAAGAGAATATACCACTGTAACAGTTACTGAAACACCTGTCAATGTCAATGTTGTAATGTTAGGTTATACAAGTTACATTCATGTGGGCAAAACCTTTCCTGATGCTTTAAGCCTAGCTAAGATGCTAATTGATTTATAATTAAGATCCATGTGATATGAAGGGCATTGTACATCCAACTTATAAACATGCATTATTCTGTTATTATAAATGATTGAATTAGAGTGAGCATTGTGGCAACTTGCACAGTCTCTACGCATCCTTTTCCTACCATACATAATACATTTATGTAGAGAATACGTTTGTCTGTATTGGTGTAGCGTAAATGCTTCACAAATGGTTTGATACAGATCCTCTCGAACAGTTTTTCTACTGGATTGTCCAGTTCACATGATTCATCCATCCACATTGATGTGAGTTTCATGCTAGATTCAACAAAAAAAACTGATGGATATTTGGTATTGTATTTATTTAGCACTACAAAAGATACTGGTTTTACCGGCGATTATTCCCCGGCGTTTTACTAGTAGCGCCGGGGTAGGGAGCGAGTAGGAATTGGGCGCCAGATGGGATGGTAATACACCGGCGGTCGATTTAAAACGCCGGCGTATGTTAGTATTCACCGGCGTTTTACTTTAAAACGCCGGTGAAGTTTATTATTCACCGGCGTTTTTATTATAAACGCCGGCGAATATACGGACACATTCACCGGTGTGTCTAATTAAAATGCCGGTGAATAACTGCGATAAAACCCGCGAACCCTAATCTTTCGCTCGCCATTTTCCCAACCCCCCCCCCCCCCCCCCCCCCCCAAAAAAAAAGGAAGGGGCGCTTCGTTTCCCTCCTTCCTCGCTCTACTTCCCGCGCGTTTGCCTCCGCCGCTTCGTCCTCTTCGACGGCCTTCGACCTTTCGAAATCGTCCCTTCTTCCCTTCGTCCTTTTCGATTTTCCTCTTCCCTCTCTCTATTTGGAGGTGAATCGGCGGTCGCCCCGCTCTCTCTCTCTCCTACGCCCCCGCCCTCGTCGCCCCGCTCCCTCTCTCTCTCTTCGGTATGATCTCTTGATTTCCCTTATTTTTCAAAAAAAGCAGCTTTTTTCAGTTTATTCATCTTGATTTCCTTAACATGAATGGTTTAGTTGAGATGAAGAATTAATAGAAAAATATATGCTTAGATAATGAAAATTTTCATCTTCTTTTACTGTTAATGAAGCTGATTTCATGCATCTGATTGTCTTCATGGCATGTTTGTTTTTTTACCCAAAATGGGTTCACTGTGAACTGAGGATGCTCTAGGTACGTATGCCAATATCCTCCGGCCGGATATGCACAACAATTGGATTTTAGATTTAGTTGGGCACAGTGAATTAGTAGAGCAACATATAAGCTCACATAATGGGAAATTTTCATTTTCAGATACTGTTAAAGTAACCTGATTGCAATCTTTGGCATGGTTTTTTAACACAAAATGGGTTCACTTCCAAACTAAGTATGCTGCTAGCATACCCATTTTCTTTCACTGTTAATGAAGCTGATTTCATGCATCTGATTGTCTTCTTGGCATGCATGTTTTTTTACCCAAAATGGGTTCACTGTGAACTGAGGATGCTATAGGTACGTATGCCAAAATCCTCCGGCCGGATATGCACAACAGTTGAAATTTAGATATAGTTGGGCTAAAGAAGTAGTAGAGCAACATATAAGCTCAGATAATGGTAAATTTTTCATTTTCAGATACTGTTAAAGTAACCTGATTGCAATCTTTGGCATGGTTTTTAACACAAAATGGGTTCACTTCCAAACTAAGTATGCTGCATAGCATCCCCATTTTCTTTTACTGTTAATGAAGCTGATTTCATGCATCTGATTGTCTTCTTGGCATGCATGTTTTTTTACCCAAAATGGGTTCACTGTGAACTGAGTATGCTATAGGTACGTTGTTGATTCTTGATTTTGATGATCACAACATAGTGCAACATGTGTCTATGTTATACAGCTAACATTGCAGTACACAGACCAAAGACAATTCTAGCTGAACAAATGAACAAGCTCAAAAGGATAAAAGATGAAGACTTCAAGACAAGGATCAAGACTCAATTCAAGACTCAAGACTCAAGACTTCAAGCTCAAATGTGTTATATTGTTGTGTCTTATAAACATTGTATTTTTTACGTTTGTTGAGTCTTAGTCTGATGTAAAGCCTTGTCACACACACACACACTCAAAATATTTCATAATGTGTGTTTCTTAAAAACCCCCAAAAAGAGTCAAAACAGTTTGAAGAATTTTAACTCTTGAGTACCAGTCGACTTAAGCTTCTGCCAGTCGACTGATAGTACAAAACTGTTTAAAATTATTCAAACTCTGATCAGTCGACTCATATGGCAACCCAGTCGACTGTTCGAGAGCTTTAAACCGTTTTCTGTTTTTCAAAATCGAATTTTTTCAAACTCAAAAGCTCAGATCCGTTGGTTGACAGTTGAGTAACTGTTTTTTTCAACGTTCAGGAGATCAAACTCTTTAAATAGAGTTTCAGATCTCACTGAAAGATCTACATGATTTTCATACACTCGAGCATTCTTGTGAAAAACATTCTAAGTGATTTTCTGTGAGAAACAAAGCTTTCAAGTTCATACACTTTGGTTCTCTACATTCAGTCCAGTATAGCATTGAATTCGCTCTGGACTGAGTATAGAAGTCGACCTATTCTCTTAGCCACGTGCATCAACACATACAACAACAAGGCTATAGGTTGACTATAAAGTATTCTTGTTCTCTTGCTCTCGGTTGGAGAGTGTTTTTGACTCTTGGTTGTAGAGTCGGTGTCTTTTCACTCTTGGTAGTAGAGTGGGTTGCTTTCTCTGGTTGAGAGAAAGGACTACGGGTTAGACAAGGTTGTTGTCGTAACGCCGTAGGGTATTCTTGTAATTTTTCAAGAATAGTGAAAATCTCAAGTGGGTTGCTTGGGGACTGGATGTAGGTCGGGAGGACCGAACCAGGATATATCTTGTGTACTCTGTGATTGATTATCTTGTGTTTGCATTCACTTCTGTTTATTTTAATTCTGCAAAAAGTTTCTGGACAGTCGACTTCTTGAACCATCAGTCGACTGGTCAGTGTCGTTTGTAGTTGTAATTCCATTGTGCCTTCAGTCGTCTGTCTTATTCAGCAGTCGACTGCACAGAGTTGTTATTTTCAATTATTTTGAACATATCAGTCGACTGGTCCTTATCTCAGTCGACTGCACCGAGAAAAATTTCCGCAGTTTTTATTAAACACTATTCACCCCCCCTCTAGTGTTTGTTGTCTTGCCTACAGGATCCAACATACGTATGCCAAAATCCTCCGACCGGATATGCACAACAATTGGATTTTAGATTTAGTTGGGCTAAAGAAGTAGTAGAGCAACATATAAGCTCAGTTAATGGAAATTTTCATTCTCAGAAACTGTTAGAGAAGCTGATTGCCATCTTAGGCATGATTTTTTAACAAAATGGGTTCACTTCCAAACTAAGTATGCTGCTAGCATCCTCATTTTCTTTTACTGTTAGTGAAGCTTATTTTCATGCATCTGATTGTTATCTTGGCATGTTTTTTTTGACCAAAATGGGTTCGCTGTGAACTGAGGATGCTATAGGTACGTATGCCAAAATCCTCCGGATACGCACAACAATTGGGTTTTAGATTTAGTTGGGCTGAAGAAGTAGTAGAGCAACATATAAGCTCAGATAATGGGAAATTTTTCATTTTCAGATACTGTTAAAGTAACCTGATTGCAATCCTTGGCATGGTTTTTTAACAAAATGGGTTCACTTCCAAACTAAGTATGCTGCATAGCATCCCCAGTTTCTTTCACTGTTAATGAATTGAAGCTTATCCCATGCATCTGATTACCATCTTGGCATGTTTTTTTGACCAAAATGGGTTCACTGTGAACTGAGGATGCTATAGCTCTATGCCAAAATCCTCCGGCTATGTACAATAATTGGTTCACTCTGAAAAATATATGCTTACATACTGGACATTTTTATTTTTCTTTTACTGTTTCTTTTGTTTAGTATTATTATTATTATTATTATTATTATGAGATAAGTGATTATTAGTAGTCATGAACAGAATAGTTCATGAGTCATCAGATCTTCTTGTTACCGTAGTTACAGCACGACGCGCTCATTATTCGGCCGATTCCTCTTCATCAGCAAAATACCCTTTACCATCATCATCTCCTTGAACGGAAAGCCAAATACAGGGGAGACTATAGTCAATTTTTTTTTATGCTCGAACACAGGGTGTGCGATAAAATACCACTAAGGTGGTTGTGATCATTTCCACAAAAGGTCGTTTAGGGTTTGGTGAATAGAGTAGATTGTGTTAAGATGTAGTTTTTTTTTGTACATTTTTTGGAGCCACAATTTCTTTATTTTACAGTTAAAGATTATATCGTTTATTTATTTGCAGCTAGGGATGGTTTTTAAATAGGTGAAATTTAATATACAAAATGCTTTTTACTGTTATTACTATTTAATATATCAAATTTTAATTTCAGACTGTGTGCAATTGATATAATGGATAGAAGTTGGATTAGTAAACCACGATTATCCAAGGAGTACCGTGATGGTATTAAAGATTTTATTATCTTTGCCAAACGACATTCCCGTGATCCCAACCTAATCCTTTGTCCATGCCTCCGCTGTACAAATTGTATGCTGAGGACATGTGACGTAGTACATACACACTTGGGTGTCAACGGTTTTCTTCAAGGGTACACAAGGTGGTTTTGTCATGGAGAGGATCATACGGCAGCTCCTGTTCGTCCGGTTGTATTAGAAAATGAAGTTGAGCCCTTAGTGAACGAAGACTTAAGCGTTCCCGATGAAATGCATACTTTGTTACAAGATGCCATGGGGATTCATAATGTTCCTTTTCATACCAATAACCCAACAACCGAAGTTCACAATGAGTCAACAGAAACAAACCAGATTGGTGGTGGGGTGGACGAGGAAATGTCTGGCCCCATCCCTGAAAATAATAAGCAGCAAGAATCCTTCACTAAGTTACTTGAAGATGCTAGTACTCCGTTGTACCGCGACTGCACCAAATTTTCTAAGTTCTCATTCATTGTCAGACTATTTCAGATTAAATGTTTAAACGGGTGGTCTGCTAAGTCCTTCACTATGCTACTTGAATTGTTGAATGAAGCATTTTCTGAAATCTGTATTCCAAACTCAGCCTATAAAATCAAAAAATTTCTAAGTTCTCTCGATCTAGGATATGAGAAGATAGCAGCATGTCCAAATGACTGTATGCTTTTCACGAGTGGTAAGGAAAGTCTGGAGAATTGCGAAGTGTGTGGTTCTTCGAAATGGAAAGAAAGACCAAATCAAGACGAGGGAGCCAGTGGATCTACTAAGCGAAGTAGGAAAAAGAAGCCTGCCAAAACATTGCGTTACTTTCCTCTGATTCCTAGGCTACAAAGGTTGTTTATGTCTACGAAAACTTCTTCTGATATGAAATGGCATGCTGAAGGTCGCACTAATGATGGGATTCTTAGACATCCTGCTGATTCTCAATCTTAAAAAAAATTTGATGAAAGATATCCTGAGTTTGCAGAAGATCCTCGAAATGTGAGACTTGGACTAGCTAGTGATGGTTTCAACCCTTTCAGACAAATGAGTAGTACATACAGCATATGGCCGGTTGTGTTGATACCATACAATTTGCCGCCTTGGAAATGCATGAAGCAGTCCTCATTTATTTTGTCCATGATAGTTCCTGGACCGAAAGGTCCTGGAAATAATATAGATGTGTACCTACAACCGTTAATAGATGAACTTCAGAAGTTGTGGGTGGGTGTTCCAACCTATGATGCTGTGGCTAAATAAACATTTTCTCTTCGTGCCGTGTTGTCTTGGACAATCAATGATTTTCCAGCATATGCTAATTTATCTGGATATAGTACTAAAGGACGTTATGCATGTCCATGTTGTGCTGACCAAACTAGTTCAAGGTGATTGTACAATGGCAGAAAGTTTTGCTATATGGGTCATAGGAGATGGTTGCCTGACACACATATATTTCGGGCAGAGGCAGCGACATTTGATGGCACCGACGAGTGGGAACATGCTCCTGGGTCTTCTTCTAGTTCAGATATTTTGAGGCGGGTAGATGGTCATTAATTCAAATATGGAAAAGAACCAGAAGTCAGGACAAAGGGCAAGAAAAGGGCAAGGCCGGAGCAAGGTGAGGAGATCGATCTATATGGCGAAGATGAGGATCAAAACTTGACGAGTTTAGGTGCATGGAAGAAGAAGAGTATTTTCTTCAAGTTGCCGTATTGGAAATTCAACTTACTGCGACATAATTTAGATGTGATGCATATCGGAAAAAATATTGGTGAGAATTGTATAGGAACAGTTATGGGAGATGATCGGAAGACAAAGGACAATCTCAAGAGCCGACTTGATTTGAAGTCAATGGGCATCCGACATGAGTTGCACCCAGAAGAATTGTCGAACGGGAAAGTACTCCTACATCCTGCAATCTATTCAATGTCAAAATCGGAGTTGGAGTTGTTTTGCAAAGTACTACTTGAACTTAAAGTCCCCGATGGCTATTCTTCTAACATGGCAAGATGTGTCAACTTTAAAGAGAAGAGGCTTCAGGGTCTAAAGTCACACGACTACCACATCCTAATGCAGGATCTCCTTCCTGTGGCCCTAAGGTCTTCAATGTGTGAGCAAGTCACTACTGTCCTGAAAGATCTTTGTAGCATATATAAAGGTATTTGCTCAAGAATGCTTCGTGTTGAAGATCTGGACCAATTGGAGCAGCAGGCGACATTGACACTTAGTAAAATGGAGATGATATTTCCTCCATCGTTCTTCACTATTATGATTCACTTGATAATCCACCTTGCTTGTGAAGCCAGAATCGGCGGTCCTGTTCACTATCGGTGGATGTACCCCATTGAGAGGTAAAATAATTCATTCATCTTACGAAATTGAATTTTCAAAAGCTCATTTCTTTTAATCCCCTAATTCGCTCTAGTTTATTAATTGTACATGTTCAGGTACCTATACCGGCTAAAGGGTTATGTGAAAAATAGAGCATATCCTGAAGGGTCAATAGCCCAGGGATATCTATCAGAGGAGTGCTCACATTTTTTTTCCAGGTATTTGCCTGGTGTGGAGACATCTTCCAGTAGACCACGTAGAAATCCAGACATTTCCAACCTTGATGGTGCTCAATATCTTTTTGATACCGCTGGCACTACTGTTGGTAAAGTTGATGCATTTGAGCTCGATAGCTTAGCGTGGGAACAGGCACATCGATATGTGCTAGACCATCATGCATCAGTGGAACCATTTCGAAAGTAAGTTGCTTTTGAATTTAAATCGAATACAGTGAAAACCGCGGAGTTCGATATTTTTGATACTTTTGTTATTCCTAATTTCAATTGCTTGTTTTTTAGCGAATTTGTCAGGGACATCAAACGAAGGGCTAGACCAAGAAGACTACCACCACGTGAACAAAACAAGCTGATGAATGAAAAATTTCATAAGTGGTTTGAATCTCATGTAGGTGAATTACAGTTATGCAAGTTAATCTTTATGTTAGTGTAGGTGCCCTAGAGGCAATACAATGATCAGTATTATTGACATTATGTTCTTTTGATTATATTAATAATTTATTATGCTTCGTATTTACTGCGTTATAAATATTAGCATGATAAATGTCCTTAGATTATTAATACGAACTATATGACCATGAGATTATATATAGTATAATAATCTTAAATGTCCCTAGTCGAGTATTATTATTATTAGGACAGTAATAATACATTGAGACTAGTATGTTGATTGATTGATGACCACCTCTCATGGGTCATTAGTATAGAGATACTAAAATCAATACATAGGTAAATGTAAGAGTACATTGTACTGGACAGACCCACTGTGAGATTCTACATGGAATGAATTAATAAGTGTCATAAGTAATCTCACTGTGATAATGGTGTAATGGTCCTCTGACCTGAAATCATTATATTTCTACACGAAAATTAATGTACTTTGATTCTATCAAAAGTTATCTTTAATCGGGTAATGATAAAGATAGTATTGGGTTCATTATGAATCGTGTGAGAAATATGAATGATCTAGAAGGAATTTAACCCTCCTAATTTTAGGAGCGATATTATCGGCCTCTTGTTTGAGTGAGACTATGAAATGCATGGCCATGCTCAAATATTGATTTGTTTGAATAGTCTACTCATCGATCAAGAAAATAAAGATTAAATTATTAAGAGGATGACACGTCCCATGCCTCTAGTTTAATCTATAATATCAAGGTTAAAAGGATTATATTACATGGAGACATTAGTCACGAAAGGTTTAATTGAATCACCAATTATTATTATTACTTGGGTAGCAATGATGTATTACTAGATGCCGCTCATTGTTTATAATTTTATTATAAGATAATAAAATTATTGCCAACGTAATAATAACCTAAAGGGTCACACACATAGAACGTTTAAAAGGAGTATTAATTTAAATTCGGAATTTAAATGATTCGAAATTAGTTATTTAATTAATTGAGTTGGACTTAATTAATTAAAGGATAATTCGAATTTAAATCAGATTGGTCTTATCAGAAGCCAAACTGATTACGGTTAATTCGAATTTAAATGATAAAACCAAATCAGATTGGTCTTATCAGAAGCCAAACTGATTACGGTTAAGCCCACCTCTTATCTCTCCCTATAAATACATAGAGATGTATTGGATTAGGATGATCTTTGACAAATCTGTTTTCCACAGAAAACCCTAGCCGCTCAACGGTTGAGAGGCAAAAGAGAGAGAGAGAGAGGCAAGCATCATCGGCTAGTACCGGCTCCCTCGATCGTTGGACGATCGGACGTTCGTGTGGACTGCCTTAGAGACGCGGATCTAGCTACTAGGGCTGCGTGGTGATTGCAACCTCCATCTTTCAGCCTTCGTAAAGCTCCGAAAGGTAAAATTTTATTTATCCATTATTAGCCATGTCTTGTACACGGATCCATGAGTTAGGGTTTCGGATCTGTCTTTTTCGCTGCGTTTGTGCCCCGAAACCCTTCACTTTATTATATCTACATTTTCTATGGTGCTGATATGATTTGCGCAAAATTAATAGGTACATTCTTTGGGTCCTGAAGGTGCGTCATCTGAAATACAAGTACTTGCCAAAGGTCCCTATCAGATGGTCAAAAGATACGGAGGATACATATTCAATGGTTTTAGATTTCGTACTAAGGATCGTGAATGTAATTTGAAGTCTCAAAATAGTGGAATGGTAGTGACGTCTAAGACTAGAAGTTATGCTTCCAAATCGGACACGAGGCCTGTAGATGGAGATCTCGACTACTATGGAGTGCTCACGGATATCATTGAGTTGAATTATTTTGGCCATTTCCGTGTTGTCTTATTTCGTGGGGATTGGGCTGTTTGATAGGAATTTTGCTAACAACAAGGACAAGCTTGGCTTCACAGTTGTAAACTTCTCAAAATTGATTCACATCGGTACACACATTAGCCATGAGCCATTTGTGTTTCCATCCCAAGTGCAACAAGTGTTCTACATTGAAGATCCAACCCTGCCAAAATCGTATGTGGCTATCCCTATGCAACCAAGAGATGTATTCCAACTGGGCGATACTTCAGACGATGAAGACGGTGAAGACATGAACAGTTACATTGCTTCTGAGTTTTCTGTGTTTGATGTAAACACAACCGATGTTGGAATTTGCGGAACTTGGCTCCACAAGGATGGAGAAGAGGGCGATGTACTGGAAGATGTCGTATTGTAGTTTACATGCTTTTCAATTGGGTTTATTATATGTCTGTAATTTTATATCTTAAATCTTGTTGTAATATTATGTCAGTAATTTCGAATATGTTCATTGTGAATTTAATACACTGGTTTAATTATCTTTCTATTTTCTACTGCTTGGTATTATTTACATTAAACTATGCTTAGTGTCATTTGAACCAAACTATCGTTATAATTTAATCTGTTACAAATCTCATTTTTTTAATTTTTTTACAATTATGTCGGTTTGTTAATCCTACTAAAGTACAAATTTTATGATAGTTATTATAAACATGTTATTAATTAAATTTGCATATCTAAGGAAGTTATCGAATCCTTGACAGGTACAACATGCCGAGGCGTGGAAAGAGGGTAAATATAAATGATGGCAACGAGAGCCATGGGGATGAGCAGCCACTAAATAATAGTGGTAGTCAAACATATGAGAGTGAGGGTAGCACGCCGCCCACTGTCAAAAAACATCGGTAAGTCTTAAAATTGGTATTTTTAAAGAGATTATGGTCTTGAATGCATGAAAGACACATACTAGTGTTTGTGAGTCTGCATTGTGGCTGTCGTCTTTAAGCATTTCGTCTATGTTTCTTAAGTGGACTGTGATTAGAAAGAAAGGGCTGGAGTGGAGATCTGGAAACCCAAATAGAGACATCTCGTTTATTATAATCTACACTTAATGTTGGACCAACCCCCTCTTGCTGTTGTTGCTGATGTCTCTTTGTGTGCGTGTGTTGAAGAGAATGAAGGGATGAGAGAGAGATGAGAAAAATGCCGCTATGTTAGCCTGGTGTATCCTCATTCTCTACCATCCCTCTTTCTGGCTCCATATATGGCTTCTATATTAAATTGGTTTCCTTCCACGATGACAGTCCGTAATACTACACTTGATATGAGCCCATGTTCATAGCTACACCCTATTGCATACTCACAAACAACTAATACTTGTCGGCCTTGCATCGTATGCCCAACCCCACTTTGGCACATAACATGGTATAGATGACATTGTATGACCTGCAAATAAGGATTGTTCAGCCGTGTTGTTGTACTGATTTGGAGGATTTTGGTATGCTAGCAGCATACGCAGCATAAAATAGCTTAAGAAGACCATCAGGTTTGTGAAATAAGCTTCACTAACAGTGAAAGAAACTGGGGATGCTATGCAGCATACGTAGTTTGGAAGTGAACCCATTTTGGCTAAAAAATCATGCCAAAGATAGCAATCAGATGCATGAAATCAGCTTCTTTAACAGTATCTGAAAATGAAAATTTCCATAATCTGAGCATATATGTTTCTTTAACAGTGACTGTGAACAATTGTTCTTAATTGGGCTGTGATTAGAAAGAGACGAGTTGGAGTGGAGATCTGGAAACCCATATAGAGACATCTTGTTCATAATAATTTATCATTATTGTTGTTCTTGTCGCTCTTGCTGTTGTTGCTGATGTCTCTATGTGTTCGTGTGCTGAAGGGAAAGAAGGGATGATAGAGAGATGAGGAAAATGCCGCTATGTTAGCCTGGTGTATCCTCATTCTCTACCATTCCTCTTTCTGGCTTCTATATTTGGTTTCCTTCCACGATGACAATTTCAGTTAAAACTACACTTGCTATGAGCCATATTCGTATTTTTCTTCCATGAAGAATTGATCTATGACTACAATCTTCATTCAAAACCCAATTGTTCTATATTTGGTTCCCTCTTGCTGTTGTTGCTGTTGTTGAAGTGAACCCATTTTGCTTCAGAAGTTAGTGAAGCTTATTTTCATGCATCTGATTATCATCTTGGCATGTTTTTTTGACCAAAAATGGGTTCACTGTGAACTGAGGATGGTATATAGGTACGTATGCCAAAATCCTCCGTCCGGATATGCACAACAATTGGGTTTTGCGATATAGTTGGGCAAAAGAAGTAGTAGAGCAACATATAAGCTCAGATAATGGAAATTTTTTTATTTTCAGATACTGTTAAAGTAACCTGATTGCAATCTTTGGCATGGTTTTTTTAACACAAAATGGGTTCACTTCCAAACTAAGTATGCTGCATAGCATCCCCAGTTTCTTTCACTGTTAGTGAAGCTTATTTCACAAACCTGATGGTCTTCTTAAGCTATTTTATGGTCCCATTTTCACTTAACTGTTAGTGAAGCTGATTTCATGCACCTGATTGTCTTCTTGGCATGTTTGTTTTTATACCAAAAATGGGTTCACTGTGAACTGAGGATGGTATATAGGTACTATGCCAAAATCCTCTGGCCGGATATGCACAACAATTGGGTTTTGCGATATAGTTGGGCTAAAAAAGTAGTAGAGCAACATATAAGCTCAGATAATGGAAATTTTTTCATTTTCAGATACTGTTAATGTTACCTGATTGCAATCTTTGGCATGGTTTTTTTAACACAAAATGGGTTCACTTCCAAACTAAGTATGCTGCATAGCATCCCCAGTTTCTTTCACTGTTAGTGAAGCTTATTTCACAAACTTGATGGTCTTCTTAAGCTATTTTATGGTCCCATTTTCACTTAACTGTTAGTGAAGCTGATTTCATGCACCTGATTGTCTTCTTGGCATGTTTGTTTTTATACCAAAAATGGGTTCACTGTGAACTGAGGATGGTATATAAGTACGTATGCCAAAATCCTCCGGCCGGATATGCACAACAATTGGGTTTTGCAATATAGTTGGGCTAAAAAAGTAGTAGAGCAACATATAAGCTCAGATAATGGAAAACTTTTCATTTTCAGATACTGTTAATGTAACCTGATTGCAATCTTTGGCATGGTTTTTTTAACACAAAATGGGTTCACTTCCAAGCTAAGTATGCTGCATAGCATCCCCAGTTTCTTTCACTGTTAGTGATGCTTATTTCACAAACCTGATGGTTTTCTTAAGCTATTTTTTGGTCCCATTTTTACTTAACTGTTAGTGAAGCTGATTTCATGCACCTGATTGTCTTCTTGGCATGTTTGTTTTTATACCAAAAATGGGTTCACTGTGAACTGAGGATGGTATATAGGTACGTATGCCAAAATCCTCCGGCCGGATATGCACAACAATTGGGTTTTGCGATATAGTTAGGCTAAAAAAGTAATAGAGCAACATATAAGCTCAGATAATGGAAAATTTTTCATTTTCAGATACTGTTAATGTAACCTGATTGCAATCTTTGGCATGGTTTTTTTAACACAAAATGGGTTCACTTCCAAACTAAGTATGCTGCATAGCATCCCCAATTTCTTTCACTGTTAGTGAAGCTTATTTCACAAACCTGATGGTCTTCTTAAGCTATTTTATGGTCCCATTTTCACTTAATTGTTAGTGAAGCTGATTTCATGCACCTGATTGTCTTCTTGGCATGTTTGTTTTTATACCAAAAATGGGTTCACTGTGAACTGAGGATGGTATATAGGTACGTATGCCAAAATCCTCCGGCCGGATATGCACAACAATTGGGTTTTGCGATATAGTTGGGCTAAAAAAGTAGTAGAGCAACATATAAGCTCAGATAATGGAAAATTTTTCATTTTCAGATACTGTTAATGTAACCTGATTGCAATCTTTGGCATGGTTTTTTTAACACAAAATGGGTTCACTTCCAAGCTAAGTATGCTGCATAGCATCCCCAGTTTCTTTCACTGTTAGTGAAGCTTATTTCACAAACCTGATGGTCTTCTTAAGCTATTTTTTGGTCCCATTTTCACTTAACTGTTAGTGAAGCTGATTTCATGCACCTGATTGTCTTCTTGGCATGTTTGTTTTTATACCAAAAATGGGTTCACTGTGAACTGAGGATGGTATATAGGTACGTATGCCAAAATCCTCCGGCCGGATATGCACAACAATTGGGTTTTGCGATATAGTTGGGCTAAAAAAGTAATAGAGCAACATATAAGCTCAGATAATGGAAAATTTTTCATTTTCAGATACTGTTAATGTAACCTGATTGCAATCTTTGGCATGGTTTTTTTAACACAAAATGGGTTCACTTCCAAACTAAGTATGCTGCATAGCATCCCCAGTTTCTTTCACTGTTAGTGAAGCTTATTTCACAAACCTGATGGTCTTCTTAAGCTATTTTTTGGTCCCATTTTCACTTAACTGTTAGTGAAGCTGATTTCATGCACCTAATTGTCTTCTTGGCATGTTTGTTTTTATACCAAAAATGGGTTCACTGTGAACTGAGGATGGTATATAGGTACGTATGCCAAAATCCTCCGGCCGGATATGCACAACAATTGGGTTTTGCGATATAGTTGGGCTAAAAAAGTAGTAGAGCAACATATAAGCTCAGATAATGGAAAATTTTTCATTTTCAGATACTGTTAATGTAACCTGATTGCAATCTTTGGCATGGTTTTTTTAACACAAAATGGGTTCACTTCCAAACTAAGTATGCTGCATAGCATCCCCAGTTTCTTCTTTTGTTGTTAGTGAAGCTTATTTTCATGCATCTGATTGTGATCTTGGCATGTGTTTTTGACCAAAACGGGTTCACTGTGAACTGAGGATGCTATAGGTACGTATGCCAAAATCCTCCGGATACGCACAACAATTGGGTTTTAGATTTAGTTGGGCACAGTGAATTAGTAGAGCAACATATAAGCTCAGATAATGGAAATTTTCATTTTCAGATACTGTTAATGAAGCTGATTGCCATCTTTGGCATGATTTTTTAACAAAAGATAGGTTCACTTCCAAACTAAGTATGCTGCTAGCATCCTCATTTTCTTTCACTGTTAATGAAGCTTATTTCATTAAGATCCAGGATGGCAAATTTTGACTGGGCTATGATTGGATTGTTTAGTGGATGTTGTCTATGTTCTTAATTGGGCTGTGATTAGAAAGAGTGGGCTCGAGTGGAGATCTGGAAACCCATATAGAGACATCTTGTTCATAATAATTTATTATTATTGTTGTTCTTGTCGCTCTTGCTGTTGTTGCTGATGTCTCTTTGTGTTCGTGTGCTGAAGGGAAACAAGGGATGAGAGAGAGATGAGGAAAATGCCGCTATGTTAGCCTGGTGTATCCAAAGTCTCTACCTTTCTTCTTTCTGTTTCCATTTCTGGCTTCTATATATATTTGGTTTCCTTCCACGATGACAGTTCCCTAAAAATACACTTGATATGAGCCTTATCTTATTTTTCTTATTTTTCTTATATTTGGTTTCCGTCCACGATGACAGTTTCATGGATTGTCTGAACAATCCATAAAGAACATGCTTAGATACTGAATTTTCATTTGTTTTACTGTTTTAGATAGTGGATATTCCCAATCAGAGGAGAATATAAAGGTTTCAAGTTAGATACTGAATTTTCATTTGTTTTGTTATTTTAGATATATTTAAAAACAAAATTAAGTACTAGATTTTTAGCATTGCAATGTAATTATTTTACCTCTGTATATATCATTAACAATTCCATTTGCAGTTGGCACTTTGATCTTATAATTTAAGATACAGGTAGTTCTTTTTGCAAGTTCAAAAAATATGTATATTCTGTATTGTGGTCTACTATTCAATTAAACTATTGTTTTTTTTTCACAGAGCGGTCGTCAAGATGAAGAAAATTCTGATGATCAGAGCTGAAGCTACTCGAGGGGTATGAATCTGCGGTCCTCCTTGCTGTTCTTATGTCCTCCTTGCTGTATGGTTGTTGTTCTTATGTCCTCCTCCTTGCTGTTGTTATGTCAGACTGGTTTTTTTTATGAGAGTTATGTCAGACTTTTAATTTGGGATATTTTGGATATTTGTCAGACTGGTTTGTTTGGATATTTGGGATGTTAGTCTCTATATTAATTTGTTAATTATGACACTGTTAATTAATCAATGAATTTGGACATTGATATGACACGTGTGAAACTTGATTATCTTTAATTATTCTTGTGTTTGGTTGTGGTTTGCGCAGTAATATGCAACGAAATTGATTGAATCAGTTGTGAGAATTAGTTTACAGATTTTGTAAATGAAACTGTGAATTGAAATCGAACGGAAAAGCGAAGTATCGAAAATAAACGGGCATAGCCAGAACGGCGTTTTAAAAAACGCCGGTCTCTAATCTAATTGTTGGATTGTGTGATACACCGGCGTTCCAACGCACGCCGGTGAATGTTGTCAGCTGAAACGGCACAGACGTACACCGGCATTTTATAAACGCCGACGTATATAACTACACCGGCATTTTTTGGTCGCGCCGGTATTCGTAAATAGAGAAAACCAGGCACTCATAAACGCACATACACCGGCGCTCCTTGACAGCCGGTATACTTTCGTTCTACACCGGCGTTTTCATACACGCCGGTGAATGAATAAATACCGGCGGTTTAAGACCGCCGGTGAATGTATATAGGTGCACAAGAACGGCACTCAGAGACCGACATACATCGGCATTTTATGACCGCCGGTGTAGTTCTAACATTTACCGGCGTCCACCAAAACCGCCGGCGTAGACCCCTTCGTTTCAGCGACGCCCGCTTCGGCGGCATTTGGACCGGCGCTATTGTAAACGCCGGTGAAAGTTTCACCGGCGTAAAAAAATGCCGGTGAAGACGTCAAAAAGCGTCGGGAAAGCTACTTTCTTTTGTAGTGTAGCTAGCATGCATTGCATTTATTTAGTTAATCATTAACTCATGTTTGAGAGACAGATGAACTGATCGACCATGAAGCTATGAGATATTCTAACCCAAGACAATCTTAATTTCATTCAAACTCATACCATATCCATAACCTATCTTAGCTAACTGACTCCCCGTATCTCTCGTCAACCCAACTTTCCCACGATCTCTTCCTAAACAAACTCACCATGATCCCCTCAACTTCTTTTCTCCGTTCTTTATTCCCATACATCCCGTTCCTTTTTATATCAACCCAACAATCTCTCTCTCTCTCTCTCTCTCTCTCTCTCTCTCTCTCTCTTTCGTGTGCGCTCAACACCCGACACCCCCTCTCCCTCGTCCCTTGCGCACCCGACCAGCCGCCCACCAACACTAGCCGGAAGCACCCTGGACTCCATTCAAATCCAGACCTCCACCTCACCCGAACTTCACCTTCAAACCCAACAGACAACCACCTCCTTCAACCTCGTGCCTCCACTCAAACCCGAATCCATTAACAACTCCACCTCCATCATCCCGACGCCACTCCACTGCCTTCATCAATCCCAAACCCGAACTCCAATCCAAACCCGATCCAAGTTGACCCTGAACCCGACGTCTCGGCCACCGCTGTTGTTGCCCTCTCTTGTCAGAAGCAGGGCACGAACCGGAGCACAAGTAGCAGCGTATCTCTCGTTATAGATATCTATTTTGAGAAATGAGATTTAAAACGTGAAGTGTCCAAATTTTCTAGCCTACTGAATGACTGTCTTATACTGAGATTAGACTGAGTTCTTGTAGCAAAACTTAGACTTATATATATGCATATTGTAGCTTTTCGAGTGTAGAAACCAGAACTTTTTACGGTTTCACAATCTGAATTGCAATTTGTGAGATATTGAGGATTCAGTCCAAGTGCGTCTAAACTTCTAGATTGTTGTTTAAAAATGTTGTCTCGGTGATAGACTTTGTGTGGAATCATTGTAACGTCCCGCCCCAATACTCAGACAATTTATATATTTATTAGTATTATTTATAGTATAACTGCCCACCATAAACTGTTTCTCAAAAGGTGATTAACCAATTAGGTGACTCTTGATCATAGGCAATTATATTTATTAATTAATTATCTTGTATTAATCCTGATATGGGACAATCTCAAACCATACACCATCAGTCCCACACTGCAGGTAATTCTGAAGACTATTTTACTCACACCTCGATAATTCCGGGGACTATCTCACACCGCAGATTATTCTGATGGTACTACTCCACACCCGATGTCAAAAGTCGGCTCTGATAGCATTTGTAACGCCCCGCCCCAATACTTAGACAATTTATATGTAACACACCAGAATGAAGTGAAATATTATATATATATATATATATATATATATATATATATATATATATATATATATATATATATATATATATATATATTACTTATTCTAAACTAAGTTAAGATTTGAATAGATTAGTGCATGATTATTGAATTAAATAACCATGCATGTTTATACACTAGGGTTAGGGTTAGGGTATGGTAACTTAGGGTTAAGGATAACCCTCATCCTAATCAAACCCTAGCACACATCTTGATGAAGATCTAAAGGTTGGAATTGCACATGAAGAAGATCTTCATGAGGACTTTTTAGTTGACTTGGGAAACTTCTAGTCCTAAGTGCTGGCATTTGATCACACCCTCTACCTCCACTCACTCCCACACAGGCCCGGCCCAGCCCAGAGGCAACCGATGCAACTACATCAGGCCCCCAAAAAATCCAAAAAAAGGGGGGCCCCGTTTTCAGAAGGATAAAAAAAATCAAATTCCAGCAAAGGGGAAGCCCCCGTTTCCTCTCATCTTCTTCTTTCCCTTTCTAATCTTTCCAGCAAAGGGGAAGAAAAAAAAAAGTGAAAAAAAGAGAAAAAAAGAGAGGGGAATTTCCAGCAATAAAACCCTAAAAATCAAATTCCCCCAAATTCCTTTCACATCGTTTGAATCCTTACTCTCAGGTGAGCATCTCATCATTACATCTTAGGGTTTTGCAATACCTGAAATTTAGTTCATTCTAGATTTGGTTATTGTAGCTTGTTGACTATTCTAGTATCTCGAAATTTGGGGGTCAACTTCCAATTTTGATGTTCTGGGTTGTTTTAGTATGATTGAAGTGTCATGTAGAATCCATCAAGTTTATTTTTTTGCGTAATTTATGATTGTAAACAGCCAACCCTGTTAATTCTGAGGAATCAATTGGTTTAATAAGCTATTTTGAAGTGATAAGTTAGTTGATGAGATTCATGAGATGATCCATATTCAGGCCACGGGAGCAAACAATAACTTACAATGGGTAATTTTTAAACTTAAGGCTTTCTTGTGTATTTTCAGTTGTTTACAGTACAACACATCATTCATGCTTTTCCTTTCTTATGGTTGATACTGCATTATTAGTACCAATTATAGATTGTTGCACTAGACTTTGACAATATGGCAATCTGAAAGAAAAAAAAGTGCATCAACTATGAGAATGGTCTACAATATACGCATATGTTTTTTTTTTTGAGGTAAAAGGTGGAATAAGGCCACCCTGTTTCATTAATAAGAAGTTAATAAAACAACCCCAACGTACCGGGAGAAAACAACAGTACAAAACAAAAGTATGATGCAGAAACAAAATGCAAGAGAACAAACATACACCCCCCAACAAACCCTGGGGGGTGGGTCTAACTACTCAAACATCCAGCAACCAGAGAGTACAGTAGGTAGAAACAAAACCCAAACTGGCAAAAGTACTGTCATGACTGGTGCAGCCAGTCCCTCAGTCCAGCGTCGGCCCGAACTCTACCTCCTCATCGTCAAACTCCTCTACCTGGAATACTTTGACTATCCTCCCTCTTGCTCCCGTGGCCGCAGCTGTAGCCCAAAAGGAGATTAGATGCATGATATGAGTCAGGTTACCAGAAATACTATTACCTGAAGCACGTAAATAAAAATTATTTCTGTCAAGCCATAACACCCATGTTGTAGCCGCTATTGCGATGTACCACGCCTCCTTCATATCATGGCGAATCGTTGCAAATTTGGGGCCAATCCACAAATCCTCATATACGCAGGGGTAGTCACCTGTTCCTAAGGCTCGGAATACCTCAACCATAGTTGCCTTACTTCTAGGGCAGTGAATAAAAATGTGATTTAGATCTTCCACCTGTGTGTCACAGAATCCACAATTGGTCGCCACTTGTGGTTGCGTTTTGGCAAGGTTTTGCCTAGTGAGGATAGCATTATTGAGCACTAGCCATAAGAAAACTCTGATTTTAAGGAGAGTTTTCGCCTTCCACAACACCTGTACCCAGCTGGGTCTATATCCTCGAAAGTGAATCCGATGATACAGAGATCTCACCGAGAAAGCTCCCTTGCTCTCGAGTCCCCATCGCTTCTGATCTGGGCCTTGAGTACACCTTGTGACTGCCCGAGAGATGTGTGCTTGCTTGTCAAGCAATTTCTGGTGAAAATTTGGGGTGAGCGTTCCTCGGAACGCCGGTCTCCAACCTCCCATTTTCCAACCTTCGGCCACGGACATATTCGGTCGACTCGACCTCTCATACAGTTCTGGGAACGTTTCTTTCAGGGTGTGGGCTCCACACCACCTATCCCACCAGAATCTGGTGGACCGGCCATTGCCGATAGTCGACGTGACTGTCGAATTGAAGGGGCTGCTAGCCTTGGCAATTCCTTTCCAGAGCCGTGAAGCTTTAGCCCCTACTCGGAATCCAAGGTTTCTCGTGCCTTTTCCCCTAAGATAAGGTTGAATGAAGTCCTGCCAACCTTCTCCGCTGTTGTGGAATACCTTCCACCACCATTTCCCCAGCATGACAAGATTCATATCTCTGAGGTCGATGATGCCTAGCCCTTCATGCCTCTTCTTCATGCAAGCGATACTCCATTTGATAAGGTGGTAACCTCCTTTATCCGAATCTGCCCCCTTCCAAAGGAATCGCTTTCGAATCCTGTCAATCCTCTGGATCACCCATTTCGGAAGCTCGAAAAATGACATGTAGTAGATTGGCAGGTTAGACAACACTGAGTTGATGAGTACCACCCTGCCCCCGAGAGACAAAGATTTTCTTTTCCAACCAGATAGTCTGTCCTCCACCCTGTCAATGATAGGCAACCAGTCTGCTTTAGATAATTTTCTTGGTCTGAGTGGTAGCCCTAGGTATTTGATAGGGAAGCCACTCGTCGTACAGTTCAAAATAGTAGCGTGTACCCCTGCTTCATCATCGGATAGGGAGACTGGGGTCAGCGCACTCTTGTGAAAATTAATCCTCAGACCTGATCAGGCCTCAAAACAGTATAGGACCCCTTTAAAGCAGACCGTTTCTCGTCTAGACCCATTCCCAAAGAGTAGGGTGTCATCTGCATATTGCAGGATCGTACACCCTTTAGTAGACGCAGAGCTGGCCACTGGCGTGATCCAACATTTTTCCTGGCACTTCTCCAGCATAACTTGCAACACATCCGCTACGATAGTAAACAAGAGTGGCGATAGCGGGTCCCCTTGTCTGAGACCCTTCCTGCAAGGGAACGGCTGTCCCGACCTACCATTCACAGATATGGCCGTTTTGCTAGTCTGCAAGCACTGCCTGATCCAGCAGATCTATTTATTCCCGAACCCCCTACCCCTGAGAGCTTCCAGCAAGCACTCCCAATCGACCGAGTCATAAGCTTTTTTAAACAATATACGCATATGTTGTACGTATACAATTTGCTAAGGAAGTTGTTCAAAAGGGAGGGATTGGGTAGAAGCCCTTAGCCCCCTTGCTAATTCATTAAATGCAATTTTACAAGGAATAATCAATTCACATATTCTTTTTGCTGGTAACTAATGAGTATTGATATATCGAGTATCTTATGTGTTCACTTGATTAGTTAGGGTTAGCCATCCAGCGTGCTGATAGTGGTTTTCATCTGAATCGACATTGATTTCTCTGTTTCTCCCATCCATAAACTAATGTTTGAGGTGGCTAGCAAGTTCAACAACATCTATCCTTCGAATCCAGTACCTCTTCAAGTAAACATACAGTTGATGAGATTGACGGACGCTTGTTATATTCGTTGTTTCTCTGTTGACTATCATAGTGTGGGCTCACTTATTTTGATGCTATTTTCACAAGCTCAAAGCACACACTGGCATCTTATTTTTTGTTTTGGAAGAAGCGATGATGATGATTTTTACATTCAAAATATTCAGTATGATATGCAAAAACTTCATATTGCAGCGAACAACAAAACCTTTATACCATCTTTGTGATTGTCTGATAAAAAATCTGACTACACATTAACCTACATACCTGATTCATTTGTTTTTAACCATAAACACACAATCTGATGCAATCAAAGAATGATTTATCTCTAACCCCATGTCCCATGATTATGGGAAGTGGTGTAGCTTTCTCCCTGCTTTCAAGTAAAAAGTTTGCAATTAGCGAACTCTATTTTTTATTATAGAAAAGATCACCAAACCCTTCTTTTTTTTTCTTGATGACCCAGATTCATAGCCTATGCGAAGCGAATACTAATATATTTATTATTATTTTTTTTAACTTTTTCTATTAATATCTAATTTACAGGAAAACAGTAAGGATATCCAGATTTGAGATAGAGACGGTTCATATATTCAAGGTGAGCAACAATACATGTATACTTTTTTATTTTTATTTTTCTAATACATGAGTCGTTTTTTTTAGGTATATGTGGGGCCCCTTTTTGAGAGTTTCCTTTAGGCCCCTAAAATCCTAGGGCCGCCCCTGCTCCCACGCCACCCCATCTCCACCCTACACCTAATTTCCGGCCCAAACTTCAACCCTAGCTCCCTCCCTCTTTTATAAATGACCCCCTCCACTCACCTTCTCATCCTCTTCTCGTTTTACCTTGTGTTGTTTAAAAAAAAATAAAAAGGAGAAAGAGAGAAAGAAAGAAGGAAAGGAAGGAAAGGGGGTGAAGTTCTCTTGTTATAGTAGAAGAGTAGTAGAGAAGGAGAATATTAGGAAGCAAGGAGCATCTCAAGGAGCAAGCAAAAGATCAAGGAGTTCTCTTGCAAAACCAAGTGTGGGTGATTCTCTTAAAACTAAAAAAAAATTAGTTTTTTTCTTTATGTATATAATCGTAGCATGAAGCAGGAACTAAGAGAATCTTGTTTACCATGTGTAATTATTTACATGCTAAGAAAAGATAATTTGTATGGTAAAACTCTCTTTTTCATGATATCTTGTTAAAGAAACATGTATGACTATGGTGGTTTGGGAATTTCAATCTCTTAAATGGTATGGAGTTTTGAACTCAAATTTTTTGGGCTTGCTCTTGTATGAATCTAGTGCTCACATGAATGTTCTCATAATATTTGGAGATCATTAGGTAGATCAAACATCAGTCCCAAAATCGGACAGTAACTGACTACAAAAACTCCCGTTTTAAGGAAGTTTGTCATGACTTCCAAGGGACATAACTCAGTGTTGGATAGATATTTTTAGCTGAAAATTTTTGTGGAAGCTCTTGTATATGTCTAAAACCAAAATACCAAAATTTACATTTTTCTGAAGTTGTTTGATGCTTCAAGAAAAATTGCTATGTCCCATTAGTCTGAGAAGACCAAGCTGAAGATTCCTGCATAGGGACAGAAATTCACTTATGCATAACTACTTGTGTGTATAAGATATTGCTATGAAATTTTGCAATTAGTTTTTGGTATGAGTCTATTTGACGATCCCAAAATTTTAGAATTTTTAGATGAAAATTGATAAGGTTTCAAAAATAAATCTTGAATAGAAGCAAAAACCTAATCTAAAAAGAAGTGGAGATTTTGCATCGTATTTGTAGAATCATAACTCTCTGCTCAGTAGGAGTTTGGATACAATTTTTGTACACCTTGTAGTGGTATATGTCTAGTGATGGATTCTTAAATTTCACGAGATTTGGCCAAGGGGTTGATTTTATATGGAATTTTGATTAGACTGTGTTTAATACTTAGTGCTGATTACACAGTCTATACGTTTGTGATTTTCTGAAAAAATGGGTTTGGAATTTGCCAAAGTGATGAACTAGGAACTTATGGTAGAGACCCTAATCTTCCCAAAAAACCTAGGAACTTGTAATTCTGATTTGTGTAGTAACTGATACGATTTTTTAAATACTGGACAGATCCAGCCACTCTTAAGTAGTCAATTATTTTGCATATGTATGACTTTTCTCAACTCTCAAGCGTTGATTGGAGAGTTAGGGGTAGTTGTAAACCCCAATACTTGGTTGTTTTTATATCTTCCGTTGATTAAGACCTAGGGTAATGACTTGACAACTATTGAGTCGTCGGCCTTCTCTAGTAGTTGCCTACACCTATCAACAATTAGGCCAACTTTGAGACTTCCGCCTTAGCAATTGAAGATGGCTGATTCGGGCACCGGCAGAATCATGAGTGATGATCGTGGGCTGAGTTTGAGGGCGAGATTTAAATAGGGAAGTGGAGAGCAAGGTGATCGCGTCGCCGAAGCCGCCGGTTGGTAGACAGGGACTAGGGTTTCGTTAGGGAAACCATTGAGACTAGGTGCAATCTAGACTGTGGATCAAGCTGTAACCATGCCTTAACATGTCCAGGCAGACTTAGTATTAGTTAGATTTGCCTCCACCTATAACTACAGTAGTTTCTAGCGGCTAGTAGTCAGGTGTTGTACTCTCCTATCATTAGGGATACGTGTTGTGATGCGTATCGTGTACTGTTGATTCCAGAAGTGCTGTGGTAAGAACGGGATGTGATTTCCTGGTGGATAGGGGGAATTAGACCTTCGAGGCCGTCAAGTTCTATGCTGGTGGACACGAACGGGTCGTATGGGCTGCGGTCCTATGAATTTTCAGCACCATAGGTATACTGCGGTGTATCTTTAAGTTCGTCACGGCTTTTGAGTGGGGTCCGAGAGTCGGGCACTAGTGGCAAACGGAGACACTATTAAGTGACTGTAGAAACGGATGTGATTGATTAATCTGCAATCTCATCAACCACGATCTATCTATCAGGAACAGAACGAGTACGAGAGTAGGATGCATGGCAAGGGTTCAAAACCCTGAGTTTGGAGACAACAACTTGATTTGGAAAGTATGTAGTATGGGATGCATACATTTCCAAAGTCTCGCTTGCATTAGATTAAGTACATTTTGGCCGGTACATTAGAGTGCTAGGGCTTTGTCATACACAAACACCTTGGACCCATCTCCACCTTCCTTCATTGTCACCTTTATATTTAATCTTGATTTGTCCAGTTTGGAGATCGCTGTTTTTATCAGCCTCGCGTCAGTAGAATTACTAATGTGCCCACTCTTTTAGGTGCTAGATTGCCGACCCAGGGAGCCCAGGAAGCCAAGGCAGATGGTGTGCCCAATTGACAGTATCGAGTGTTCGCCCTTCACATTTTTGTTATTTTTTGTAAAACTATGATTTGTAAATTCTGAGACAGTGTAAAATTGTAACACTCGATCTTGTACATCATGGAATAAAATTGTTTAAAAAATTTCTGCATTTTCCTGTAATTGTGACTGTGTGAAGGAAAAATTCTGGCTTGTGTCACGAATCACCACTGTGGGGATTTGGGGCACTACATTATATATTTTTTAGTATTATTTATAGTACAACTGCCCACCACAGACTGCCTCTCAAAAGGTGGTTAACCAATTAGGTGACTCTTGATCATAGACAATTATATTTATTAATTAATTATCTTGTATTAATCCCGATATGGGACTAATCTTCCACATTCTCTCTCCTCTAACCCGTGACACACAGCAGAAGCCCAACTCGTGGGCCCACATGTCCACATCAGCGAACAGAACAGCTGTCGTTGTTCCTTCCTTTACAAACCCGGGTGAGCCCCCGCTGCTGCCGCGTCAGCAAGTGACATTAGCTGCAACAACAGCTTGTGCTGCTGTTCTCTCAGTCTCGTGGGTCCCCCTTCAATCATCAATTAAATCCATACTCAACCCCTATATGAAATTCCAAAGGTCACGCCTATTTATTTTATATATATATATATATATATATATATATATATATATATATATATATATATATATATATATATATATATATATATATATATATATATATATATTCTTAACACTGGGTGTTACATACACCCCCTCCCCCTTAAGAATTCAGCATCCTCGCTGAAGCCGGGCCGATATGGAGTCGCCTCGATCCCGATAATTTCGGACATCAGTCCCACGCCGCAGGTAATTTCAGAGACTATTTCACTTACACCTCGATAATTTTCGGGACTATCTCACACCGCAGGTCATTCTGAGGTACTACCCCACACTCGGTGTCGAAACCTAGCTCTGATATCATTTGTAATGCCCCGCCTAAATACTCAGGCAGTTTTATATTTTTTTAATATTATTTATAATACAACTGCCCACCACAGGCTGTCTCTCAAAAGGTGGTTAACCAATTAGGTGACTCTTGATCATAGGAAATTATATATATATATATATATATATATATATATATATATATATATATATATATATATATATATATATATATAGGAAAAAAGGGATATGAGCAACTTGTTCATTTAGTAAATAAGCAATTGATGATGTGCCATGCATGTGATTGGAAAATCCTTAAAATGGTTAGTTGTCCAATGTATCACATGCATGCCACATAATCACTTGCTCATATCCCTTTTACTAAATGAGCAAGTTGCTCATATTCCTTTTACCGATATATATATATATATATATATATATATATATATATATATATATATATATATATATATATATATATATAAAATTAATTAATCTTGTATATCCCGATATGAGACAACAGCCCAACTCATGGGTCCCCCATGTCCACGTCAGTGACCAGAACAGCTGTCGTTGTTCCTTCCTTCACAAACCCGGTTGGGCCCCGCTGCTGCCACGTCAGCAAGTGATGTCAGTCGCAACAGCAGCTCGTGCTACTGTTCTCTCAAACCCGTGGGCCCCCCTTCTCTCATCAATTAAATCCATACTCCACCCCTATAGGAAATTCCTATAGGTCACAGGTATTTATTAATTTTATATATATATATATATATATATATATATATATATATATATATATATATATATATATATATATATATATATTCTTAACACGGAATGTTACAAACATGATCTGAGAAAAATCTGAGTGTTACTCTACATCATTAGAGGTCAAATTATTATGTTCGTAAGAATTGATAATGACATTGCAATGGATTTGTAAGCATTAGAATATAGCCACATGCTGTTGCCTGTGCACTGAACTAGTAAAGAACAAATTGGTAGGCAAAAATACTGCACTTAGAATTCGTCGTGTGAGTAGGTGTTGGATTCGAAAGAGAGTCAACTTTCGAGAATCTTTGACAGAATTAGTTTTGCTTTCTCGTAGAAGTGGGAAAGTAAGTTTAGTGTAGACGTGTACTGCTGTCCAAATTTGTAATTGGCTATATATATATAATTATTCTCGTTTTAATGACTTGTACCGATCTAGGACTGTGTACCTTTCATGTATCATGTATTGCATCATCTCTTGATACATTCTTGATTACCATTCTAATACTACCGTTCCCACCACTGATTGCACCGACTGCATATTCATGTTTAACTATGAAAAAAGAATGATAAGCTGGGTTAATAGAGGGTACGACTTAATAGTGGATAATATAGAACAGGGTACTCTAAAGTGGTCTCATGTTTTCTGTATTACTGTTTACCGTTATTGAGTGTCGATTACTATCACCGGAGGACTCGAGTACATGATCATGTAGGCTTCATTATTTAAATCCAAGTTTTTACTTGATTGTTATGTACCCGAACCTGCAGTATGAGATACAAGATTGAGTGCAAAAACTGATAGACCGGGGTTATAGGATTGACACTGATTATTGACACTAATACCGATTACCGATTATTGATTCTGATACCGACTATTGATTACGGATCACTGTATTACTGGTTACCAATTGATTATACTTTACAGTCATGATTTTATTTTCTTACAGTTACCATGTAGACATTGCATTGTGCATGATAATACCGTTCTAAAATCTACATTGTTATCCCTTGCTTTTTCCCATGTTATATTTTACTATATTTTTCTATTGTACTGCTTGATACTACTTGTTGTCTGAAACTTGCTCTAACGAACACCCCTCACCCCCTGACGTTTTTATAGATACCAATGATGAGATAACAGTGGAAATTGATGATCAGGCTTTCTAGATGGCCATGTTGGAGTTACCAGTGTTATCTTATTTTTCAGTTGCTACATTATCTAGCTAGTCATAGTGAATCATTTATTGCATTGCATTTCTTTCTATTTATTATGTTCTGAGACATTTTGACCCGAAGTTTATATATATCAGATGATAGTTATTTATTTAGAGTTATTTCTATTCATGTTCGTGTGATCATTATTATTATTTGCATGGATATGCTTATTGTTGAGCTTATGACTGTACAACTTATGAATGATGTAAGTTAGAATACTTGTATCATTCGTTAGGTCTTAGTTGCGTGCACACGATTTCATATATTGGAAAGCGGGACGTGACATGTATATGTATGTAGTTGATCCTCTAGTACTGGAGAATATTTGGATCCGGTTTTTAGCGAGATGTTGTATGATACTATGTATATGAAATACAACCTAGTATCTTTATTTTTTTTTATTTTATATACAGATTTTTTTCCATAATGACACTTAAAATGCTTGATATTTTCAAAACAACACATGTAGTATTCATTTTTTAAAATAGCAAATGCAAGTATTTGATATATTTCCAAAATCTAAGTTTGGAAAAATCAAATCCGTTGATTGTCATTTTGACAATATTTTTTTTAGCTTAATTATGGCTCATTTACATTTAGCTTGCCCAAGTTTCGATCTGAAATTAATGACTCAAGCTGTTTAGATCTTAGCCCAATATAGACATCTCTTTCATTGCACTACTGAATGCAAATGCTATATAACTGGATTATGGAACAAGGACATATTCTCCATCTGCAAGCTCGAAAGCACTTTCAATCCTGCTGTTCTAGCAACAAGTGCGTGCTCATTCAATAGACATGTTTGGTGATGCAGAAGGATTCCAGTGGAACCTTCGATCACCATCATCCTCCCAAAAACTGTTCAGTTTATATCTTGCATACTAAGTTTGATGCGAAGACGATGAAGTTATAGACGAATCGAGATGATCGGAGACGGAGTGGAAGTAATAGAAACAACAACAATAGCAACATCATCAACTGAAGCAGAATAATCGACCGTACCTTGGGGTCGGTCGATCGGTCATTGTACAGGGTTTTCCAAGAAAGGGTTTTCCCGAGAAGGAGACAGTTGATCAGCAAGTTGTGTGCGGTCGACCGAGCATGGTTTATGTAGATTTCGGGTGCAGGTCTAGATGACTCGTTGGAATCCCGTATTTGCTCTTTAAGTTAGATCGTACGGCTCTTATCGTAGGATTATCTCTTCAAGAATATATTGTGGTTATTGTGTCAAGATATCAAACTAGGGGTTTTCTACATCTTTGTATATTATTGTAATTGGCCTCTATTGAGAACGAAGAGAGAGTACTTCATTGAAAAGAGTTTGAGAGCTTCTCCAATTGTAAACAACTAGTATTTATTGATGAGACTTGAGAGAGAGTCGTGGTGAGAATTGTAATATTCTTATATCTACTTTAGTTTAATAACATCTCGGTTTATTCTCCCATGGATTAAGTCGAAAGCCCAAATCAGGACAAATTTGTGTGCTTTTGTGTGTTTGGTGTGATTTTCTATTTGCTTGGTGGTTTGTATTAATTGTGTCGCTTAACTCAACAATATCCTAGTAGAAGAGAGAATCAAATTCTCTAACAATTAGTGTCAGAGCTTCAGATCGTGGGTTTGTTCGAGTTCCTTAAAGAAGATGACAGATCAGATCACGAAGATCAAACAATTTGATGGTAAGATCAACTTTAATCTCTGGATAGTGAATATGTATAATACATTGGTTTTAAAGGGTTTGAAGTTAGCCTTAGAAGGAGATAAAGGGAGACCAATCGGCATGAAGTATGAGAAGTGTGATGAGATTTGTTTGAAAATCTTGGGTTTAATCCGAATGTCATTGACGAGCGAAGTCAGGTGCAACCTCATGGAGTAGTGAAGCGCGACGAATATGTGGGCAAGACTCAGAACATACTACTCAGAATTTCTTCTGTTTTACTGGATGGAATTTCAATCACCGTTACAGGGTCGGATGTACCAAAAAAGAAAGTAGTTGGGTTACTCAATGAAGAAAAGTACCGCTCTTCTAGATCATAAAGTGAATTTCAATATGGAATTATCTGAACCAATGGTGATTAATGCAGATAATCTAAAAGCTTTCAACTTGATATATTCACCACCAAATTCATCCAACTTGATAACCATCTTAGATGGAAAATTTGCAAAGTAGAAGTTTTCGGGAGCAAGTATGATCGAGGGGTTGGAGGATGACAAACTTAGGAAATAGTCAGAAATCGGCGTATACTTCTGTGAGTTGCTTGGAGGTGGATGACACTTCGAATGGAAGGAAAAGTGCACGTAAGGGTAGGATTCGTTGTCATCACTGTAGAGGAGTTGTGCATTACAAGATGGATTGTCACAAGTAGTTGAGTTAGAGGGGCACCAAACCCAGTGCCACTGAATCAGGTGATAGCTTAGACAATAATCTTGTTTCAAATTTTATAGATGTGTGTTCTTACTGGTATCTTGATTCAGGGAGTTCTTCTCATATATGCTCTGAGAATTAGATGTTTTCTACTTACAAGTTCACAAGAGATCGTCGTTATGTAAGAATGATGGTTGGTGATATTTGTGAAGTAATGGGTGAGGGAACGGTCGAATTGGAGGTACTATATAGAAATGGTTAACACTAGAGAATGTTATGCATATTCTTCAGCTGGAAAAGAATCTTGTATCCTTGGGAACTCTTGAAGCACGGTGCTGTAGGTACATAGCTCAAGGTGGAGTTTTATCAGTTTGGGAAGGTTATCGTAAGGTGATGAAGGGAAGGAGGGGTGTTGAGCACAACGTCTACAAGCATTGTGGGAACATGAAAACTTGTGCAAGTGTTTTCAAGTCATACGTTCCTAAAGCATTATCTAGTTTGTCGTCACTAGCATCATCCAAGCGAGACTACGACGTTCAAATATCGTCAAGAGGTGAAGAGTACTTCGGGGTAGGTGGAGTTTGAGAGAGGGAGGGGGGTTGGCATAATTGTATTTTAAAAAAAGTAATATTTTCCCAAGCACTAGCACTTTGAAAATACAATTATGCACCCCCCCCCCCCCCCCCCCCCCCCCCCCCCCCAACTCTAAGATGCTTTGCTATTGCTGAGGTGACTGCTTAATGCTTGGACATGCAAGGTATCTATACTCACTATACAGCCGGAAGTTATCTAAATTTGTAGAAATAGTTAAAGAACTTGGGGGTACTAGAGATTACTCCTCATAGGCTCATAGTCAAAGACATCAGAAAACCTTTAAAGCATCTGTAGTTGGTTAGTTTATTTGCCAAATTTTTCAAAAAATAGAAAAGATGGTGCTGTGGTCATTGCCTATATACCTAAAATTTGGGTAATTGGTGAATAGTTGTCTGCTATATTTGACAGACAATATAGGAATATTGAAAAAATAGCCTACGAAATATGATATTTCGTTTGTTCAATCAGACGAAAATCATCTTTCGTCGCTTAATTTTTATATATATTAATATATCAGACGAAAATGATTTCTCATTTGATCCATTTTTATAAAAAAAACGATCAGAGGGAAAATCATTTTCCGTCAGATCGATTTTTTAATTATAAAATCGGACGGGATGATACCCTGTCCCTTCCATTTCCCACCAATTTGGTGGAAAAAATCCTATAGACTACGCTTATAAATATTTCTATGCGTATGAATTAGATTTTAATTAAAATTTAATTCAGAATTAAGAATTATTTAAGGTTTAATAAGATTTATTAGGATTAAATTAAGAGTTAATTAGGAATTATTTAAGAGTTTATTTTTTTTTTCTTTTTTCTTTAACTTCTCGGACAGGAATTGATTCCCCGTCCGTTGATTTTTTATTTAAAAAATATAAAAAAGTAATGGACGGGAAATCATTTATCGTCCGTCGATTTTTTAAAACATAAGATCTTGGTTCAGACGACTATAGCTGAAAGACAAATTTTCTATTTCTATATGCCAAATACTCAAAATTTGAGTCGGAACGACTCCAAATGCTCTTAGAGCATCTGTAGTCGTTTGCCATATACCCAAAATATGGAAAAATCAAAAAAAGTCGCTGTAGTCGTCTGCCAAATACCCAAATTTTGGGTGTCGCATGAACAGGAGCGTGCCAAATATGGAAGACGGTTTGGCAAAAGCCAAATTATAGCTGGACGAAAGATAATCTTTTGTCTGAAACGTGGGACGAAAGATTAAACACCGTCGCTGTAACGCCCCTGCCCCTAGCTCAGACAATTTATACAATTTATAAGACAAATTAGATACTATATAGTACAACTGCCCACCACAGGCTGCCTCTCAAAAGGTGGTTAACCGAATTGGTGACTCTTGATCCTCTGCAATAGCTAACAGTCGACTGTTCGCTCAAGATCTGGGGTATTACATACACCCCCCCTTAGGGATCAGCGTCCTCGCTGAGCACAGGGCACACATCTCGTGTAGGACCGCCCTTTCTAGCCGATGTAGATCACTCACTCTCAACACCGCAGATCGGATACCTGGCTATCAATCACTACCTGTGACTCTCAACACCGCAGAGTATACCCGACCCCGGAGATCAATGATTCTCAGCACCGATGTCGAAAGTCGGCTCTGATACCACTCGTAATGCCCCTGCCCCTAGCTCAGACAATTTATACAATTTATAAGACAAATTAGATACTATATAGTACAACTGCCCACCACAGGCTGCCTCTCAAAAGGTGGTTAACCGAATTGGTGACTCTTGATCCTCGGCAATAGTATTTATACTCAATTTATCTTCGCAAATTCCCGATATGGGACTATATTTCACAACCCTTTCACAAATCCCGTGTAGCAGTCGACTGCTACACACACCAGTCGACTGTACATAGACCAGTCGACTGCTAACCCTAACAGTCGACTGTTCGCTCAAGATCTGGGGTATTACAGTCGCTTCAATTTCGTATACGACAAATTCGACAGATGAAAGATAATATACCGTCCGATTAAATAAATTTAAAAAAATAAATAAAAAATTGGACGGACGGTGCATAATGTACCGTCCATCCCCAATTTGCAAAATGCCAAATTGCCTAGAACGGAAGACTATCTTCCGTTCAAGGCATTTGGCTGGTTTCAAAAAAAAAAAAATTCGTCCTTTTGTGCCATATGTTAACTGTTTTTATTTGTTTTTAATTTTTTTTGTACGTTGTCCCTCTCTTCAATGCATATATATATGTATATTTTTTTTTATGCTAATTTTCTGAGACGAAAGATAATCTTTCGTCTGATCCATATTTTGGGTTTTGACGACTACAGTGCAAATTCATTTTTTCTATTTCTATTTGTCAAATACCCAAAATATGAGTCAAGACGACTATTTGTCAAATGCTCTTTGGTGGCTTTTTTCTTCTGTCTGGAGAGAAGTTCGTACATGATACATGCATAAATTAAACTTGAGACTTCTTGTCCATCTTAAGATGCTTTAGTGAAGGGCTACGACAACAGGCTTGCAGCCTGTTTTTAATACAAACTAGTTTTACCTTTTTAAAAGAAAAGAAGAACAGTATAATTATAATTTGTTATTATCATTAATATGATAACAATACTAGTGCAATAACCAACAATAATTCACCTACAATCCAATACCAATCACCTGCATCATTTCACCATTACAATTCTTCAAGCACTAAGCTTATAATATATATATAGCATCTCCTTTAATGAGAGCTTTTATTCATTCATGCATGAATATATAACATATACTATATAGTAGAACTTGTTCACTCCATGCACCCTTTTACTTCACCTCTTGCACACGATGCCGCGTCCCTTAAAGCCACTAGCACAATTCACTCCTCCGAGCTCAGTCACCATCCCAATCCCACCACGTTGCTTCCCGAACCTCGACATGGCGCAATCTGGAGCAAACAGTTCCGATGCCGAGAACTCCTTATCACCTCCCATAATAGGCATCTTGGACGATATTTTCACCTTACTGACATACCCCTCGCGGTACGTCTGGCCCAACACACCGTGCACATCGTTGGTGAGGGAGTAGAACTTGAACCCTAATTCGAGGTGAGCATAGCAGTCGTCGGCTGTGATACCGTAGTTGTGAACCCTAGATTCTTCCTCTGTGATTGGGACAATGTTGGCAGTGATCTTGAACCTGCCTTCTACTTCAATGGTGACTGCATTGGTAGTGCTTGATCGGACGATGGATACAGCACCAGGGAGAGAAGATGACCGCCATGCAGCGCCTTCGTTGGTGGGAAGGGTGATGGCCTCTTCGTTGTAGGAGATGGCAAGGCGGTCGACAGAGTCGTCCCATGTGGCGGTTTTTAGGGCGGAGATGGAGAGTTGGCTATTCTGGTTGAAGAGGACGGCAATGGATTGGACCCAGGTGAAGTCGCGGGTCTTGGTTGGGTCACGCTTTCCGATGAAGTGGGCGTTGATGTGGAGGTCAGAGTCGGAAAGGAGGCAGAAGTCACGGTCCTTCTTGCCGTGGAAGTAGAAGGTGAGGCCATCACCACCAATGAAGCGGGGGTCTTGGCACACGCCTCCGGGCTTGTCACAAGCTGTATATATATAGAGAGATCGCACAATTAGTTCGGATTTAAGAATCCTGAGACATGTTGTCACAAACTCGATGTTATTACTAATAGAATTAACTTGCAAAACTTTTTTTTAAAATGAACATTTGAAATAGCTATTGTTGTATCAGATTGTTTGCCAGTGCCCACAACGTATTATTTAATATGACACAACTTCTTAATAGAATTTTAAGGTTCATGGGTATGGTTATCTCTATCAGCATTTTTTTTTATAGTAGTAAGACTTTAATGAAGCAGGGTCGCTATATTACTATAACCCCTTCTACTTCGCAAGAAAAAAGAAATCATAGGTTAGATTCATAATATTAGCAAATACGAATACATACTGCAGACGGGGCGACAGAGGTCGCAGTCAACATAACATGATTGAGGGCAAGCAGCAGGGCAGTAGAACTGGTAGTCGCCGCACAAAGGGTACCCTTTCTTGTCATGGCATTTTACCTTCTTTGGCTCAGCATCAGCCTCACTAATGAGGAAGACAGCAGCACAGACAAGTATAAGACCCAAAACTGATCGAGCCATATCGAAAACTTAATTTGGTTTGTTTCAATCTATGAATTCAACAGGCTCAATACTTTCTATTTGATTTGGTTTGAATTGAAGTTTGGAGGGGGGTTCCTATTTATAGGCAAGATATGGAGGTATATAATTTGAGAATGATATTAGTTTAGTATAGTTGACTTGCTTCAGAATTAGGGTGCCTGCAAATGCAGTAAGATGGGTTGAATTAAAAAGAACAAGGGATCTGCCGGGAATAAAGTTCTTGGTCTTGGGTTTTCCATCGATTGGTTGGGATGGCATGGAAAATTCGGATTAACTCCTGTAATTTCTTTTTTACATGGAAGTCCAATGCACATGATCCAACTATTATTTGTTGCAATATTGATGGGCAGTCGAATCATGATGTGCTGAGAGGATCCAAATCCTTGGAGTCGTCTCTGCTCAATTTTTTCGGAGCAATTTTGTTTTCTTTTTTTCTTCTAATTAACCTGATGCAAGCATAATTTGAAATTGGAACGTCTTGAACACTGCTAAGAGAATATACCACTGTAACAGTTACTGAAACACCTGTCAGTGTCAATGTTGTAATGTTAGGTTATACAAGTTACATTCATGTGGGCAAAACATTTCCTGATGCTTTAAGCCTAGCTAAGATGCTAATTGATTTATAATATAAGATCCATGTGATATGAAGGGCATTGTACATCCAACTTATAAACATGCATTATTCTGTTATTATAAATGATTGAATTAGAGTGAGTATTGTGGCAACTTGCACAGTCTCTACGCATCCTTTTCCTACCATACATAATACATTTATGTAGAGAATACGTTTGTCTGTATTGGTGTAGCGTAAATGCTTCACAAATGGTTTGATACAGATCCTCTCGAATAGTTTTTCTACTGGATTGTCCAGTTCACATGATTCATCCATCCACATTGATGTGAGTTTCATGCTAGACTCAACAAACAAAAAAACTGATGGATATTTGGTATTGTATTTACTTAGTTAGCATGCATTGCATTTATTTAGTTAATTATTAACTCATGTTTGAGAGACAAATGAACTCACCAAGAAGCTATGCCTATGAGATATTCTAACCCAAGACAATCATAAATTAATTCATTCAAACTCAAACCCTATCCATAACCTATCTTAGCTAACTAACTCCCTGTATCTCTCATCTACCCAACTTTCCCACGATCTCTTCCTAGACAGACTCACCATGATCCCCTCAACTTCTTTTCTCCGTTCTTTATTCCCATATATCCCGTTCCTTTTTATATCAACCCAACAATCTCTCTCTCTCTCTCTCTCTCTCTCTCTCTCTCTCGTGCGCTCAACACCCGACACCCCCTTTCCCTCGTCCCTTGTGCACCCGACCAGCCGCCCACCAACACCAGCCGAAAGCACCCTGAACTCCATTCAAATCCAGACCTCCACCTCACCCGAACTTCACCTCCAAACCTGACAGACAACCACCTCCTTCAACCCCGTGCCTCCACTCAAACCCGAACCCATCAACAACTCCACCTCCATCATCCCAACGCCACTCCACTACCTTCATCAATCCCAAACCCGAACTCCAATCCAAACCCGGTCCAAGTTGACCTGAACCCGACGTCTCGGCCTGTCGGAGAAATCTACTCCCAACTCGTAGTGCTAATAGTGGAAACACACACCACAAGCAATAGAAACTTCCAAAAAATAGATGAACCAAGAACAAGTCACCACAATATATGGATCTCACAAGAACACAACCAATATGCAGAGATAACCAATACTTTTTATTTACAAAGAAGTACAAAGATTACAAAAGAGATTACAACTTTTAATCTCTCTTTCTCACCTTTGAAACACTCGGCACAATCTCTCTTGAAGTTGAATAATGATCAGATCTATTCAGATTACTAAACCATAGAGTTTACGGGCATATATATAGCCCTGAAGCAAACCCTAAAAGATATACACAAATCAAACAAATTGGGCCTTTATCCCGTAAGCCCAAAAGAACAATCAGCGTCGGTGTCGGTCGACCGCACCCCAAGCTGGTCGACCGCATCGTGCGGATCCAGACCCGAGGGCTGACCGGTCGACCGCATCTCCCAGACCGATCAACTGTCCCCTCCTCTATTGGACGCCTACACTCGAAGAACCCCCAGTCGACTGGGTCGGTCGACCGCCTAGTCGGTCGACCGCAACCCTCCAGACTTCTCTTCTTCTACTTGCTGCTTGTCTTCCCTTGCTTCTTTGTCTTCTCCTCTTCTTCTCCAACTTCGAGTATCCCGTGCCTACGTGTATTTGAGGCCAAAATTCCTAACAATCTCCCACTTGAATCAAATATACCACGCTTCAAAGTTATTGCAATCTTTCCTCGCATTATCTCTTCCATCTCTCACTTTCATGAAAGACCCAAGTACTCCCCACTCTCATGAAGAGCACCTCCGCCACTCCACCACGTGGAGTGCACCAACCACCCCTCATCGCCTCATGAAGGATGTGCTCCACCAATTGCATACAACACGAATACCGAAGAAACAACCTTCCATGTTGGATTTTGTGTTATGAGACTCCCCACCTCGCAAGATCTCCATCAACACCAGACATGGTTCAAAGTCTCTCAATGCACCCTCCGCACTAGAAACCTCCGTGGACGATACCTCCACAAACTCCGCAGACTATTCAACCCTACAGTCCCAATTCGGTTACCCTCATCGATATCACCCCGCATATCGATACCAGTGCTTTCTACCTCACAAGAGCGACTTGAAGCTTCAACTGCCAATTCGCAAAGTACCCTTACCGCAACAACGTCTTGCCCACTAGGATCACTTCCATGGCCAGCAGTTCCCACAAAATTAGTAACCTCTCATCCACAACTGAAAGAACTCGGTTGCACCCCACACAACTTACTACTCGATTCCGGCTGAGAGTCAACTGCAGGAGAAATGCCCCTTACGTCTCTAAAAAAATACAACGTTTCCTCACGCTTTCCTTTTGCAACCACCCTTGAACCTGCAGCTATGCACCACTCCCCACTACCAACTGTAGTAGACAACCCCTCTTTGTCTAGCCTTCCAATCGAGATAAAGTTTTCTTTCAAGTCTGGAACATGCCTTGTCTCTCGCAAGACAACACTTTGATCATCAATAGTATTCACGCGAATAGTACCAACCCCACGTACAGGACACCGATGACATTTTCCCACAATCACATATCCAAAAGAACCTTCCTTATAGTCATCAAATACCTCTCTCCTCGGAGTGCAATGAAAAGAAGCTCCCGAATCAATACACCAATCTTGAGTGCCCAACTCCTCCCGAGCTGATAAGCATTGATTCTCAACAAGCCATATTTGAGCTTTCTTTAGAGTATCTCTCTTCGGTTTATCCTGCTTCTTCTTCATATAAGCCTTACAACTGCGCATCATGTGACCCTTCTTGTGACAATACCAGCACTCAGGCCCATGTCCCCCATCGCTGTCATCAGACCCACTCTCAGATGAACTACTCTGATCTTTTCTTCTTCGACTACTCTTAGATCTTCCACGTCTATTCTCAACGTACATGGCAGAATCTCTGGAAGATGATGATGGATATCCCCTGTTTCTCACCTTTCTCACCTCCTCGTTCAGAATGCTACTCACCACATCCTGTAGAGTGGTTGAATCTGTCATAGTGTCTGTAATAGTCTGTTCTACCATACCATAACTATCGGGTAAAGTAGAAAGAAGTAACAATGACTGTCCCCTCTCTGAAAAACTACAAACCTGCAGCTTCCATCTGGTTGTAAACCATACAGTAATTATTCACATGCTCTGCTACTAAACCTCCTTCCTTCAACTTCATATTAACCAATTTCTTCAGATGAAGAATTTGATTAGATGCCGACAGTTTCTCATATATATCCGTGATAATCTTCATAGCCTCCTTTGTGGTCTTTACCTTCGAGATATGAAATAACGCCTTCCTACTCAGTCCCAACTGAATCTGCCCCAGTGCCTATCGGATCCAAACGATTTCACTCCGCCAAGACCTTCGCATCCTTGTCTGCACCTACCGGCTTCTCATCAAACAACGGACCATCAAGATCTTTTTGACGAAGATACACTATCATCTGAATCTTCCACATCGCGAAGTCACTCCCATCGAATCTATCGATCTTCATCTTGTTATCGGCCATCTCGAACCAACTACTCTGATACCACTTGTCAGAGAAATCTACTCCCAACTCATAGTGCTAATAGCGAAAACACACCACAAGTAATAGAAACTCCCAAAAAATAGATGAACCAAGAATAAGTCACCACAATATATGGATCTCACAAGAACACAACCAATATGCATAGATAACCAATACTTCTTATTTCCAAAGAAGTAAAAAGATTACAAAAGAGATTACAACTCTCAATCTCTCTCTCTCACCTTTGAAACACTCGACACAATCTCTCTTGAAGTTGAATAATGATCAGATCTATGCAGATTACTAAACCCTAGAGTTTACGGGCATATATATAGCCCCCAAGCAAACCCTAAAAGATATACACAAATCTAGCAAAATGGGCCTTTATCCCATAAGCCCAAAAGAACAATCAGCGTCGGTGTCGGTCGACCGCACCCCAATCCGGTCGACGGTATCATGCGGATCCAGACCCGAGGACTGACCGGTCGACCGTATCTCCCAGACCAGTCAACTGTCCCCTCCTCTGTTGGACGCCTACACTCGAAGAACCCTCAATCGACTGGGTCGGTCGACCGCACCCCTAGCCGGTCGACCGCAACCCTCCAGACTTTTCTTCTTCTACTTGCTACTTGTCTTCCCTTGCTTCTTTGTCTTCTCCTCTTCTTCTCCAACTTCAAGTACCACGTGCCTACGTGTATTTAAGGCCACAATTCCCAACATGGCCACCATTGCTGCCCTCTCTTGTTAGAAGCAGAGCACGAACCAGAGCACAAGACGAACCAGAGCACAAGTAGGAGTGTATCTCTCGTTATAGATATCTATTTTGAGAAATGAGATTTAAAACATGAAATGTCCAGATTTTCTAGCCTACTGAATAACTGCCTTATACTGAAATTAGATTGAGTTCTTGTAGCAAAACTTAGACTTATATATATATATATATATATATATATATATATATATATATATATATATATATATATATATATGCATATTGTAGCTTTTCTAGTGTAAAATCCAGAACTTTTTACAGTTTCACAATCTGAATTGTAATTTGTGAGATATTGAGGATTCAGTCCAAGTGCGTCTAAACTTTTAGATTGTTGTTTAAAAATATTGTCCTGGTGATAGACTTTGTGTGGAATCATTGTAACGCCCCGCCTAAATACTCAGACAATTTATATATTTATTAGTATTATTTATAGTACAACTGCCCACCATAGACTGCTCGATAATTCCGGGGACTATCTCACACTGTAGATCATTCTGATGGTACTACTCCACACCCGATGTCAAAAGTCGGCTCTGATGCCATTTGTAACGCCCCGCCCCAATACTCAGACAATTTATATATTTATTAGTATTATTTATAGTGCAACTGCCCACCACATACTGTGTAACACCCCAAATTCCAAATAAGGATGAATTCGAGATTCCATAGTATCTTTACTTCACTTCGTACAATTTTACAAGGAAATTAAAACTTTTCTCAATAATACATCAGAATTACAGTACACTTTGTTTACACAGCGGAAGAATAAAAGATTACAATGAAATAAATACAACATCTTTGAATAAGAATAGTATCGGCATATCCACTTTATTACTTCATGAACTTCCATTACCTGCATGTAAGACTGTGGGTACGTCAGTTGATTACAACCGATGAAATATTATACACGGCTATCCTCTCTATACCAGAAACAGTATAACGATCTCATTACTTTAACAAATTACAGAAAGATTGAATGAACAAATAAAGTGTTAACATTGTGTCTACGGTAAACATATAAGTGTATGCCATGTCTTGATGCCTAATACACACATTTATACTAGAATGACACTAATGCACACTTGTTCGGATTCTATGCATCCTATACTACATAGGTCCGAGGGCAAGCGTCTACGTACTCCACAATAAAGGGCTCGATCCCTCACCATGATAAATACCCGATAATAAAACAAGGTTTAGATCATTCTACGAATATGGGTCCCAACCCGACGGCTATTTTAACGGTTCCCACATCATGTGAATCATCCTGCAAGTGCCCCTCTAGTCCCGGTATATGTATATACTTTGGAAATGGTAAACTATCCGTCCGACTTTGCCATGTCCCGGATTTAAATATAAACAAAATCCGTCTCCCACAGAGCAACCTCAGTCCGACGAATGGGTCTATAGCCACGAAGATCCACCGCCGACTATATAGAGGCAACTCACTTACGTTTGCCCAGGTTCACTACATCTTCACCTAAGTGTCTAATTAATTTAGTTCAAGGGATGAATATGTTATCAATCCTAGAATCAGTTTTACCTTCTACCGGATTTGTTCATAAAAATTATACGAGATCGCCCGACAGCATTATCTCGAGATTAAGTCTCAAAATCTTTCTTTCAAAATCACCGGTAACCGAGGTCTTACTAATTCTTAAAATCATAATTTTCATGTACAAGAATCATGGGTACATATACCCTTTTAAGAATCATGTCTTAAACCTAGATGATTTCATCTTTCAATTCGTTCACAAAAATATATAGTCTTTTCACTATTCATAATCTATTTACTCATTCATAATCTTTATAAGCAATTAATTTATTTCAAGAACACAACTTCATCAACAAATTCAAACTCTTATAATCTCGACTCACTTTAAAAATATTCATTCAAAGAAGTATCAGAAACTCAGAAAAATATCAGTTAAAGCAGTAACAGTCGACTTCATAGGGTGATCGGTCGACTGTCCCGCGCGAAATCCAAACTCAAGAAATCATCGATCAGAGCAGTGACAGTCGACTGTGTACTGAAACTAGTCAATTGTTCTGCGAGAAATCTAACCTTTAAGAAAACATAACTCATTGCGGTGACGGTCGACTGTGGAGCCAATCAAATGTTCCGTACAAAATCCACTTTTTCAAAAAAGCTCTGCAGTCAGATTCGTGACGGTCGACTGTTGGAACTTTACCGGTCGACTGTCATTCTTACGGACTGCAGGTTTTGGGTTTGTAAAACTCATATTTTGACATATTATTTCCACTCATTTAAATAATTCTCTTTCTCATTTTTCACATAAACTTAGATTTTTCTTTAAGACACTGAAACTTATAAGAGAAAAGAAACTAGTGTCCATGACAAGTGGTTATATTCTCACTTTAACACAAATGTACTTTATAACAAATACTAGTGTATTTACTTGAACAAGAAATACTCTTCATGAAATACTTTACATTCTTTTGAATTTAAACATACATATGTCGATACATTAACAAAATTTCTTTCTTTACTTATCATGGTTTTTATCATACAAGGCTACTTTCACATCCTATTATACTAACATGAATTTCATTCATAATTTTCACATCAAAATTTCCTCTTATATGTCAACAATATCATTTACAAGTATATTAACATGGTTCATAACCTCAAATAATTCTTTCTCTTTTAATTAGCATGGTATCTTTTCTTTTTCTACTCAATCACAACAAACGGCATATCATTTTACACTAACATAAATTTATCTATTCATATCAACATTGTATTTGTAATTCTCATCTTTAGCTTGCATATCCTACGTTGGAAAATAATGAGATCACCTACTAACATGATATTGATCTATTTACTAACATAGCCTACTAACATGATATTGATCTATTTACTAACATAGCACCTTTCATTACAACCAATGCATAGATTTGTTCTACTTCATCATATCAAAATATAATACTCGCTTATCATCACTAGCATGCATAGTTCTAAATTAGAAAGCATGAGAACACCCACATCACATCAATAATGTCATATTCTATGAATTAGAAAGTATAGAGACCACCCATCTTATTGAAGCTTGATTACTTGAAAGAATGAACACCTCTTCTAGCTCCAAGACTCCTAGTTTCTCTTCTCCTCCTAGCAATAGTCTCCAAGCACAAGAACACTCTTCCCTTACTCTCTTTCTTTTCTTTCTTTCTTTTCTTTTCTTTTCTTTCTTTTGATTTTGTTTTGGTGCCAGAGAAATTTAAAGAATAAAGCTCTATTTATAGGACTTTGGAAGGGTTCTTTATGCATAAAATCCATCCTAATAACTCTTCAAATTAATACATATAACCCTTTACTTTCCTAACTCCTAAAACTTACAACCCTTCACCTCCCCACTCTTCACAAACACTAACTCATCCTCTCTCTCTCCTTTGTATGAAAACCGGCCACCCCCCCTAGTCTAGGAAACCGGCTAAATACATTGTGCATATGCACACATGTACACTCACAAATTTAAGTACAATTTGTGACAATTCTAAGTGTGCACAAAAAATGGTAACTTGTCATGTGTTAGTGCATGATCAACCTAAACTAGATGTTAATTTATGGGCTTGATCATGGGCTCTAACTTTATATTTAATTTACTACTTTAATGGGCTTCTTTTCAATTTAATCTAATGGGCTAAATTTTATCCATGGATTAAAAGAGATTAATTAATCCTATGCATGCAAACTAAAATAGACAAATGAGAATTAAATTTTGAAAAGAAATAACACGTGCATCATACGTGTACAATTTGAAAAAAATGTATTTTTAATAAAATAAAAATGTGGGATGTTACAGGCTACCTCTCAAAAGGTGGTTAACCAATTAGGTGACTCTTGATCATAGACAATTATATTTATTAATTAATTATCTTGTATTAATCCCAATATAGGACTAATCTTCCACATTCTCTCTCCTCTAACCCGTGACACACAGTAGCAGCCCAACTCGTGGGCCCCTCATGTCCACATCAGTGAACAGAACAGTTGTAGCTGTTCCTTCCTTTATAAACTCAGGTGGGCCCTCGTTGCTGCCACGTCAGCAAGTGACGTCAGCCGCAACATCAGCTTGTGCTGCTGTTCTCTCAAACCCGTGGGCCCCCCTTCTCTCATCAATTAAATCCATACTCCACCCCTATAGGAAATTCCTATAGGTCACAGCTATTTATTTTATATATATATATATATATATATATATATATATATATATATAAAACACGGGGTGTTACATACACCCTCCTTAAGAATTCAACGTCCTCGTTGAAGCCGGGCATGCAACGTAGCGCAGGATCCTCCTTTCATGCCAATGTGGAGTTGCCTCGATCCCGATAATTTCGGAGATCAGTCCCACACCGCAGGTAATTTTAGAGACTATTTCACTCACACCTCGATAATTCTAGGGACTATCTCACATCGCATATCATTCTGACGGTACTATCCCACACTCGGTGTCGAAACCTAGCTCTGATACAATTTGTAACACCCCGCCCCAATACTTAGACAATTTTATATTTTTTTAATATTATTTATAGTACAACTGTCAACCACAAGCTGCCTCTCAAAAGGTGGTTAACCAATTAGGTGACTCTTGATCATAGGCAATTATATATATATATATATATATATATATATATATATATATATATATATATATATAATTAATTAATCTTGTATAATCCCGATATGAGACTAATCTTCCACATTCTCTCTCCTCTAACCAGTGACACACAACAGCAGCCCAACTCATGGGCCCCCCATGTCCACGTCAGCGACTAGAACAACTTTTGTTGTTCTTTTCTTCACAAACCTGGGTGGGCCCCGCTGCTGCCACATCAGCAAGTGACGTCAGCCGCAACAGCAACTCGTGTTGCTGTTCTCTCAAACTCGTGGGCCCCCCTTCTCTCATCAATTAAATCCATACTCCATCCCTATAGGAAATTCCTATAGGTCACAACTATTTATTAATTTATATATATATATATATATATATATATATATATATATATATATATATATATATATATATATATATATATATATTTCTTAACACGGGGTGTTACAATCATGATCGGAGAAAAATCTAAGTGTTACTCTACATCATTAGAGGTCAAATTATTATGTCCGTAAGAATTGATAATGACATTGCAGTGGACTTGTAAGCATTAGAATATAGCCACATGCTGTTGCCTATGCACTGAACTAGTAAAGAACAAATTTGTAGGCACAAATACTGCACTTAGAATTCGTCGAGTGATTAGGTGTTGGATTCGGAAGAAAGTCTACGTTCGAGAATCTTTGACAGAATTAGTTTTGCTTTCTCGTAGAAGTGGGAAAGTAAGTTTAGTGTAGACGTGTAGTGCTGTCCAAATTTCTAATTGGCTATATATATATTGCTATTCTCATATTAATGACTTGTACCGATCTAGGACTATGTACCTTTCATGTATCATGTATTGCATCATCTCTTGATACATTCTTGATTACCATTCTGATACTACCATTCCCACCACTGATTGCACCGACTGCATGTTCATGTTTAACTATGATAAAAGAATGATAAACCGGGTTAATAAAGGATACAACTTAATAGTGGACAATATAGGAGAGTGTACTCTAAAGGGGTCTCATGTTTTCTGTATTACTGTGCACCGTTATTGAGTGTCGATGACTATCACTGGAGGACTCGAGTACATGATCATGTAGGCTTCACTATTTAAATCCAAGTTTTTACTTGATTGTTATGTACCCGAACCTGCGGTATGAGATACAGGATTGAGTGCATTAGATAGTTAATAAAAACTGATAGACCGGGGTTATAGGATTGACACTGATTCTTGACACCGATTACCGATTACCGATTATTGATTCTGATACCGATTACCGATTACCGATTATTGATTATTGATTCTGATACCGACTATTGATTATTGATCACTGTATTACCGATTACCAATTGATTATACTTTACAGTCATGATTTTATTTTCTTACAGTCATCACGTAGACATTGCATTGTGCATGATAATACCGTTCCAATATCTACATTGTTATCCCTTGTTTTTTCCCATGTTATATTTTACTATATTTTTCTATCGTACTGCTTGATACTACTTGTTGTCTGAAACTTGCTCTAACGGACAGCCCTCACCCCAGATGACGTTTCTATAGATACCAATGACGAGATAACAGAGGAAATTGATGATCAGGCTTTCTAGATGGCTATGATGGAGTTACCAGTGTTATCTTATTTTTTAGTTGCTACATTATCTAGCCAGTCATAGTGAATCATTTATTGCATTGCATTTCTTTCGGTTTATTATGTTCTCATACATTTTGACCCGAAGTTTATGTATATCAGATGATAGTTATTTATTTAGAGTTATTTCTATTCATATTCGTGTGATCATTATTATTATTTGCAGGGATATGCTTATTGTTGAGCTTATGACTATACAGCTTATGAATGATGTAAGTTAGAATACTTGTATCATTCGTTAGGTCTTAGTTGCGTGCACATGATTCCATATATTGGGAAGCAGGGCGTGACATGTATATGTATGTAGTTGATCCTCTAATACTGGAGAATATCTGGATCCGATTTTTAGCGTGATGTTGTATGACACTATGTACATGAAATACAACCTAGTATCTTTATTATTTTTTTTTTATATACGAATTTTTTCCATAATGACACTTAAAATACTTGATATTTTCAAAATAGTACCTGTAGTATTCATATTTTAAAATAGCAAATGTAAGTATTTGATATTCCAAAATCTAAGTTTGGAAAAATCAAATCCGTTGAGTGTCATTTTGACAATATTTTTTTTAGCTTAATTATGGCACATTTACATTTAGCTTGCCCAAGTTTCGATCTGAAATTAATGACTCAAGCTGTTTAGATCTTAGCCCAATATAGACATCTCTTTCATTGCACTACTGAATGCAAATGGTATATAACTGGATTATGGAACACGGACATATTCTCCATCTGCAAGCTCGAAAGCTCTTTCAATCCTGCTGTTCTAGCAACAAGTGCGTGCTCATTCAATAGACAAGTTTGGTGATGCAGAACGATTCCAGTGGAACCTTGGATCATCATCATCCTCCCAAAAATTGTTGAGTTTATATCTTGCATACTAAGTTAGATGCGAAGACGATGAAGTGATAGAATAATCGAGATGATCGGAGACGGAGTGGAAGCATGAGAAACAATAACAACAGCAGCAACATCATCAACTGAAGCAGAACAATCGACCGTACCTTGGGGGTCGGTCGATCGGTCACTGTACATGGTTTTCCAATAAAGGGTTTTCCCGAGAAGGGGACAGTTGATCAGCAAGTTGTGTGCGGTCGACCGAGCACGGTTGATGTAGATTTCGGGGGCAGATCTAGATGACTCGTTGGAAGCCCGTACTTGCTCTTTATGTTCATCGTATGACTTTTATCGTAGGATTATCTCTTCAAGAATATATAGCGGTTATTGTATCAAAATATCAAACTAGGGTTTCTCTAGATCTTTGAATATTATTGTAATTGGCCTCTATTGAGAACGAAGAGAGAGTACTTCATTGAAAAGAGTTTGAGAGGTTCTCCAATTGTAAACAACTAGTATTTTCTGATGAGGCTTGAGAGAGAGTCGTGGTGAGAATTGTAATATTCTTATATCTTCTTAGTTTAAGAACATCTCGGTTTCTTCTCCCATGGATTAAGTCGAAAGCCCAAATTGGGATAAATTTGTGTGCTTTTGTGTGTTTGGTGTGATTTTCTATTTGCTTGGTGGTTTGTATTAATTGTGTTGCTTAACTCAATAATATCCTAGTAGAAGAGAGAATCAAATTCTCTAACAATTAGTATCAAAGCTTCAGGTTCGTGGATTTGTTCGAGTTCCTTGAAGAAAATGACAGATCAGATCACAAAGATCAAACAATTTGACTGTAAGATCAACTTTAATCTCTGGATGGTGAATATGTATAATACATTGGTTTTAAAGGGTTTGAAGTTAGCCCTAGAAGGAGATAAAGGGAGACCAAACGGCATGAAGTATGAGAAGTGTGATGAGATTTGTTTGAAAAGCTTGGGTTTAATCCGAATGTCATTGACCAGCGAAGTCAGGTGCAACCTCATGGAGGAGTGAAGCGCAGCGAATATGCAGGCGACTCAGAACATACTACTCAGAATTTCTTCTGTTTTACTGAATGGAATTTCAATCACCGTTACAGGGTCGGATGTACCAAAAAGGAAAGTTGTTGGGTTACTCAATGAAGAAAAGTACCACTCTTCTAGATCATAAAGTGAATTTCAATATGGAATTATCTGAACCAAGGGCAATTAACGCAGATAATCTAAAAGCTATCAACTAGATATATTCACCACCAAATTCATCAACTTGATAACCATCCTATATGGAAAATCTACAAAGTAGAAGTTTTCGGGAGCAAGTATGATCGAGGGCTTGGAGAAGGACGCACTTAGGCAGAATAGTCAGAAATCGGCGTATACTTCTGTGAGTTGCTTGAAGGTGGATGGCACTTCGAATGGAAGGGAAAGTGCACGTAAGGGTAGGATTTGTTGTCATCAATGCAGAGGAGTTGTGCATTACAAGATGGATTGTCACAAGTGGTTGAGTCAGAGAGGCGCCAAACCCAGTGTCGCTGAATCAAGTGATAGCTGAGACAATAATCATGTTTCAAATTTTATAGATGTGTATTCTAGCTGGTATCTTGATTCAGGGAGTTCTTCTCATATATGCTCCAAGAATTAGATGTTTTCTACTTACAAGTTCGCAAGAGATCGTCGTTGTGTGAGAACGATGGTTGGTGATATTTGTGAAGTAGTGGATGAGGGAACGGTCGAATTGGAGGTACTATATGGAAATGGTTACACACTAGAGAATGTTATACATATTCCTCAGCTGGAAAAGAATCTTGTATTCTTGGGAACTCTTGAAGCACGGTGCTGTAGGTATATAGCTCAAGGTGGAGTTCTATCAGTTTGGGAAGGTCATCGTAAGGTGATGAAGGGAAGGAGGGGTGTTGAGCACAACCTCTACAAGCATTGTGGGAACATGAAAACTTGTGCAAGTGTTTCCAAGCTATACGTTCCTAAAGCACTATCTAGTTTGTCTTCATTAGAATCATCCAAGCGAGACTACAATATTCAAGTATCGTCAAGAGGTGAAGAGTACCTCGGGGTAGGTGGAGTTCATACAGAGGGTGACGCCGTCGTGTCAATGCCTACTGGGGTGTGCCTTTGAGGGCGTACAACTGAAGAAAAACAGGTGGAAGTAGATTCAACTAGCAGAATAAGTGTAACCCCTGTTTTCATTAATACGTATTTTAAAATATTTTTCCGTATTTAAATCCTCAATATCCTTTAACTATCTTTCTCTAATTAATTTTATTGTTTAAACTATTTTATGGAACCCAAAATACAAACTATTTAATTATTTTATATTTATTTCCAGCCCAACTGTTTAACTATTTCATGAACCCAATTTTGTATTTATTAATATGAAACCCAATTGTTTATTCAAAGTCCAAACTTGTATTTTGATCTTATTTATTTAATTAATCCATTTAAGCCCAATTGATTAGCCCAATACTCTAATTATTATTTTATTTTGTTATAAGCCCAATTATTGAAGCCCAATTTCGTATTTGATTTTAATTAAATTAATTTGTGCCCAAAATATTTCAACCCAATGTCTTAATTGTTTTAATTAATATTTTGAACCCATTATTAAGCCCAAGCCCACTAAACCCAGAATCCATTTAATTGTACAGATTAACCCTACATCTACCCGTATACAATTTCTTCCTACTTTCCCCACTCTTGATTCCCGTACTCCAACTCCTCCCCCACTCTATATGTGCACGTTCCTCCATGTCTAGTAACTACCCCACTCTCTCACCATGTTCCCCTCTTTCTCTCCCCTATATTTTAAAACAGACCACTTTCCCCTATTCATTACTTTATATCATATTATATTAATACCTTTCTCCCATTCATTCTCTCCCTCTCCCTCTCCCTCTCCCTCTCTATTTTCTCTACCAAAACAGAGAAACCAACGAACCAGAACCCAACTCCCTCTCTTCTTCCTCCTCCATCTTCCACCGCAGACTCGCACCTCCGCTCGCCTCGACAACCCCCTTCCTCTGTTCGTCAGCACCACCATCACTCCTCCACCGCTCGCCCAGCACCACCCCGCACCTCAGCCCGTCGCTCTTCCCGTTCGAGCTCCGCCTCCCCTCGGCACCCATCTCCCCCGTCGCCATTAACGCGACCCTGAAGCACCGTCCAGTCGCAACCACCACCTCAGCCACTGACCTTCGACGCGCCGCCATTGCCACGACCTCGAACCTCTCATCGACGACATTGCCGAAGCTCATCTTCCATGTCGAGCCACTCCACCAGCATCGAGTTCCCCCGTTGTTCCTCTCGACCACCGAAGTGCCGCCCTCTCAACCTCCACTACATCTCCACCATTATCGTCATTTGCAGCTTCCCGTCGCCGTTCAACCAGTCGTTCGCCGCTCTTCCACCCAGTCGCGCCGCTCACGCCAACATCGCCAGACGCCCTCCGCCCCTCGCCATTGCGTCGTCTTCAACCTCGAGCTCCCTCCATTACTGTCTTCCCCGAGCTTTCAAACCCCTCGCCTTGCCGCCGTTCCCCTCCCGCAGTCGTAAGTCTCTGTGCGTCGCCTCCCATCGCGCGTCCCCTCTTCTCCCGCTTGCCCGCTCGCTCTCCCTTTCTTTTTCTAGCTCTCTCTCTCTCTCTGTTCTGAGATAAAGAAGAAGGAGGAGTAGTTTTGGGGATTTGCCTATTCGTTGTTTGGGTTTGTTGCTGTGGATAGTTGCTGTTTGGGTATACGTGTATTGCACGTGTATGTGTTGTGTACGTTGTTTGGAGAATATAAGGGGATTTGCTTGCTGTGTGGTGTTTTGGTGAAGTGGGGGATTGGATTTATTGGAGTTTAGTGTTGTGAAGTGGAGTTGGGTGTTTACTGTCTCGAAGTTGTGAAGGAATTGTTACTGTTCGGGAGAAAGGAGTTACACTTGATTGCTCTTTGGATTACTCGGAGTTTGCTGACTTTGGCGTGGCTGCCACAAATATTTTGCACATATTCTGCTGTCCGGGATACTGATCCCGTTATTCTGTCCTTCAATTCATCGTCGTCAAATACCAGGCAAGTGTCTCTTGTACAATTTTATTTGTTCTAGTACAAGCCCTTGTAAAAATACCGCAAGTATATTATTTTTGACTCCAATTCGCATTCATAAGTCGAATTGATAACCATTTCCATACCTAATCCATCGATCTGTATTCACATGTGATCGTGAATACTTTGTTCTCATATGCATGACACGAACACAAAAATTAATACACACATATATACTCCTATAATTATACATGATGTTGTGCATGAATTGCTTGTTATTAGGTTGCATGTTGTTATAATATATTTTATTCTTGATTAAGTGTTATGCATGTCATTAGTTGCATCACATGTTTTATAAGTCCTGAAATATGTTTCTTGCCTCGTATAAGTCTTGATACTTGATCTTGTCATGTTACCCTTACCTTGTTACTCGTCCCTGTTATTGCATGTAGTTATTGTTCATGTTTAATTATAATTAAAAAGATAACAAGCCGGGGTATAAAGGAAAAAGATTTAGTAGTGGGCAATATAGAAGAGCGTACTCGGACGGGAGCTCGTGGTTCCCCGACGCAAATTTGCAAGTTGCAAATTGTAAATTTGCAAACTTTATGTTCTATGTTTCACGCTACGTTACACTATGTCCACATTGCACGTATCTTGATACAAGATATACTTGACTTGACTGGATATGTTTCCCGAGTACGTGACCTATAGAATCAACCACTAGTCTAAACGTTCACTTGCTTGCGGATAGCAACCATGTGGTATGGGACGCATGAAGTGCAACCTAGTTAGGTTAATAAAAGATAAGACATGACACGTTCACTTGCATGATCCGTTTACATGTTACATGGTTATGATGACTTGTTTACTTGTCCACATGTTACTCGTTTATGTTGACACGTTTACTTGCTTACTCGTTTACATATTACATGTTACTATGGATTATTTAATTGTTCACATGCATGCTACTTGTTCCACGATATCTTGTTCTTGATTCTGTCATATGTTGTATTTGCTCTATTATATGATTCTTGATTCCTTGCTCGTTTTTCCTGCTTTTGTTTCATTCTATTTTTGTCCCGTAGCTTGTACCACTTGCGGCCCGTAACTTGCATTAACGGGTACCACTTGTTTCTTTCCTTGTAATAATATACTTGTAGGCCCAGATGGAGAACTACCCGAAGGTGTTGCCGTGCAGAGATTCTAGTTTTGTTTATTTTCATGTTATTTTAATTCTTGTTTTATTCATGTAAACATTATTGTAATCCGGGCGTGTTTGACCCGTAACTATGTTTCCTTCCAGTTGTTGGTTATGTTCATGTAATATGTCATGTACTTTGTTATCCTATTGTGATTTTATATGCTTTCGTGGTTGAAATTGTTATCTTGTTGTTGAGTTAAATATACAGCTTATGAATGATGTATTCGCATCATTCGCTGGGCCTCAGTTATGTGCCTGCGTTCCTGTATTATGGAAAGCGGGGCGTGACAATAAGCCGCAGAACCGAGTTGTTTGCAATAGGAGAATAAAAGAGTCTACAAGATTTTAAATCACATAGGTGCGGATTCATAGTATGCAATCCAAGATGGAGATTGTAGGGTTTATGTCTTGCATACTAAGTTAGGTACGAAGACGATGAAGCGATGAAGAAATCGAGGCGATCGGAGAAGGAGTGGAAGCAAGAGAAACAACAACAGCAGCAACAACTGAAGCAGGACAGTCTACCGTATCTTGGGGTCGGTCTACCGGTCACTGTATAGAGTTCTCCCAAGAAGGGGACAGTCAACCGCAAGGTGTGTGCGGTCGGCCGAGCGCGGCTGACGCAGATTTCGGGTGCAGGTCTAGGTGATTCGTTGGAAGCCCGAACTTGCTCTTCATGTTAGATCATATGGCTGTTATCGTAGGGTTATCTCTTCAAGAATATCTAATGGCTATTGTATCAAGATATCAAATTTGGGTTTCTCTAGATCTCTATATATTATTGCAATTGGCCTCCATTAAGAACCAAGAGAGAGAATACTTCATTGAAGAGAGTTTGAGAGATTCTCCAATTGTAAATAACTAGTATTTTCTGGTGAGGCTTAAGGGAGGGTCGTGGTGAGAATTGTATATTCTTGTATTTTCTCTAGTTGAATAACAACTTGGTTTATTCTCCCCCGGATTAAGGTAAAAACCCCAACTGGGATAAATTTGTGTGCTTTGATGTATATGGTGTGGTCTTTTATTTGCTTGATGGTTTGTGTTAATTGTGTCGCTTAACTCAACAAGATCTTAGTAGAAGAGGGAGTCAAATTCTCTAACAAAAATTTCGCTTAACGTCGTTCCACACATCACAAAAAGAATCGCGACAGCTGCTACCTTCTTTGCTACCATGTCGGTTTCTTGAAATTCGAGTTTGAGATACAATGAAAGGTTGTTAGCTTCATTTCATTTATATAGAAGAGTGAACTGTGTAACTGATTGATTAAGGGGGTGTTTAGTTGGTTGTAAAATATGTCCAAACTATGAAGATTACTGTAGAAAAAAGACATCTGTGAAAATGAGTTATGAAAAAAAGGTTTGTTTGGATGTAGTCTTATTGTAGCATAGGATAAAGATGAGAAAGAAAGAAATTAATGTAGAGGATTAGGTGTGTTGGTTTTATTGGATAGTGTAGAAAGAGAGGAGAAAGAAAAATTTAAAAATTGCTGCAGTAGCGCTGCAGTGCTAATCCGCTTAGTTCTCCAGGATTTTTGCAGATTTCTTATGGCGCTATAGTAGCTAATGTTGTGCTACAGTGCGAATTCAAGTTCAAGTAAATTTAAGCTATCCAAACCCGTGAATAGTATTTTTCTCCTGAATTTTTTTTTTCTACGGTAAATATGCAGCCAAACAAATAGGCCCTAAGATCAAGGGAGGGGATTGGGAGAATCTCCTGATATGGTGAATGGGAATGGGATGAAAGAATGAAAGATTGTGATGTTCATTTGTGTCAACTTGGTTAATTTAGCTTTAATCACATGGTTAATGCACTGTTAAGTTCTTGATAGTTGTAACCAGGGCCGGCCCTGATATGAAGGCGGGTAAGGCGGCCGCCTCGGGCCCCCGCGGAATTCGTCATTTTTGGGGCCCCCAATTTCAAACTTCCCTTGTAAATATAGGCACGTGTTACGCGCGTAATTTTTTTTTCTTTTTATATGGGGCACGGGGGGCCCCATTTCGGAAGTTCGCCTAGGGCCCCCCGAAACTCAGGGCCGGCCCTGGTTGTAACTTCTAGTTAAGCTTTGTTTGGCATTGCAGTACACATAAAGTGCTGGTATTAAAAGTAGATAGAAATGTCTACCTTGAATTTCTTTTAGTAAGTAAAAATACTTTTTAAAAATCTAAACGCATCATTTTAATCTTTTTAGGTGCTTTGAGAAAATGTTAAAAATAATAGTTTAATAAACAAAAACACCTTTGATCAAACACTTTTTAAATTAAGTTCATTAAACGCTTATTTTGAGCATAAAAACACCCTTCAAAAACAATGTGGAATAAATGAAGCCTTTAATCCATGCAGGCATGTGCTGTGTCTAGGGCTGTAAAAGAGCCGAGTCGAGCCGAATACCTTGAGGCTCGAGCTCGGCTCGTTTATGTATCGAGCTCACTTTCAGGCTCGAACTTGGCTCGAGTTCGACACGAGCCGGGCTTTGACCGAGCTTTGACCTAGTTCGAGCCGAATACTCACGAGCTTCTGCATAAAATCCACGTACCTTCAAGCTCGAGCTCGGTTCGTTTACGTATCGAGCTCGCTTTCGAGCTCGAGCTTGGCTCGAGCTCGACACGAGCTGAGTTTTGACCGAGTTCGAGCCGAGTAGCTCTGTTCGTTTGCAGCCCTAGCTGTGCCTAGCTTTTAGCTAGGAGATTATCTTATTAATCATTATAGCTTTATGGCATTGCTAGCTGATGTTTATTGGGCTCTTAAAGTGGAGGGCTTTTATGAACAAAAGCAGCCCAAGTGTGTATTTATAATCCCGTCCCCATACGTAATCTGGCGAACATGACCTTTGGGTTTCGGTTCCACTTTACTGCTTTTGCCTTTTTTGTCTTGTGGCTTCTTGGTGACCTTTGGGTTGCTGTTTTGGTAGCAGCTTATTTTGGTTGCTGATGCTCTGTTGCTCTTGTCCTTTTGGCTCCCAGTCTGGCAGTACTCGGTTTTCAGCTTGTTGGATTTTGTGGTCGCTGGGCACTGGGAGTTTTTTGGTAGCCTTTGTGGCATCCTTGCCCATGATTTCCTATTCTCCCCTTCTGTGTTCTGTGGGTTTCCTTTTTTCCTGCTTATGTTTAGTTTGTATAGCTTTGGTTCTATGTTGGATGTTGTTATTTTGGTGGTTTGGTGGTTGTTGGTCGTTGGGTGTTCTTTTGTGCTGTTTAGCGACTCCCGTTTGAGAGCCTGCTTTGGTGTACTTTGGTGTTGGCCTCCCCCTGTGCTGTTGTGTGGCGTGGTCTTGTCCTTGCCCAGGTTTCGGTGGCATGTTGGTGTGTTTTTTGGCTGTTCTCCGTGTACCTGTGCCACTGGATTTCGCTGGCTTCGGTTTGGGTGAGGTTTCATGCTTGCTAAGTCGATGCGATGTGCTACTAACTAAGTATCCCGCGCTGTTTAGGTTTGGTTGTTTTTGAGTCCTGTTGCTTTCATTTTTCCTTTGGTGGGAGCTTGTAAACTGCTTGTTTATCTGCTGTGGTTCCGTGGTTTTGTATTCTGGACTTTGTATCTTTTTCGTTATCTAATATTATATATAGGCTGGAGTCTCCTGACTCTATCCTTTACTGTCGAACATGACACATTGCTAAACGCCTGAATCCATGGGAATCTTGAGATCCACACAAATAATCTAATCTGCGATGAGAGCCTCTTCGCAGGGAGCAAGAGTTCTAAGTTGTTCAAATTTCGCTTGCTTTACCCTCAGTCCGGTTCAGAATGACATTCTACAGATTACTGATGGTTCAGAAGCAGTCTCGTATCGTCGTGTACTTAGAGAATGTAATTTGGCAGCTGATTGCGCTGCCAAGAGATGGAGGGTCTCTTGCAAGCATTTTTTTTTTTTTTTTGGGCATTGGGAGAAGACTAGACCCTGATACCGTAAAAGAAACTGAAGTATGGTATGCTGACAAATCCTCGCAACCGAATCATAAAATACTAAAGGGACATTTGGTATGTGGAAATGTGAAAGGAAATTTCGGATTTCTTCCTTGTTTGATATGTGGCAAACAATTGAAAGGAATATTGATCTCCAAGGAAATCAGAATTCTTTGTTGAGAATGATTTCTATTTCCCAAAAAAACTATGAGATTTTTATAACAAACAATAAAATAACTCAAAAAACTAGAAAAAAACATTCAGATTTGATGATTTCCGTGAGATTTTCATAACAAATAATAAAATAATCAAAAAAAATAAGAATAAAAAATACAATAATAAAGAATTTTCAAAAATGGAATGTTCTATACCATATGCGATAATGCAATATTTTCGGAAATCACCATTTATATTCTCACATTCTCGAGAACCCTCACATTGCCGTAAATCCTCTCGTTCCTGAAAATATTCCCAACGGGTACACCAAACGCTCCTAAAATATTACCCATGCATATATATGAGATAATGAGAAGTGTAGTCGCTCAACTGCATAGTATTGCGTTGCACTACGCACAACATGATTTGGGCTGAAGAGCATACGCGGATAAGTTGAACGAGCTCATGAGCCATCAAAAAACAACATGATTCGAGAGGATCCAAACCAGTGTTTTTTTTTTTTTGAAACAAAAGTGACCTCAGTCAATAATCTCATTAATGAATAATTAACGGGATTACAAAATAGTCATATATCATATCCTAACACCTACATCAAAATAGTCGAACATCATAATCACTAATGTGCCCGTGGACACCTGATACAACCAAAATCTAACAACAAAACATCTAAGAAAAGATAAGAAGAAAGCTGTAAGGCGAACAAAAGTGGCTTTGCTAGGAAGAACAAATCGATATCATCCTGATAGAACCCAAAAGAGACAAGCCCTCTATCCAAACCAGTGTTAACGGGGTATAAAGAACATGATGACCAAATTAGTGAATATTTGATGGGATATATATAAATTTATTAGGTGAAAATAAATCGATTAATCTATATATGACAGTTGATAAGGTTCAATTCAATCTGACATCCACAGCCGTTCGATCTAAAATGGACGGTCCACAAAATATACACTTAGAAGTACAACTTATTTACGAAACTGCCACGAGAAGACCACTATTTAAACCCCAAAAGAATCATACCTAAATTCATCTCCTTCTAATTTCGCGTCAAAATCTCATACAGAATTTCACAATCTTTGAAGTTTGAACTTTTCGCCATGGCCGAGGTAATCTTCTAGAACACACTTCTTCTCTCTGTTGAATTTCAGTTCTCAACGATGATCAAACCCTAGATTTGATTGAATTGATTCAACGAGTGGGGTGGAATTTTGGGGTTAATTGTGGTTTGCAATTTGAGTTGGAAACAAGAATTAGAGGAAAGTTATGATCTTTGCGGGTTTTATTTGCGAAAAGGGTTAGATTGTAAATTATGTAGGGATTATTGGATTGTAGGATAATTTTTTGTTAGAGAAATATGGATGAAGAAAAAAGAGAGAAGGAAATTCTAAGACAATATTGGTTATTTGACAATTTATGGTAGTTTGGATGTTTCTAACTGTCTAGTTTTGATTGTTTTTTCGTTGCTATTTGCTAGAATTGGTATAATATCAAGGGTAATGCTAGAATTGGCACGAGAAATTGACTTGGACGAGGTCACCCGATCAGTAGGATTAGATTTTGTTGTATTTTTGTTTGTTGGTTGGGGTGTATGAATTCCAAAACCCAGTCTGTTGGGATCTGAACTTCAGCCTTATTTTTGGTTGTTTGTTTTGTTAAATTTTTTAATGAAACACGGGGGGGGGGGAGACCAACCTTTTACGATCAAAAAAAAAAATGCTATGTGCACAGTCTCTGTGGGTGTGGACAAACTTTATTTCACAATATGATGTGGCACAATCTCCACTTTATTCCGTAGATGTCTGGAATACAAGGGTTAGTGAAGATTGCACTGATGATGCATCAGGTTGTGAAGTGAAGTTTGTGCAGAAAGATTGTGTTGTGCAGGTAGCATCGCCCGAATAATGATACAGGAAGACTTATTGTAAGAGATAGTTATGTACAATGTACTCATGAGCTTGAGCTTGACATTCGTCCAAGAATGACGATTACATGATGCATGAATTATGTGATCAAGTGGTGGTTAATTTGTGCAACACAAGGACACTGGTAAAAGTGTTGAAATCCTTAAACCAAAATATGATTGGAACCATGAATCCAATCTGTTTGGCACTAGGATTAAATGTGACTTGGGAGTTAACATTATATTGTTGTAGAAAATATATCATCTTCTTAATCTTCTAGTTATATCTCCTGATTTACTGGACATGGACTGGTCATTTAGGATTGGGGTCTCTCTATTTTCTAGTTTTCTCGTTAGAGATCTTGCAGTTACTTAATGGAGGGTTCTTATTTTTCTGATAGTTCTTTATTTTGGTTTCAGATCTATTGCAATTTTTTATATATTAATTGTAAATGCACATGTGTCAAATGCTTATTTACTGAGATCATCTCCTATTTTTTGTCAGACTGTTGTGCTCAGGGTTGGTATGTCATGTGAAGGCTGCGTTGGTGCTGTTAAGAGAGTCCTCACCAAAATGGAAGGTTGATTTTTTATTTTGATTTTTGAATTTTTTTTTTTTGGAATAAAGATGACATCGTCACCGTTTCATTGTCACCGTTTCATTAACGAAAAATTAACGAAATAAAGTAGGAACATATTACATCACCGATAATCGAAAACCAACCATTGTTCTAGAACGACAAATACAACTACTACTACATCAGCTACTGAAATGAAAACACCGATAATCGAAGGTTGATCTTCCTCACTATGTTCTTCTTTATCTATGCTTTTCCTCGATCTTGAGATATACCAACTAAAAATTGTCTAGGGATATTGGGTGGGATAATGAGTACTCTACATTCTTTTACTTTTCTAATATATTCTTGGTTACTAAACTCTTGGGGTTGGCCAAAATCCTTTTTCTCCAGTTCAATTTTGTTTAGGGTCTCTTCTTGCCCTATTAGCTACTAGCGTATCTTTTTTAATTGCCTCAATCCACGGTCGCTTAAGTCTAACCTTTTGTCCGCGTTGCTCCATATGATTTTAATTACAATGCTGGTGTTGTTTTAAGGTTTAAATGGCTGCATTCTAAATACTCCTTTTGGGTTATTTTTAGGTGTCGAGACATTTGATGTGGATATCAAGGAACAGAAGGTAACCGTGAAAGGCAATGTGACACCTGATGCCGTTCTAAAAACCGTTTCAAAGACAGGGAAGAAAACTTCCTTCTGGGAGGCAAAACCTGAGGTGAAGGACACTGCTGCTGCTTCCACCGCGGCTGCATGAAAGTGATATCATTGCGAACTTTCTAATGTATTACTTGCTTTAAGATGGCAGCTTATTATATGCATTGAACGTTTGTGACTAGCTAGTACGAACATCTGTAAGATTTCTCTTTTTATGATATGAAATGAACCTTCATACTTGGGGATTTCCGTTCTTCACTACTCATTTAAAATATGTTACATAAATATCTTTCATTATTGTGGTTTGATTCATGTAAACATGGGGAATGCATGTATTGTCAATGTTGATGGATTCTCATTCTATATGAATTAGGTGATGGACTATTATTCTCTTAATGGTATAGCTTTTGGCTTTCATTCTGGGTAAAATTGACACTAGGCTCAGATCGAATATGCAGCACCGCTGAATCTGGTTGTGTTCGAACAATTTGGACCTTAAGATGTCATACACTCGCATAACATTCATAAATAAGATCAGATGCTCGGGTGTCGGGGCATTAATTTCAGCACGGATTATATCTATTATCTCAAAGATAGTGAACATCAGTTTCTTTTCCATTATAGTTTTGGGCAAGCAAAGACCCAGGTCTGAGTCACAATCAAACAGCCATTAGTAACTGAACGATGTCGTTTCATTTTGGTGTTCGCGAGTATTGTTTAGTTTTTGGCCTCTGTTCGGGCTTGTAAGCTGTTTGCTTATATCCCTTTGTTATGTGTATTAGTGTATAGTTGTATTTTGGACTATGTATTTTGTTCGCTTTCTATATATATATATATATATATGGGCTGGAGTCTTCTGACTCTATCCTTTACAATCAAAAAAAAAAAAAAAAGTTCAAAAGCAAAACCTTATCCTCTATTTGCTCTGCAATCTTTGGCAATTACCTTTTTTTCTCAGCTAGCATACATTACTTTTCCAGTTTGCAATAGTAGGTCATGTATTGATAGCATGACATAAAATATGGGGAGCCAAGCAGAGTAATGGACCATTACTCTGCTATTACAGAGTAATGGTCCTCCCATCAGTTGCTCTATTTTCTCCTATAAGACTAGTAAGTCCTGTCTACCAGAAGACACAGTTTTTGTAATCCAAAATCTACTTCTTATTCTTCCTCCTCTGTGTCAAAAAACTAAGAGTACAACACAGCAACAGTTCGCTGAAATCTCTGAAGCAAGAGTGCTGCTCTTCAGGGAAAAGTAATACAGTTGTATCCTGGGAGGCAATTCGCCAACCACCGTCACACTACGGAGCGAATTTTGCTTTAAGGAGAGAGATCTTAATCTCGACTTTGTATAAAGATTTTGGTTTGTTCTTTTCTTCCTGTAAATTCTGTTCTTCACAAATATTGTTAGCAAATTTCTAATTTATAAAATTCGAGTTCTAACAATCTTAAAGCAAAATTTTTCCTCTGTTCTAACAATTTTTGTGAAGATCTTTTACAGGTACTGTTATTATCTCGAAAAAACAACTAACAATTCTGTTTTCAACTATTTCAGAACATGGAAAATACACAGAATGATACTGTCAGTGGACATATTAGTGAACAAACACTGGTGACCCAAAATGTGACTGCACAATCAGTTGCGGCACATTCGGTCGTTCTGCCCACACATATCACTGTGGGAGAAAAATCAGAGAAGTTCAATGGAACTGGATTCAAGAAGTGGTAGGGAAAGATGCAGTTCTACCTGACCACCATGAAGCTGGACAGGTTTCTCACTGAATCTGCCCCTATGCTGGCACCAATGGATGCACACTCAGTTGCTGCGGTTGATGCATGGACTCAGGGTGACTATCTCTGCAGGAACTACATCCTAAATGGCTTGGTGACCCGTTGTACAACGTCTATTGTGTCTTCAAAGACGTCCAAACTCCTGTGGGGGTCTTTGGAAAAGAAGACCAAAACAGAAGATGCTGGGTCCAAGAAGTTTGCGGTCGGCAAATTTCTGGACTACAAGATGGTTGATTCCAAAACAGTTGTGTGTCAAATCCAAAAACTGCAGGTGATAATGCATGAAATCGCTGCAGAGAACATGACGCTGTGCGAACCATTCCAGGTTACAGCGTTCATCGAGAAGCTTCCACCTGGATGGAAAGACTTCAAGAACTACCTCAAGCACAAGCGAAAGGAGATGTCTCTTGAAGACCTCATTGTCAAGTTGCATATCGAAGAGAAGAACCACAAAGCTGACAGGTCCTATCGAAATCATTCTATAGAAAGGCAAACATGGTGGAGCATGAACAGAAAGACAAAAAGAGAAAGTTCTTGCCACAGGCCTCCAACAAAAAACCGGCAGCAAAGAGGTTTGCTGGAAAATGTCACAAGTGTGGCAAGCTAGGCCACAGAATTTCTGAATGCCGCAGCAAGGAAAACAACCATGCAGGAACTGGACATGCAAAAGGGAATGAAAAATCTCATGCACACATAGCTGAGAACTTGTCCACTGGTCTCTCTGACTTGGACCTCTGTGCTGTAGTATCAGAGGTAAATCTTGTGGGGAGCAATCCTCGTGAATGGTGGTACGATACTGGTGCCACCAAGCTTATCTGCTCGGACAAGGAGATGTTTACTTCATACTAGAAGTGCAAAAATGATGAACAGCTGTTCATGGGTAATTCTTCCACCTCCAAAATTGCAGGAACAGGAAAGATAGTGCTGAAGATGACTTCATGCAAGGAACTAACACTCACAAATGTGTTGCATGTTTCAGATATTAGAATGAACTTGGTATCAGGCTCTTTGCTAAGCAAGAATGGATTTAAAGTTGTTCTTGCTTCTGATAATTTTTTATTGTCTAAAAATGGGGTGTACTTGGGTAAAGAATATGTAAAGGATGGACTGTTCAAGTTTAATGTAATGTCAGTCATCCCTAAAACTATTGTTCCTGTTGTTCCCAAAGTTAATGAAATAACTCCTATTGTCTATGTTGTTGAGTCTTCTTCTGTTTGGCATGAAAGACTAGACCATGTTAATGTCAATTCTATGCGTAGATTAATTAACATGAATTTGCTATCAAAATTTAAGGTAGACAACTCCGAAAAATGTGAAGTTTGCACGGATGCCAAACTCACTAAAACTCCATCACGTTCTGTAGAAAGAAATACAGAAACTCAAGGTCTAATTCATGCAGATCTGTGTGATTTAAAATACGTGCAGACCAGATGTGGCAAAAAGTACTTTGTGACATTCATAGACGATTGCACAAAATTCTGTTATGTATACTTGTTACATAGCAAAAATAAGGCCTTGGATAAATTCAAGGAATATAAACTTGAGGTTGAGAATTAACTTGGCAAAACGATTAAAATCGTTAGAAGTGATAGAATGGGAGAATATGATGCACCATTTAATATGTTCTGCTCTGAACATGGAATAGTTCATCAAACAACTGCTCCTTACTCACCTGAATCAAACGGTACTGCCGAGTGCAAAAACCGAACTCTAAAGGAGATGATGAATGCCTTGTTGTTGAATTCTGAATTACCCTAAAATATGTGGGGGGGAAGCGTTGCTGAATACCAACTATATTCTCAATAAAATACCTCACAAGAGAACTGGCAAGACACCATACGAAATGTGAAAAGGAAATATACCTTCGTATAAATACCTCAAAGTGTGGGGGTGTCTAGAAAAAGCGGCAGTACCTAATCCAAAACAGGTCACAATTGTACCTAAGACGATTGATTGCATATTCACAGGCTATGCACACAACAGTAGTGCATATCGGTTCTTGGTATATAAATCAGATATACCGGATATCCATGTGAATACAATAATGGAATCAAGGAATGCTTCCTTCTTTGAACACGTGTTTTCATACAAGGATACTACGTATCCCAAACGTACACGTGAACATTGGAATGCAAGCACTTCGGTTGATGAACCAGAACATGATAATGATAAGCCTAGACAAAGTAAACGGGCTAGAACATCAAAGTTATTTGGTCCAGATTTTGTAACAGCTTTTCTGTTAGAGAATGAACCCAGAACATTCAAGGAAGCCATGTCTATGCCTGATGCTCCTATGTGGAAGGAAGCAATCAAAAGTGAAATAGACTCCATTATGCAAAATCAATAATGGGAGTTGGTCGATTTGCCTTCTGGGTGTAAAGCTCTAGAAAGGAAATAGATTTTCAAGCAGAAATTGAAACGAGACGGTTCAATAGAAAAACATAAGGCGAGACTTGTGGTACAAGGATTTAGACAAAAGGAAGGCCTAGATTTCTTTGATACTTATTCCATAGTCACGAGAATAACTTCCATAAGAATGCTAATAGCTATTGTACCTCTACGTAACCTCGAAATACATCAAATGGATGTAAAAACTGCCTTTCTAAATGGAGATTTAGAAGAGAAAATATACATGAAACAACCAGAGGGTTACATAAACAAGGTGTGCAGGCTTGTAAAATCATTGTACAGACTGAAACAAGCTCCAAAGCAGTGGCATGCAAAATTTGACGATGTTATGATGTCAAATGGTTTCAAAATAAATAAATGTGATAAGTGTATCTACATCAAAGATACTCCAAATGGATACATTCTGCTGTGTCTGTATGTAGACGATATGCTCATTATTGGGAGCAATAATAATATTATCAAACAAAGTAAGAGCATGCTTAGTGGTAAGTTTGATATAAAAGATTTGGGAGTTGCAGACGTCATACTAGGAATCAAAGTTTTCAGGACGTCTGAGGGAATTACTTTGTCTCAAACTCATTATGCTGAGAAAGTACTTGAAAGGTTCAAGAATTACTCGAATGGGACTGTCAAAAGTCCTGTGGATCCCAGTCTTCACTTGTTCAAAAATACGGGTGATAGCATATCACAACTGGAATATGCACGTGTAATCGGTAGTCTGATGTACTTAAAAAATTGTACAAGACCGGACCTAGTACATTCGGTAAATGTACTGAGCTGCTACACAAATAATCCAGGACGAAGTCACTGGAAAGGAATAACTAGAGTATTGAACTACCTGCGACATACTCAGAGTTATGCGCTGCATTACACCAGATATCCAGCAGTACTAGAAGGCTACAGTGATGCCAACTGGATATTGGACTCCAAGAATTCAAAATCTACAAGTGGGTATGTCTTCACACTTGGTGGTGCAGTGGTGTATGGAAATCCTCTAAACAAACGTTATTGGCCAGATCTACCATGGAATCTGAGTTTATTGCATTAGATAAAGCGGCTAAGGAAGTAGAATGGTTTCGAAACTTTTAGAGGATATTCCTATGTGGAAAAAACCAGTGCCTGCTTTATGTGTACACTGTGACAGCCAATCGGCTATAACATGAGCACTGAGTTGTATGTATAATGGTAAGTCTCGTCATATCAAAAGGCGATACAAAACTATTAGACAATTGTTGTCAAATGGAGTAATCTTTATAGAGTATATAAAATCGGCCGACAACCTAGCAGATCCATTTACTAAAGATTTGTCGCGAGAGCAAGTTGTAAGATCATCAAGAGGAATGTGTTTAAAGCCTATGACTAAAGAGGATACTTGATGGAAACCCTACCTAGGAATTGGAGATCTCAAGATCTAGGTTCAAGGGGACAACCAAATCTTGTTGAATCGACGTGAGCACTGAGAGATTAAAATCTCGTACCCACTCTTAGGATGATAAAACAATACTGCCTGCAAGGTGTAAGGATAAGCTTGGCTTTTAATGATTCCCATAGCTTTGAAATAAAAGTGGGGTATGACAGGATACCTTTTATGGGCAATCACCTTGTGAGTGTGAAATGTGACCGTTTCTAGGAGAATGAAGAGAGGCTACATTCTCCAAGTTCACTCATGATTAATCAGGGTTGTTCAAGGCCAAAATGAATACAACAAGAGAACCTAGTTTTGTGAGGAGATAAAACTGTGTGATAGTTATTGTCTAGGTTCACATCAAAGCTCGGATAGTTCAAGACATCATGTTCACTACCTGGTCAAGTTAATCCGATAGCTACTCACTAAGGGTGGTTCAAAGTGGAAAAATTACTACCATTCCCGATGCAGTGATTTTTCGATTGTACTCTCAGAGTTTTTCTGTCATGTATTTTTATTTCGTGTCTGGATTACATCGTCTGGTAATTTCCATTCATGTGGGGGATTGTTGGAATTAATTTTTGCTGATTTTTCGGGACGGATTCCGGCAGGCTCCGGCCACCGGGGGCGCCGGAAAATGATTGGATTGCGATCCTCTCGTCGAGTACTATTCTATGGTGTACTCATTTGCTAAAAATGAATTCCGTATGAATGAGAAATGTTGGTCCAGAGTTGGGTACTCGAAATGTACTAACTTGGAAACTTGGAGAAAATAGATAGTCCCATATCGAAAATGGGGAAAGATTTTTCTAGTATATATACTAAAAAATTGGACTAAAGGGCGTGGCCCAGGTGTTACAACTAACGTGTAGTGGAGAGAGGACTTAGCCAAAATGACAAACACACAAATGCGCGCGCGCGCCCGGCCCGGCCCCGGCCTCGGCTTCGGCTTCGGCTTTGGCTTCGGCTTCGGCTTCTGCTCAGCTCAGCTCGGCTTGGCCTTGCTTGGTTTGGTTTGGTTTGGCTTGGCTCTGGCTTAAATTATTTTTTGCCCCAGTTAAAAAAAGTTTCTCCCCCAGTACACTGTTGAGGCATTTCACATTCACTAACTGATACCATTACTCTGTAACAGCCGAGTAATGGCTCATCAGTTGTGAATCTGAACCACTACTCTGTTGTTACAGAGTAATAAACCATTACTCTGCTGTTACAGAGTAATGGGGCTCCCATTAGTTGCTCTATTTTTTTCTATAAGACTAGTAAATCTTGTCTGCCAGAAGACATAGTTTTTGTAATCCGAAATCTACTTCTTCTCCTTCTTCCTCTGTGTCAAAAAACTGAGAGTACAACACAGCAACAGTTCGCTGAAATCTCTGAAGCAAGAGTGCTGCTCTTCAGGGAAAGGTAATACAGTTGTATCCTGGAAGGCAATTCGCCAGCCACCGTCACACTACGGGGCGAATTTTGCTTTAAAGAGAGAGATCTTAATCTCGACTCTGTATAAAGATTTTAGTTTTTTCTTTTCTTTCTGTAAATTCTATTCTTCACAAATATTGTTAGCAAATTTCTAATTTAGTTCTAACAAATTTTATGATTAATTAAGATTAACTATTATTTTAAACCACTAATCAACATGTTTATTCATTTAAATTGGAGTTTAGTATTAATTTATTGACTAATACTATTATAATTATATTAAAATTTTAAATAAATGCTCCTGGACGGAACAATATGTTCCGTCCGATCAAATTTTTTTCTTCTTCTCATATTTAAGCAAATGACCACTGCAGATGAACTCTCATTTGCCATTTCTCATTTTGCCATTTTGCCAAAAAATAGCAATGACCATTGTGGATGCTCTTAAGGGCTTTTTTTAATCCAAACGTGCAGAAATAATTGATGAACTTGGGGATGCTAGAGATTACTCCCCATGGTCAACGAGACTAGCTAGAAACCGTTTAGGGGCTTTTTTCTTGTTCTTTTTGGAGGTTGTAAAATTTAGTACAACTTGTACTACTAATAGTGGAACACACACACACACACACACACACACACACACAGCAACATAAACTTTTCAAGAACTAGATGTATCAAGAACAAGTCACCACAATAATTGTAAGATCTCACAAGGACACAATAATATGAAGAGATAACCAATATTTTTTATTCCCAAAGAAATACAAAGATTATAAAAAGATTACAACTTTCATTCACCTTTGTCACCTTTGAAACACTCTGCACTTACCCCTTTGGAAGTTGAACAATGATTACGACTCACCAATTCTCTCTAATCAGCTGTACAAACCATAGAGTTTACATCCATATATATAGCCCTCAAGTAAACTCTAAAAAATATACATAAATACAGCTTATTGGACCTTAAACTCGAAAGCCCAAATAACATACATCGCCGATGTCTGTCGACCGCAATGTGTCAAGTTCACACCTTAAGCATGACCGGTCGACTGCACGGTCGACTACTTTACACTCGAATACCAGCAGCCTAGGTGCAATCGGGTGGTCGATCGGGTGCGCGGTCGGGTGATCGGTCGATTGCAACTCCTCCGACTGCCTTCCTTCCAGCTATTGTTGCCTTCTCTGATTGTCTTCGTCTTCTCCTCTTCTTCTCCAACTTTAAGAACTCCCGATACATGCATAAATTAAACTTTAGACTTTTTGTCAACCTTAAAACGCTTTGCTATTGGAGATATGATTGCTTAATTAAGGGTGTTAATTGGCCAAAACCCGACCCGGGCCCGCCTAGGTCCGACATGATAATTAGGATGTTTGGGCTAATAATTCTTATTTTTGGCCGAGCTCGGGCTCAATTTTTTAGTCCCGAGAAAAATTCAAGTCAGGCTCGGGCCCCGATGGGCCCAAGTACTTAGGCCTGATGGGCCCAAATTAAATTTTTATATGTGCATGTGTATATTTTTGTATGCATCATATATATTTAAGTATGTTTTTTTTAAAAAAAAATATTCATGTAAGTAAGTTGAAATAAGTGTTAAAGTTTATACATAGAGAAATTATGCTTTGTATATAAAATTAAATGAAAATACACAAATTATATGTTAATTACTCTAAAGTTTATAGTATTTCTATTCTTGTTATTTTTTTTCGTATATTATTTTTGATATAGTTTTATTTTATGAGAAAGTTATATATTATAACATGCATAAGTAATTCATGCTTAGGCCCAAACCTATTTTGGGCCTAATTTAGGTCCGGATGTAATACCCCGCAAAATAGCATATGGCTATTTTGCACTGTAACCCGTGCATTAACTAAGTATTGCACACGATTACATTTCTCTCCTAGAAATTATCAGTTAAATTGAGAGATTTCAGACATACGGGCTGTTCTGAATCCGATGAAGTAAACTCGGAATATCATCTCGATTAAACTAGGATTTTGTCCCGATTATTTCGACCAGACAATTGTCGGGCGAAAATTATAATTTCTATAAAAGAAATATATTTTATGAATTTTAATTTATATGTATTGGTTATTTCAATTAAACCAGTGCTTGAATTGAATGTGAGTTGTATTTGTGCACTAGGGTATGGTAACCTAGAGTATGGTGACCTAGGGTTCCTTAACCTAGCATAGGGTTAGGAACCCTAGCATCATGATGATCATGGCTTGATCTTGATAAATATCCAATGGTGGAAGTAAAACACCATGTGTAAGTTGACTTGGAATAGGAAGCTTCCATGAAGTTTACAAGGAAGCTTCCAAGAAGATTCCACTTATGAGTTGGCTTCATCTCATCCACACACTCCACCTCTCCCCATCTTGGCCGGCCCCTATAAACCCCACTCCCATTCTCACTTCACTCCACTTTCAAGCTCCATTTTCATTCTCCTCCTAAGCTTTCTCCACTCCTTGTTCAAAAAAAACAATACATATATATGTGTGTAGGAAAGGAAGAAGTCTATAAGAAAAGGAGTAATATAGAAGGAGAAGAAGAAGTGTAGGAGAAGGTGTTGGCTAAGGTACACAAGCAAGCAAGGAGCAAGGAAAAGAGAAAAGCAAGCTAAGCCTACAAGGGGTGTTCTTGCAACTTCAAGTGGGTGATCCTTGAACTCTTTTGTATTTATTTTTATTTTGGTATGAATGGATGTGTAGTAGTGGTAGACATGATTTTGTTGCCATGTTTGAGTATGAGGAATGCTAGGAAAAAATAAATTGTATGGTAGAGAATTATTCTTTTGAAGTTTGATTGAGTAGCATGATTGTGAGGGTATATTGGGGAATTTCTTACGCCCAAACGGTTTGGAATCTTGGGCTAAAATTCTGGAGTATTGTTCTTCTATGTATGTAGAGTATCCATGATTTATTTCGTAATATTTGGATGCATTTTAGTAGCCCGAACCGTGGGTCCAAGTCTGGACAGTAAGCAGCCAGAATGGCTGCTGGCTGTGGTGATTTTTGTGCGTTTTTCCGATTTTATATCTCGGAATTGACAGGGCATTTTGAGTTGAAATTTTTGTGGACTCTGTTGTATGTGTCTACAATCATAGTCTTAAATTTCTTATTTTTCCGAGGTCGGTTGATGCCCCGGAAAAATTGTAGAACGCGACTGGTCCGTAGGTGTCGGCTGAAGCTGACTGCGCTTTGTGCTGAAGTTCAAAAAGCCATAACTTCGTGTACGTTTATCATTTTGCTACGAAATTTTGGGAATAGCTTGGGGTATGAGTCTATTTGATGAATCTCAAATTTTAGAATTTTTAGAAGTCATTTGATGAAGTTTCAAAGGTAATTAGTGAGGGGCAGTGAATACTCTGCTGAAACAGAACGGCTGAAATGTAGCCATGTTTGAGGAGTCGTAGATCGTTGTGTGAAATGAATTTGAATGTGAATTTTGAACACGATGAAATGGTATATGTGTAGATAGAGAATCTCAAATTTCATGATCGTTGGACTTAGGGATGATTTACTATTAAATTTTAAAGTAGGGTACGTTCAGCCTAGTACGAGATGTCTAGTTCATGGAGATAGATATTCCTAGGCTCATCTGTTAAGAATTTGGGCGACTGGCCAACTGGAGAATTTCAGTAGGGAATCATAACTTGCTAACCCAATTAGGATTGGTAATTCCAGATTGTGGGCTATAACTTTCCAAGGCGGACAGATTCGGCCTTGTCAATGAAGTATTGCTAGAAAAATCAGCCCTTCCCGTGTGATGCACCCAAGGAAAATTGGTGTCTGTGAGAACATTAAGAATTGAATCTGAGGACGTATTCAAATAGAAAGTTAAGGTAGACAATCCCACCTTCCCATAGGACCCGGAATTGAGTGATCTCGATAACCAAGCGAACTCTTATGATATTGGACAAATGCAGCAAGTGTGAAAAGGAACGTACTACTGAGAGTATATAATGGTTATTGGATGACAAGACGATTGAATTTGAAGAAATAGTCAACTGAAGAATTGTAAACTGGGGTCTTACCTTTCCAGAGTTAGAGATACCAAGCAATTCTGACTTGTGTGCTAGAATTTATGGACATTGTGAGTTTTAGCAACCTATTGTCTAGACCGACTTCAAGGTTTGAGTTAACTCGGGGACTTGAGTCCTTTAAAAGGAAATTGAGGGAATCATCGACTAGGGGATGGCAACGGATCTCCTCACCTTCTAGGAAATTCTGAGTGTATTGGCTTCCGATGAGTGTAGCTGGGACCACAGCTACTGGTATTTCTTGATTGTTCCATCGGACCATTGATGAGGAACCCTCTGCCCACCGCAATATGGTGATCGTAAGCTATCAGATTTAAAAGATGAGTTTTTAGCGTTTCATTCAGAACTTAGGCAAGTTCCTGTGCATGTACTCATGGTGGACATGAGTAAGTTGGGATATAGCTCTGTTAGATTGTACTGGGTGTCTCGATGCCTGAGTCCGTCAAAAGTCCAGAAAGGATAATTATGTGCGTGCTTACCTTCACTAAATTGTATTACACCATCAGGGCGCCGTTGGACCACTCACTGAGGGTCACGGACCGGGATTATTTTGGGTCGCTGACCTATGAAGGTATTGGGAATCAGGGGATGTGATTCCGGGATGGTTGTTATCTTGACAGACCAGTCAGGCTCGACTTTATTAATTAACACCGAGTATGATTGAGTAAAAAACTTGTTTCAGTGAACTGCAATGATTAGTTTTTCTTTTATTATTTCGCTTGAAGACCAAATTGGTGTTAGGGGTGATTCCCTATAATCCGACTTGTTCTGAGAGTTAGCACTAAGTGGTGATACTGGTTGTCTCTTCTTGTCATTAGGGATACGCACTGCGGTGCGTATCTTGCACTGTTAATTCCTGAAGTACCATGGTAAGAACGAGATGCTGATATCCTGGCGGATCGGGGGTATTTTAGGACCTCCGAGGTCGTCACGTTCTATGTTGGTGGACACGAACGGATCAAAAAGGATCTTTGCGCAATGGATATACTTGCGGTATATCTGTAAGTTCGTCACAGCTTTCGAGGATGGTTCGACGCAGTAATTATTGGTGACTTCGGGGTAGCACCCCGGATTATATTCTTTTATTTTATTTTCACCTCCTCAACCATGTCATACTACCAGGAACGGGAAGTCGACCAAATTAGAATGCATTGCATAGCGAGGGTTCTAATCCCTAAACATGGAGACAACGGCTTGATTTGGAAAGTATGTAGTATGGGATGCATACATTTCCAAAGTCTCGCTTGCATTAGACTAAGTACGTTGGCTTGACCTGGGTCACATGTAGTATGGGATGCATGTGCATCCAGAATCTTGTTGAAGTTAGATTAAGTGCATCTGTTCTACACTCTGTATTGTTGCATTAGTCTCAGGTCATGACATACACGAACACTAGGAAATCAGGATGCACGTTGAATTTTCCATTCAAGATGAAGTTGTGAATGTGATAGTTTGAGGATCGCTGTTTCCTTATCAGCATTGCGTCAGTAGAATTACTGACGTACCCCACCTTTTAGGTACATGGATATCAGGTCACGAGTATAGGAGAGCACCAGATCAGCAGGGCATCCAAGTAGTGGCAATATGCACATCTACCCTTCGAGCGGTGCAGAATTGTCAGGGTCACGTAGTAGAAGGCTCAAGCCGAGGGGCAGGTCCCAGAGGGGGCAGATAGACCACTCAACGGAGTTTCGGCAGTTACCAAGGGATCGCCGATCTGAAAGACAGCCAATGGCTTCACAAGAAATGTTCTAGTATTCTTGTAGTCAGTTGTAATAAAGTTATGTAATTTGTATTCCTTGTTCAAGGACAATTTGATATTTGTAATTATTAATGTAACAACTCTGATGCCAATAAAAATATTTAAATTTCCACGTTATTTACTGTGTTGAGATGCATTTGAAGGCAATGATCTTGGCAATGTCACGGATGTCCGATAACGGGGATCAGGGGCGTTACACCGGACTTGAGCCTAATTTTTTCAGCCCGAATAAAATTGAGTCAGATTCGGATACATATTTTCAACTTCGGACTCGGACCTATATGGGTCCGGCCCAAATCCAACCCATTGCCATCCCTATGCTTAATGCGAGTTATTTAGATTTTTAGGCTACTTTTTGAAATTATTTGCAGAATAGGCCTAGTTTCAAAAGTATTTGCGTTGAAGGCCTAGCCTTTTGAAAGTATTTGCGATTACGGGCTAGTTTTTTAAAATAAACTTCTATACTTCTTTTTTTATACTATTTCTTATAGGATGTGTGACCTTTCTGTAAATTTAAAATTTGTTTTTGCAATTATTTCTATTTTACTCACATAATTGACTTTTAAATTGCTTAAATTGTGTTAAATAATTTACTAAAATTTGATGAAAATTAGGTAAGAGTTTCTTACTATTTCTTAATGGCTCTGATACCAACTTTGGTGGGTGCGTGAGATCACTTAAGTTGTAGGTGTGAGTAGTGCGTAATCTTCTGCAGACCTGAAAATTAAAAGGAAGAGAGTATCAAAAACTTTTAAAAGTCTAAAGAGTAAAGTCTAAAGAGTTGAAATAAAGATCAAAGTTTGTAAAATAATATTCGTTGAAATAATGTATATTGTCAATTCTGAAAAAATAGTCAGGAATGATAGGAATATCATTGTCATCGTCGTCAAGTTCTCCTATATATTCTGATTCTGTCTCATATCCTTCACTATTACTATCATATGGGGGTTCTTCGAGTTCTTCTGTATTTCTATTTTCTCCTCCATTCTGTTCATGTTGTTCTAGAAATTGTCTGTATGCAGTCGTAGGACTCCAAACATAACTACTAAATATACAATTTTCATAAAATAACAAAGATCTTTCGTGATAAGTTAGGTCGTCGATTATTTCAACATTTATATTACTAGTTTCTCCAGGAATTATTTGGTTTATTGTTATAATTATTACTCGTTGAATACTAAAAAAGAATAGTTTGAATTCGTAGCAATCATCCATGCTTATTTGTCTACGAGGATAATAAACATCAAAAACCAGCATTCTGTCACTTCCTTGGTAATTAACCATTAATTCGAAAATTGGTGAGGCAATACCAAAATTATTATCCATTAGTTCTTTTGATCAATAAGCAATTAAGAGCAGAGAGAGATTTCTAAGGATACCTAAAAAATCAAAACAAAATGGCCCATCATGCTTCCGACCGAGTTAAACTTTTTTGATCTTTCCTGTACCAGTTACTACCAGTGGATAAAATACCCCCGGTATGCACCCCGATTTCTGTGCTCCTTTTACGTTCTTCCCATCTCAAGATTACTATGCTCTCAATAGAGCTTCATTCAAGAGATACGTCTAGAACAACTAGTAGCACTTCGGTACAGACAAGCATAAAAGTCTAACTATAGAAGGTTGCAAAAATGAGTCTTTTTGCAAGATTATTCAGGCAGAGCCTTACAAAACTCTCCCTAAGAGAAAGGAATTTAGTTGTTCATACCTTATTTTCTACAGAGACTGATAGATGAACTCATAAAAGACATTTTATTTCCTTCAAGCTTGTTACAAACAGACTCTCTTAAGATTATAAGAAATTTTTTCTCTCCAAATCGTCTGTCTCTCTCCCTTACCCTGCCTTCCCTTTTATAGACTAAGGGATGGCTTCACACCAGATACAATTATTATCCTTCTTACATCATTGCTTACATCACAGATACAATTATTGCCTTTCTTACATCATGTTACAATAAATACTCTGATTACATTTTGGCCTATTCCAGAAAAAGAGATTCCTCTTGGCCGACATCTTCACATGCTGCACATTTATGTTGGTGCTCCATCTTCATCAGGCTACAGTAATGTACAGCTATTTCTACTGTCATTGTCATTGCTCCAGTAGATAGTATCTGGTACCAGCTGTCAAACAGCTCATGTTTATCTTGTGGCTGTTTGATTTTTGCTATACTGTACATTATTATTTTATCTGGATCTGGGCTGTCATAGATCCATATATTGCTATCTCTTTGTTTTATGTTTTTTAATTCACAATACATGTTCCTAAAGCCCATTGCTCTTCTTTCTGGGATTAATTTCTCAAATTCTTCAGCTTTAAATGGTACAATGTTTGATGCTCCAAAGATTATTTGGGTGGTCATCCCTATTTTTATAACATGTTCCGCTGGGAATTCTTCCTCATCATTTACATACTCTGGGATGGCTGAATACATTCTAACATATATTTTTGAGGCCTTCGTGAGCCCAAAATAACTTTTAGCTGCCTTGTAAATTTCTCTTGGTAGTTGGATTAGTTCTTCACATTCTCTGGATGGGTAAATACAATGGATAAGTCCTCTTTCGAACAGTGCCCTAGTTGTTTTCGGATTAGCTCCTGGTAGGATGATGGCCTTGTTCATGTGCTGCTGAGATATGGTTCTGATGAATTGGTTTACTTCAGTTACTTGGCATAGCTTTTGAATATATTGTAAAAATAATATTTTCTTCGATACTTTGATAGGAGCTTTCTCAGTAAGAAGTGTCTCCTTGTATGTGGTTTTATTTGAAGTTGTAATTGCTTCTTCATTTACTGACTGAGAAGGCTCACCTATCTCACTCATTTTTTGTCCGCTATATTTTCTGTGGTTACATGCTGGCTTATATGCTGATAGAACAGGCTCTGGAGTCCACATATTTGTAGTTGTAACTGGTTAAATGCTCCTTTTAATTGCTCCACTGTCTCCTTTAGGTAGACTATATTTTGTTCTATTTGCTGAACTCTGGTTTCCATTCTGCAACAAGTGAAATAGTTAATTTCTTGATAGGAAGTTGGCTAAAATATTAAGTTTTCCTTTTATGTTTTCTATTAAGAAATCGTAATGTGCTAGCTCCATCTGCCATCTAATCAATCTTTTATTTGCTATGGTTGGGTCTATTATTTTATTGATCCAACTTTTTGCTTGGGTATTATCTGTTCTTACCGTAAATTTTGTATGTATTATGAATAGTTCAAACTTTTTTATAGCTTTTAAGATTGCTAGTAGTTCTTTTTCGTTTATGTAGTAATTTTGTTGGGTTTGTGTGAAAGAACCACTAGTATATCTAGCTAATTTTTCTTCACTTTCTCCTATTTCAATAAATTTTAATACTGCTCCCCAATTAGTTTCACATGCATCAGTTTCTATTATCCAAGAACATTCTTTAACCGGTAGTCTTAGCTTTGGTAACTCTGAAGTTTGTTGTTTTAATATTTTAAGTTTCTCTTCATCTTCCGGGGTCCATTCCCATTTCTTAGACTTTTTAAGTTTTTGTTGCAACCAATTTGTTTTTGCTGATAAATTTGGTATGTATCCTCTTGTTTGATTTAGTAATCCTATTATAGCTTGTACTTCTCTTTTTTCTTTCAAGACATTAAGAAAAGTCTTTATTTTTTTTTGCTATATGTGGTTGTAATTCTATTCCTTCATGTGATAATTTTGTTCCTAAGAATTCTATCTCAGTTTTGAATAATTCCATCTTCTTTTTTGATAGTATAATGCCTGCATCTTTCACTATTTCTATGAATTTTAGTAGATGTTCTTTATGTTGTTCTTCGTTTTCTGACCCTATTAGAATATCATCTACATATACTAATATGAAATTGTTGTATTTTTTCAAAAAATTTATCCATATATTCTTGAAATATTCCTGGGCTATTTTTATAACCAAATGGTAAGACATTCCATTCATAAAATCCCTGAGGTGTGCTAAATGCCGTTAAAGGTTTTGAATCTTCTGTTAATTTTACATGATAAAATCCTGATTTGCAGTCAAATTTCGAATATATTTTTCTTGTTTTTACTGTGTTAAGTAGTATTTGCATATCTGATAGTGGGTATCCAAATCTCTTAGTGTTTTTATTTAATTCCTTGTAATTTACTACAATCCGAGATTTACCTCTTTTTTCTTCTGAATGTTTTTTTACTATGAATGCTGGTGATGAATGTGGACTTTGTAATTTCCTTATATAATTATTTTTCACTAATTCTTTTATGTGTATTTTGAATTCTTCTAGGTCTGTTGGAGTGTGTCTTATTGGTCTAATTTTAATTATTTTGTTCTTATCTATTAACTCTATATGTGCCGTGGGTTTACTTAAGTTCCATTTTGCCAAGGGATCTTCTCCGCACAGATCTTCTAATTGTTTTTGTAAAATTTCTTTCGTGGTTGTTATTAGAACTTGTTGTATTCTAGTTTTATTTGGTAAGTATTGGTATTCACCACACTGGGTTGAAGAAACTCTGATGTGTGGTAGGTCAGTTCTGGAATATGGTTGGGTTATTCTAATTGCTTTTACGTGGTGTCTGCAAGGTGTTGTAAATACAACTGATTTATGTGATATAGTTATGGGGTAGTATTGTTGGAAAAAGTCATTTCCTAAGAGTACTTCATTATTCATATCGTCAAACTGGTATACTATAGGTATTTTTAGTATGTAACTTCCTATTTGTACATTAACATTATGTTGATATTTGTCTAGTATGATGGTTTGTCCAGTTAATCCAGATATGGCTTTTTTATTGAAACCATCTTGTTTCCATTTTGGTAGTATATTCTCGCGGCATAAACTAGTACCTGCTCTGGTGTCTATTAGACTGTGATAGTTTCTTGATTTGTATCCGTCGTAAACAAATTCTGTTAGGATGTATAATGTGTTTTTTGTTGCTCTTAATGGATTCATTTGTCCAATATCCTATTTATTACCATGCTTTCATTGTTTACTGTTATTGTGATTTTTTCTTCTTGAAATGAGTAAGGTTGTACTGATGTAAGGAAGTCAGTTCCTAATAACATATCATTGACATGTTGTTCTGGGTCTACATGTAAGTGTAACAGCATTTCCTTTCTACTATTTATCCTTAGTAGTAATATGATTTTATGTACAATTGGATGTCTGTTATTGTAATAATCTAGGTAATAATATGGGTTATCTAATGTTATCAATTGAGTTGTTTTTATATTTGTTTGTTTAATATATGAATTGGTAGCTCCTGTGTCAACTAAGGCTATTTATTTATTCCATTTTCCGTTGTCATAATATTCTATTTCTATTTTAAATTGGTTATTGTTTTGGTGTTCTAATGTATTTATTATTGGTATTAATTCTAATGCTTGTTGTTTATTTCTTATTGATAGTGATCTCTTTCCGAACATAATTTGTGGTGCTTTTCCTTTTTCGGTTTCTTTTGCTTTATTAAAGTCGAATTCTATATAATTTGGTATAGTCATTTCAGGGTTTTCTCTAGCTGGTTTGTATCTTATGATTTCGCTGAATAGCGGCTCTATTTTAAAATTGTCCGTATTTCTATTCTTTACTTCGTGCTTACTAGTGAAAGCGTAAATATTTCTTATTTGTATGCTCATAACTTTGCTTTTTTCTATCATTTCTATACCTGATAACTGATGATACATGACTAGACTTTTATCTTTATTTTCTTCTGTCATGCTTATAGAGAAATTAGGTTTTATTGTGAACTTTATTTTTTGGTACATTAGGTTTCCTTGCACTATTCCTATTAAGGCGTCTTGTGTACTTGATATTATCCTATCATCTATTAGATATATTTGGAGGGGTGTGTTTATTCCTTCCTTAAAATAGGCTTTTATTATTATTTGTACAGCTCCTAAATGTATGTGTCTTAATGTTTTTCTGGTTTTTTCGTTTATCTTTTCCATTTCTTGCCTTATTATTCTTTCTATTATTAATGGGATTATGATTTTGCCTTGTGCTTGTTCAATGTCTATAGGTTGTTCATTATTCCTAGCTATTACTATGGTGCTTTTCTTTCTTTCAAATATTGGTAGTTTAAATATTTCTTTGGAATTTATATCTAATTTGGTCTCTCTTATTTTATCGTACTTTTGTATGTCAAAGCACATTCTTTCTCTTAATTCTTCATTATTTTCTTCTCTTTCTGATGGTTCTCCTATTTCTGTTAGATCAATTAACATGTATATTTCACATTCTTCTGTTTTACCTTCACTACTTCCACTATCTTCTTCCATTACCATTATTTCTTCATCTTCACTTATATCCGACCATTTATCATCATATTCTATGGGTTCATAATTTATGTTATTCATTTCTTCAATTTCTTCCACGTATTTTACATTTTCTTTTTTCATTCTTTTAGGACAATTTGGTGATATGTGTCCTACCTCTCCATATATGTAACAATTACATCTTTTTGGATTTTTCGTATACTGCCTATTTTTATTTTTATTTACTTTTCTAAAGTATTTTTTAAAAGGTTTTCTATATCTCTTAAAAGTTTTCCTATATTTTGGTTGATATTTTTGGAATTTGTGATTATTCTTCTTTGTGTATTTATAGTTATTATATCTATAGTTATTATTGCATCCCCAATGATTTGGTCTTGCATCTTCACTGCAGATTCTTTGTTTATACGTTCTATAATATTTCATTGTTGCTCTAGCATCTTGGCATACTTTGTCTCTAAAATCTTTTACAAATTGCGTTCTATACCCTAAAGTGTCTACTTCAGGTTTCACTTTCTCATTTATGTATGCACTATATATATTTATGCTCCATGGATCAGGTAATTTTAGAAAGAATGAGTTTAAAATTGGACTCCGTTCTTTTTTTGTGTACTAACTATCTTGGTAATATTCTCGGAATTCACAAGCGTAGTTGTCGAAATGGCACATGTTGCATATTTCTAAGTTACTTAGTCTCCATCTTGCTTGATTCTTTTTATATATAGTGTGTTTTTCTCCTTTATCGTATACACTGAATTCGGTTCTTATTGCTTTTTCGTAATTTGTAATTATTTCTTTTAAACCTAACGTCCGTTGTGCTGAACTTTCTTCAGTTCCTTTATCATCAACTGATCTTGATTTTCTTATAGTATTTCTTTCTTCTTCTTCTAGCCCATTCCACCATTTTGCTACTACTCCCATAAAGGTAGCTTCTATGAATTTTTCAAATGCATTTCCGTTAAGGTTTTGCCTAAATCCTACTATTAGTGATGCTTTTACCCATTCTTCAATTGTTCTATCTACATCTTTTACGCAATCTAGGTCTAACCATTCTCCATTTCCTGCTATTCCTTTTTCAAAGTGTTCTGTTGGTTCATATTTTGGAGTTTCTTTTTCTTTATCTTTTCGTAGTTGCATTCTTCTTTTTGTATTTTGCCATTTCCATGGTAATTGGTATGGTTTTCTGTTAGGTGGTGGTCTTAAGATTTCATACATGTTACTTGGAATTTCTGAAGGTTTTTCAATAATTTTATCTTGGTCCATTTTTATTTCTTCATATGCTATACCTAGATTTTTCAAGGCTTCTTGCACTTCCTCTGAATTAGGATTTGCCATTAAATCTTCTATTTCTAAAATATTTATATTAAGCTTTGTTATGGCTTCTAGTTCTTTCATACCTTCTTCTGTTATGCCCAGTTCTTCTTCTGGGTAGTCTGCCATATATCTTCCTAATTCTTTTATATTTTTATTTATGATTCTTAAATCTTTTCTTATATCACTGAACATTTCAGGACCGTTGTAATCTTCTTCCAAGTCTTGTATGTTTAAATAAACTTTTGGCTCCATGTCCTACTATTTTGTCTGTTAGTAGGTGTTGGTAATACCAACTTGTTTCTTCGTTTCTGTAATCTAATACTTTGTATGCTATCTGTTTTTGTATCTCTTTAGGTAGTTGATTAGTTACTTTTATTGTTAGTAATAGGTATTCTGATATTTCTTTACTGGCAATATGCTTACTTTCTACTAATCTTTTATCAACGTATCTAATCTTGAATTTTGAAAGATTTTTTAATTTAAGTTTCTTTATTTTCTGTAAATTATCCAGCTTTTATAAGAATAAGATGTATTATGCAATTTTTCTATTTTTATGTAGTACAAATATCTTTAACGACAGGGTTGTTTTTGTAAGATTATCTTCAATTAGCCTTTTATGCAAATAGTTTGGCTTGTGGCCTAAAAACACAAATAGTTTGTTCAAATGGGCTAAATATGAGAATCACTCTGCTTAATGCTTAGGCACCTGAAAGTCAATGATAAGGCATTTATACTCAGTATAAGGATACTGAATGTTATCTAAATGTGGAGAAGTAATTAATGAACTTGCTTATGCTAGAGATTACTCCTCACAGTCAACCGAGACTAGAAAATCTTTAGGAGTTTTTTTCTTCTTCTTCTGGAGAGAAGGTCGTAACCTGATGTAAGTATAAATTAAACTTCAAAATTTTTGTCGACCTTAGGATACTTTAATTGTAGAGATGATTGCTTAATGGTTAGGTACCTGAACATCAACGGCAAGGCATCTATACTCAATATGGTACTTGAAGTTATCTAAACTAGTAATTTAGACGTCTGATGCACGTTTTATAAATATATATTTTTAAAAGTAAAAATTTCACCGTTGTCTGACACCGAACCTAATATCTCATTTATATTAATTATGCATGTGCATTGCACGTATTTATTGAGTTATAATGCACGTGTTTATTTGGTTACACAACCTCAATTCTCCCATTAAAATATTATAGATTAGATTATAGGCAATAGTAATTAACCTTAACTAACCCTTCGTGCGTTACAAAAACATCCCCATTGCCGAACTACCCAAAAATTCATGTACATTCAGCATTTAATTCATCTCTAGGCAATTAATGATGGATATTTAGTATATTGAAATTCCAAAATTGTAATGAATTATATTTTTACCTGTAAATCAAGTTTTACAAAATAGTGAACTAATCTGAAATTCCCAAAAGTAGTATGTTTCTTGTTTACCCTGTACACAAATAGCAAGCAGCCACTACTGTAAATGATCATTCTATCAACAAACTATTTTCTTTTTCTTGAAATTAAGCAAAACAAATGGGGCCAAAAAAATACGATAAAGACAACTTACCACAAAAAGTTGGAGAAGGAGAAATTTAAAACCCCTCAAATGAAATAAGCAGCATCTATGCTGGCTTCCGACACAATAGACAACCAACTTGATATCCTAACTGTAAAAGCATATCAGTTGTTTGTACAACCATGGAGATAAAATAGTATCGATGAAATAAAATGCAGTATTAATTCATACCTTCATTCATAATAGATGTTTCTTCATTATTGTCTGTATTAACCACAAACACACCTAATTGAATAACAGTATTGATACAATGATTAAAAGATCAAAAAATTTATAGTAGCGGTCGAAATGTTGCATGTTTATTATTTTGACGATTAAGAAATCAAATAGTGGAGGCATAAAGTTTGGTGTTAAATCATACCTTCATGCATAACTGAATTATTTAAATTGTTCTCTGTATTAATAAATTGTAATGCAGCACTATCCAAATCATTATCGACAACCCTTCGTACCATTTCATGAGAAAAAAAAAGTTATAAGTAAAGAAATATATGAATTAATACCTTAAGTAAAATATCAAAAATGTTCTGATAATTGTTATCTTCATTTAATGTAGAGTTGCCATTATCTCTTCGATCCCTTTGATATTTGCGAAGTCTCTCCCTACGTTCAGCTATTTGTTGTTCGTTCATTGTTGATATTCGCCTCTGCATATTTTGTTGATTTCTCGATATTTCATCAACCAATTGTTGCGCATTCATATTGGAGCGCCGATTTCTTTTATACTGTCTATCCCTCTTTCTTTGTTCAGCTAATTGATCTTCAGACATTGATAATCGTCGATTTCTAACATATTCTCGTTTTCTTCGTCTAAACTCTTCCAACTGTATTGCAGTCATGTTGGCTCTTCTGTTTACTTCATATTGTCTACGTCTCTCTCTACGTTCATCAACTTGTTGAGTCTCTGATAGTTGAGGTGTTGCTGTTCGTTCACTATCCATTTGCCTTGATAGAAACAATGTAAACGTAAGAGTGTCATTCACGCATGAATGTGGAAATAAAATCATCATCGTCATCTATAATAAAGTTTCAAGAATACACAATAACCATCACTCAAATTTTCTAATTGACCAAAATATTCTGATCACCAACCTCTTCGTGGGAGACAATCTCATTCATTTGAGGGGTATGTCAAAATCTCGTTTTTAGAGGATGCTTAAAAAAATCTTTTTTTTTAACGAAATCGAACACAAATAAATGTTCTCGTCAGATTTGTTTTAGGTATGTATTTTCTCGTGTCGGCCACGAATCTACTCCATTGCTTGCTTCATGATATGCAAGGCAACAGTGAATATGAAAATTCTATTGTAAGTTTTGAGTGAAGGCAGGAAAGCAATAATTTTTCACTATGATTTAAAAGTCATTGCATTGTTCCATGAGAGAGAGAGAGAGTGAGTGAATGTCGCAGATGGCACTGTGGTTGGTTGGCGGCTCTGCAGTTCGACGGTGGTGTTGAAGGTGGACAGCGTGGGGAGAGAGAGAGGGTGCGGTGGCGCTGCAGGTCGACAGCGCGGGAGAGAGAGGGGGAAGGAGCAGGCGGCGCTACGATCGTCGGTAGAGATGCGATTTGTCGGCGAGAGTGAGAGGGAGTTGAAGAGACGGGGCAGGTGCATCGAGAGAGGGAGATGAAGAGGGTAGGGTTTTTGGTTTTTTTTAGAGATAGGGAGAGGGTAATAAATTTGAACGTGTACTGTACGTATTTCATTTATTTATATTGTAGAGTTTAATTAAACGTGCGTTGCACGGGTTGGGATATGGACAAATTACACTATAGCCTTCTCCCATTATAGTAGTAGAGATAATTCCCTCATTTTACAATAATACATTAAATTGCATAAAATAACATGAAGCTAGCAATATCAATACAATTTCTAGCTCAGTACATCAAAATATCGAATCAAAACCAAAAATAGCAAAATTTTCGTCACAAAAATCAAAACTTTGACCGTTTGTAGCAAAGATTATCACTTTATATACCGATTTCTCTACTCTAACCATATAATTCTCTCATTTCACAAAGATCCATCAAATTTCACCACCACATCCTACAAAAACAACAATAAAAATCACCAAAATTCCAGCACAAAAAAAAGTTCGAAACTTTACCTTTCTGGATGTTGTAATCCGCCAAAGTCCTCCCATTCTCAAACTGCTTTCCAGCAAAGACCAACCTCTGCTGATCCGGCGGAATTCCTGCACCAAAAAATGCCCAAATTTCACCCCCAAAATTCAGCACGAAATTCAAAGCAGAATTGGAAAAAGATCTCACCTTCCTTGTCCTGGATCTTAGCCTTCACATTGTCGATGGTGTCGCTGCTTTTGACCTCGAGTGTGATCGTCTTCCCGGTCAGGGTTATCACGAAGATCTACATTTTGACAGTGGTGAAACCCTCGAAACGGGATTGGGCTTATTTCATTGGTTTATATTGTAGATTTTAATTAAACGTGCGTTGCACGGGTTGGGATGTGGACAAATTACACGAAGGCCTTCTCCCATTATAGTAGTAGAGATGTGGAGAAATAATTAATGAACTTGGGATTCTAGGTATTACTCCTCATAGTCACCAATACTAGAAAATCTTTAGGGGCGTTTGGTACAAGGATTTTTTTCTCTCCCAAGAATCATAAATCCTGGAATTTATGTTTCCTAGGACTTAAACATCTCTGGGAATGTTAGTTGAAAACTTAATTTTCTATGTTTGGTTGAGCTATATATTTCCTGAGAATGTTAATCTTATTATCCAAAATATCCCTCTCATACTTGTATTTAAATATATTATTCTACATTTTTCTCTAATAAATAAAGAAACATGTTTTAACTATTGATTATGAAAGTTTAATATTTTCATAATATCAACATGTTTTAACTATTGATTGTGAAAGTTTAATGATACATTCATATTATTCTTCAGTTGGCTACTGAGATGATTCTTATTTGCAGGTTATATTGCATCGTAAACGTTTTTTGTTCATTTATAGGCCGGCGAATTGTATCATCATTCAACTCATGTGTCTATTTGCTTGATCAAATTATATGTGGAAAGATGAATGGACTATAGTTTTCTTTCCTGAATCAACTTTAAAAGATCAATATCCTGTAAACAACTGGATAGAATTAAGATTCATTCAATCATCCTACATGAATTAGGTTTAATGTTTCTTCTGACATGGCCGATAGATGGCGAGGTTTAGGATATAAGCAAGACCTACAAGGGCTTGGCCATTTATCGCGTGATGGACAAGTCAAATTAACCCTTCATTAATATTTTCATAATATCATACAGTCAATCCGGAAGGGTGATGGATTTGGAGTGAATGAATAAACAGGAAGGGTGATGGATTGGAGACGGGGGAGATGGAGGTGGGGAAGAAGAGGAGGAGGATAAGGGGTGGAGGGATCCGATGGAAGCTAGGGTTAGGGTTTGGGGGTGGAGTTTGAGGGTGGGGGGGCTTGGCAGAGAGAGGGAAGAAGGGGTTTTTTTTGGGGAGGGGGGGCATAATTGTATTTCTAAGAATCCCCCCCCCCCCCTCTCCCCAATGGGAAAATTTTTGTGGAAATTGTGGCAAAAAAATTCTCAGGAATCTTAGTTTCCTGAGAATCTGAATTTAAAAACTAACATACCAAACATGGAAAACTAGATTCCCAAGTTAAGATTTCCAGAAAATAAAAAATAATCTTTGTACCAAACACCCCCTTAGGGACATTTTTTGCTTCCTCTTTCTGGATGGGAGGTCGTAAACTGATGTAAGCAGAAATTGAACTTCGGACTTCTTGTCAACTCTAAGATGCTTTGCTATTGCAAAGGTGACTGCTTAATGCTTGGACATGCAAGGTATCTATACTCACTATACAACCGGAAGTTATCTAAATTTGTAGAAATAGTTAAAGAACTTGGGGGTACTAGAGATTACTCCTCATAGGCTCATAGTCAAAGACATCAGAAAACCTTTAGAGTATCTGTAGTCGGTTGGTTTATTTGCCAAATTTTTCAAAAAATAGAAAAGATGGTGCTGTAGTCATTGGCTATGTAACGCCTCGCCCCAATACTCAGACAAATTATAAATACTATGTAGTACAACTGCCCACCACAGGCTGCCTCTCAAAAGGTGGTTAACCGGATTGGTGACTCTTGATCATTGGCTAATAGTATTTATACTCAAATTATCATATCAAACTTCCCATGTGGGACTAAATTTCTCAAATCCTTCTCAAATTCTCAAATCCCGCGCAGACCAGTCGACTGCTAATCCAACCAGTCGACTGTTCGCTCAAGATCTGGGGTATTACATACACCCCACCTTAGAAATCAGCGTCTTCGCTGAGTACAGGGCACACATCTCGTGTAGGACCGCCCTTTCTAGCCGATGTAGTATAGTCCCTTATTCCGGAGATCATTCACTCTCAACACCACAGATCGGATACCACACCCAACACCGATCCCGGAGATCAATGACTCTCAGCACCGCAGATCGTAGGCCCTCTACTACGCCCGGTGTCGAAAGTTGGTTCTGATACCATTTGTAACGCCCCGTCCCAATACTCAGACAAATTATAAATACTATGTAGTACAACTGCCCACCACAGGCTACCTCTCAAAAGGTGGTTAACCGGATTGGTGACTCTTGATCATTGGCTAATAGTATTTATACTCAAATTATCATATCAAACTTCCCATGTGGGACTAAATTTCTCAAATCCTTCTCAAATTCTCAAATCCCGCGCAAACCAGTCGACTGCTAATCCAACCAGTTGATTGTTCGCTCAAGGTCTGGGGTATTACAGGCTATATACCTAAAATTTGGGTAATTGGTGAATAGTTGTCTGCTATATTTGATAGACGATATAGGAATATTGAAAAAATAGCTGACGAAAGATGATATTTCGTCTGTTCAATCTGACGAAAATCATCTTTCGTCGCTTAATTTTTATATATATTAATATATCAGACGAAAATGATTTCTCGTTTGATCCATTTTTCCATTTTTTAAAAAAAAACGATCATTTTCCGTCAGATCGATTTTTTAAATATAAAATCGGACGGGATGATACCCTGTCCCATCCATTTTCCACCAATCTGGTGGAAAAAATCCTATAGACTACGCTTATAAATATTTCTATGCGTATGAATTAGATTTTAATTAAAATTTAATTAAGAATTAAGAATTATTTAAGGTTTAATAAGATTTATTAGGATTAAATTAAGAGTTAATTAGGAATTATTTAAGAGTTTATTTTTTTTTCTTTTTTCTTTAACTTCTCGGACAGGAATTGATTCTCCGTCCATTGATTTTTTATTTTTAAAAAAATAAAAAAGTAATGGACGGGAAATCATTTATCGTCCATCGATTTTTTAAAACATAAAATCTTGGTTCAAACGACTATAGCTGAAAGTCAAATTTTTTATTTCTAAATGTCAAATACCCAAAATTTGAGTCTGAACGAACTGCAATTGCTCTTAGGGGGCTTTTTTCCGTCTGGAGGGAAGTTCGTACATGATACAACATAAATTAAACTTCAGACTTCTTGTCAATCTTAAGATGCTTTACTGAAGGGCTACGACAACAGCTTGCAGCCTGTTTTTAATACAAACTAGTTTTACCTTTTTAAAAGAAAAGAAGAACAGTATAATTATAATTTGTTATTATCATTAATATGATAACAATACTAGTGCAATAACCAACAATAATTCACCTACAATCCAATACCAATCACCTGCATCATTTCACCATTACAATTCTTCAAGCACTAAGCTTATAATATATATAGCATCTCCTTTTATGAAAGCTTTTATTCATTCATACATGAATATATAACATATACTATATAGTAGAACTTGTTCACTCCATGCACCCTTTTACTTCACCTCTTGCACACGATGCCGCGTCCCTTAAAGCCACTAGCACAATTCACTCCTCCGAGCTCAGTCACCATCCCAATCCCACCACGTTGCTTCCCGAACCTCGACATGGCGCAATCTGGAGCAAACAGTTCCGATGCCGAGAACTCCTTATCACCTCCCATAATAGGCATCTTGGACGATATTTTCACCTTACTGACATACCCCTCGCGGTACGTCTGGCCCAACACACCGTGCACATCGTTGGTGAGGGAGTAGAATTTGAACCCTAATTCGAGGTGAGCATAGCAGTCGTCGGCTGTGATACCGTAGTTGTGAACCCTAGATTCTTCCTCTGTGATTGGGACAATGTTGGCGGTGATCTTGAACCTGCCTTCTACTTCAATGGTGACTGCATTGGTAGTGCTTGATCGGACGATGGATACAGCACCAGGGAGAGAAGATGACCGCCATGCAGCGCCTTCGTTGGTGGGAAGGGTGATGGCCTCTCCATTGTAGGAGATGGCAAGGCGGTCGACAGAGTCGTCCCATGTGGCGGTTTTCAGGGCGGAGATGGAGAGTTGGCTATTCTGGTTGAAGAGGACGGCAATGGATTGGACCCAGGTGAAGTCGCGGGTCTTGGTTGGGTCACGCTTTCCGATGAAGTGGGCGTTGATGTGGAGGTCAGAGTCGGAGAGGAGGCAGAAGTCACGGTCCTTCTTGCCGTGGAAGTAGAAGGTGAGGCCATCACCACCAATGAAGCGGGGGTCTTGGCAAACGCCTCCGGGCTTGTCACAAGCTGTATATATATAGAGAGATCGCACAATTAGTACGGATTTAAGAAACAGATCGAGAGACATGCTGTCACAAACATGATGTTTTTTTTATTTTAATAGAAGGATGACAACAGTCAACCGTTTCATTAATGGTAATTAACAAAGAGGCATAAAAAATTACAATCTAAGCCCGAAGGCGCATCATACAATCAAAGTCACAAACATGATGTTATTACTAATAGAATTAACTTGCAAAACTTTTTTTAAAATGAACATTTGAAATAGCTATTGTTGTATCAGATTGTTTGCCAGTGCCCACAACGTATTTAATATGACACAACTTCTTAATAGAATTTTAAGGTTCATGTGTATGGTTATCTCTATCAGCATTTTTTTTTATAGTAGTAAGACTTTAATGAAGCAGGGTCGCTATATATTACTATAACCCCTTCTACTTCGCAAGAAAAAAGAAATCATAGGTTAGATTCATAATATTAGCAAATACGAATACATACAGCAGACGGGGCGACAGAGGTCGCAGTCAACATAACAAGATCGAGGGCAAGCAGCGGGGCAGTAGAACTGGTAGTCGACGCACAAAGGGTACCCTTTCTTGTCATGGCATTTTACCTTCTTTGGCTCAGCATCAGCCTCACTAATGAGGAAGACAGCAGCACAGACAAGTACAAGACCCAAAACTGATCGAGCCATATCGAAAACTTGATTTGGTTTGTTTCAATCTATGAATCCAACAGGCTCAATACTTTCTATTTGATTTGGTTTGAATTGAAGTTTGGAGGGGGGGTTCCTATTTATAGGCAAGATATGGAGGTATATAGTTTGAGAATGATATTAGTTTAGTATAGTTGACTTGCTTCAGAATTAGGGTGCCTGCAAATGCAGTAAGATGGGTTGAATTAAAAAGAACAAGGGATCTGCCGGGAATAAAGTTCTTGGTCTTGGGGTTTCCATCGATTGGTTGGGATGGCATCGAAAATTCGGATTAATTCCTGTAATTTATTTTTTACTTGAAAGTCCAATGCACATGATCCAACTATTATTTGTTGCAATATTGATGGGCAGTCGAATCATGATGTGCTGAGAGGATCCAAATCCTTGGAGTAGTCTCTGCTCAATTTTTTCGGAGCAATTTTTTTTTTTTTTCTAATTAACCTGATGCAAGCATAATTTGAAATTCGAGCATCGTGAACACTGCTGAGAGAATATACCAATGTAACAATTACTGAAACACCTGTCAGTGTCAATGTTGTAATGTTAGGTTATACAAGTTACACTCATGTGGGCAAAACCTTTCCTGATGCTTTAAGCCTAGCTAAGATGCTAATTGATTTATAATTAAGATCCATGTGATATGAAGGGCATTGTACATCCAACTTATAAACATGCATTATTCTGTTATTATAAATGATTGAATTAGAGTGAGTATTGTGGCAACTTGCACAGTCTCTACGCATCCTTTTCCTACCATACATAATACATTTATGTAGAGAATACGTTGGTCTGTATTGGTGTAGTGTAAATGCTTCACAAATGGTTTGATACAGATCGATCTCGAATAGTTTTTCTACTGGATTGTCCAGTTCACATGATTCATCCATCCACATTGATGTGAGTTTCATGCTAGCTTCAGCAAACAAAAAAACTGATGGATATTTGGTATTGTATTTATTTAGTTAGCATGCATTGCATTTATTTAGTTAATTATTAACTCATGTTTGAGAGACAAATGAACTGACCAAGAAGCTATGAGATATTCTAACCCAAGACAATCTTAATTTCATTCAAACTCAAACCCTATTCATAACCTATCTTAGCTAACTAACTCCCCGTATCTCTCATCTACCCAACTTTCCCACGATCTCTTCCTAAACAAACTCACCATGATCCCCACAACTTCTTTTCTCCGTTCTTTATTCCCATACATCCCGTTCATTTTTATATCAACCCAACAATCTCTCTCTCTCTCTCTCTCTCTCTCTCTCACACACACACACACACACACACACACACACACTCACTCACTCACTGCCTTCATCAATCCCAAACCCGAACTCCAATCCATACCCGGTCCATGTTGACCCTGAGCCCGACGTCTCGGCCACCGTTGTTGCTGCCCTCTCTTGTCAGAAGCAGAGCACGAACCGGAGCACAAGTAGGAGCATATCTCTCGTTATAGATATCTATTTTGAGAAATGAGATTTAAAACGTGAAGTGTCTAGATTTTCTAGCCTACTGAATGACTGCCATATACTGAGATTAGACTGAGTTCTTACAGCAAAACTTAGACTTATATATATGCATATTGTAGCTTTTCGAGTGTAGAATCCAGAATTTTTTACGGTTTCACAATTCGAATTGTAATTTGTGAGATATTGAGGATTCAGTCCAAGTGCGTCTAAACTTCTAGATTGTTGTTTAAAAATATTGTCCGAGTGATAGACTTTGTATGGAATCATTGTAATGCCCCGCCCCAATACTCAGACAATTTATATATTTATTAGTATTATTTATAGTACAACTGTACACCATAGACTGCCTCTCAAAAGATGATTAACCAATTAGGTGACTCTTGATCAAAGGCAATTATATTTATTAATTAATTATCTTGTATTAATCCCGATATGGGACAATCTCAAACCATACACCATCAGTCCCACACCGCAGGTAATTCCGGAGACTATTTCACTCACACCTCGATAATTCCGATGACTATCTAACACCGCAAATCATTCTGATGGTACTATTCCACACCAGATGTCGAAAGTCGGCTCTGATACCATTTGTAATGCTCCGCCCCAATACTCAGACAATTTATATATTTATTAGTATTATTTATAGTACAACTGCCCACCATCGACTGCCTCTCAAAAGGTGGTCAACCAATTAGGTGACTCTTGATCATAGACAATTATATTAATTAATTAATTATCTTGTATTAATCCCGATATGGGACTAATCTTCCACATTCTCTCTCCTCTAACCCGTGACACACAGTAGCAACCCAACTCGTGGGGCCCCCATGTCCACATCAACGAACAGAACAGCTATCGCTGTTCCTTCCTTTAAAAACCCGGGTGGGCCTCCGTTGCTGCCACGTCAGCAAGTGACGTCAGCCGCAATAGCAGCTCGTGCTGCTGTTCTCTCAAACTCGTGGGCCCCGCTTCTTTCATCAATTAAATCCATACTCCACCCCTATAGGAAAATCCTATAGGTCACAGCTATTTATTAATTAATTTTATATATATATATATATATATATATTCTTAACACGGGGTGTTACATACACCCCTCCCTTAAGAATTTAGCGTCTTCGCTAAAGCCGGGCATGCAATGTAGCGCAAGATCCTCCTTTCTAGCCAATGTAGTGCAACGCCCAGAATTTCAAATACGACCGAATTCGAAGTTCAACGGGATTTTTACACTTTACTTCGTACAATTTTACAAGGAAATTTGACTTTTCATATTACAACAGAGTTCTTTACATTTGTTTACACAGCAGAAGATTAAATGAAATACAACAATAAAAATAATATACAATTTGCAACATCTTTAACTTTTAAATAAATCAACAGCAGCATATCAACTTTATATCTTGAAGAATAATCCAATTCCTGCATATAAAACTGTGGGCACGTCAGTTGCTTACAACTGACGAAAATGTTATACCCGGCTATCCTTTCTATACTGAAAATATAACGATCTTAATACTTTAACAAACCACAAACTTGAATGCAAATAAAGTGTTAAATGTGACTACTCTAAACATGTAAGTGTATGCAATGCCTTAATGCCTAATGCAGAATATTTTATACTAAGATGACACTAATGCAATCTTGTTCGGATTGTATGCATCCCTTACTACATAGGTTCGAGGGCAAGCACCTACGTACTCTACATTAAAGGGTTCGATCCCTCCCCATGAAAATTACCCAGTAATAAAAGTAAGGTTTAGACATTCCACGAGTACGGATCCCAGTCCCGGAGTACACCGCCTGACTGTTATACAACTCCTCATCATGCGAACCTCCCGTAAGTGCCCTTCTAGCTCCGGTATACGTATATACACTGGAGTACGGCAAACTATCCGTCCGATTACGCATAGTCCCGGATTTAAAATAAAAGCTCGTCTTTATCGAAGCAACCTCAGTCCCGGAGTACACTGCCCGACTGGGTCTATAGTCCCGGAGTACACCGTCCGACTATATAGAGTGCCCCACTTACGTTTGCCCAAGTTTTACTACATCTTCTCTTATGTGCCTAGCTCTTAAGTTCAAGACATGAATAAATTATCAAACCTAGAGTTAGTCTTACCCCCCTATCGGACTTAATCACAAATACCGAGATAGCTCCATGGCCATATCTCAAAAATATATCTCAAATCTTTTCATTCAAAAATGTCGGTACCCGAGGTCTCACTAAACTCTAGATCACAACCTTTCATATACAAGAATCCATGGGTACTCATACCCTTCAATAATCATGTATTAACTTAATGTATTCATATCTTCAGTTTATTCACAATTTGATCAAAGTCTTGTCTTATCACCATTCATTATTCATTCATTCATTTACAATGCAAAAGCAATAATTCTTTTCATGAACAATAGATTCATCTATTTTAAGTCTCATTAGCAATTTTAAGCTCATATAACAAATTCATATCTCAACACATATCAAGTATTTCTTACACCAAATAAGTGTATAATTTTCTTCAAGAGAAATCAATTTACACAATATTTTACTCTTTTTTTAAAAGAAATAATTGCCACACTCTTAAAGGAATAATTTTGAAGTCATCAACTCATTTTCTATCTCAATTCCACTTTTAATTCCTCAAAATATTTATGAAAATTTCTAAAACTATTTTTAATAAATTCTATTTCATTTTATAAGAATTCTAGAATTTTTCCCCAAATTTTCTTCACATTAAAACTCCTTCAAAAATATTAAAAACATAAAAACATCAAAATGTGGACACTGGGTTTCGAACCCAAGCCCTCCGCTGGCTACAGTCCCGCCCAAACCACCACCGAGAACCACTAAGTCCAAGTGGACTTGGTGTCAAGAAGCCAAACCGAAATCCCCATATACTATTCCTCGAGTTCGGATTTAATTAAAACGAAACAAAATAAAAGGCTTAACAAGTTTCAAACCCAGGATCTCTCGACTAACACAGTGACTTATGGTGCACCCGCTAGCCAATAAGTCCAAGTATGATTATTGATTTCGAATTACACTGCTAGGCTTTTGTTCAATCTTTCTGTTATTCAATTTTTTTCACAAAACTTGTTTTTTCTTTTGATCTAATCTTTCATTAGACTACAATTATTTCATCTAGACTGAATTTTCTTTCAAACAGCAACTCACAGATTTATAATTGATATTTTAAACATTATATCTAAATTTCAATTTATTTGTTCTCTTTAGAGCATCTGTAGTCGTTGAATGTAAAAATATCCATATATGGATAAATGGAAATAGGAATCCAACTTTTGCTGCACTCGTGCAAAGCTATTTTTTAGCTAAGACGGCACATGAAGTGCCGTTGGAGAGGTAAAAAAATAAAAAAAAATAAGAAATTTTTGACGGATGGCACTCGAAGTGCCGTCGGAGCGCACATGAAGAAAAAAATAATATATTTTAAAGACGGACGACACATGAAGTGCCGTCGGAGAAGGGAAAAAAAAAAAAATTCGAATGCCGTGGGACGGACGGCACATGAAGTGCCGTCCAAGAGCCCAAGTGGGATTTTTTGTCATCTTCCATTTTTCGGAAATTAAAAAAAATTCATTAATTACAAAAAAAATTCAAAAAATTACGAAAACATTTCAAAAATTGCAAAAAAAATTTAAAAATACAAAAACCTCCGGACGGCACTTCAAGTGCCGTCCGAGGATTTCGGGAGCGACCAGCCTTTTTGGCGATAATTAATGCTCTAAATTAATTAATTTCCAAACGGACGACACTTGAAGTGCCGTCCGACGAGTAAAAAAATATTTTTTTTCGTGAGACGGCACTTCGAATGCCGTCCCTCAATTATCGATAAAAGCTATATCGATTCTCATTTATAGCAATCGACTGTAGCGATTTATCGATAAAATGGATATTTGGCAAACGAGTGCAGCACGTTCGTTTGCCAAATATCCATTTTATCGATATTTGGCAAACGACTACAGATGCTCTTAATGAACATAAAATTTCATTTCTTCAATTTAATCAAAAGTAGTAATTTGTATCTCTTACAAAGAATCTATGTGTACCGATTTATCTTCACAAAATTCTTTTTAATCACAAGGAAAAACCTCAACAATTTATCATACAATTTCATATTTCTACATTTGTAAATTAACAAGCATATGTGTTCATGGTAAATATTCATTATTTCTTTTTCTCATTTTCAACTAACATGATGACAAGTAATTATAACAATAATTTACTACCATTCATAGCACATACAATAGCATAGATTTGTTCAACAATTATCACATCAAATTTATCTATACTACTCATTTTACATACTAACATGCATACTCTACATTTAGAAAATACAAGATCACCCACCTCTTATGAAGAATTTGTAACAAGGAAGATGAGACACAACTCCTAGCTCCTAGCTCCAACAAGCAACTCCTAGTCCTTCTCCTCCTAGCAAGAGCAGTCCAACATGCCTCTCATGCACAAGAACACTCTCTTTCTCTCTTTCTTTTTCCTCTCTCTAATTTGGTTCATTTTTGTGTGAAAATAGAAGAAAAGAAAGGTGTATTTATCGGACAAAAGAAGGTCTAAAGTGCAAAATTCACCCTTTAATAATTACCCACTCAACATTTCATTTTCCTAACTCCCCATCTCTTCACCTCCATAACCCCCAACCTTTCACTTCAAAACCAAATTCTAATAATGCATACTTGACCAAACCAAATTCTTTTCCAATATAATTCCTGTTAAATTCTGTGAGGAAATTAGCAATTGGGAATTAGGGTTTTATCTCTAGATCTAAGTTGCTTGAGATATTCACCCTAGGTATCAAAATTGGAATACCTAGACTGCTATCACAAGCCAGTATTTATAGCTAAATACTGGTTTGGGTATCGGGTTATAAGCCCACAAACCCGCGTTCCAATATCCAATCAATTGTACGTTCATTACACGTGTTACACATATGCACGTGCTATATTTATATAGAGAGAATATACCAATATATCCAACAATCTCCTCCTATATTCTCAATATATAAAGTACAGGATTATCTCATCAGATCAGTATACAACTGACTGGCTGATAGCAGTCCATAAAGGAAAAGCATCATAAAGGTATAGTTTCATAAGAACCAATAGAATTATAAAACTGAATAGTTCAATCAAGACTAAACCAATATAATTAACTAGTTCCAAACCATATCCAATTCAGAATAGTTCACAAAGACTAAACTAACTGGAATAATCTGTCATAGTTTCAAAATCAAACAAAGCAAATAAACTTCAAGAACAAAATTTGAGTTTTAAGCTCATGAACACAAGAGTCTTAAACTCAACAGAAGTTTTACCATGCAAGTGACTAATTTATTCTCGAAAGAAATAAACTGAAATTCTGTCCTTGCACATTGCTTTATGTTTACTCCTCCATTTTGAGCAAATCATTATTTTTGAAATCTATATTGACAGATTCAACTCCTCCATCTTTGCTAGCTTATAGAAAACAAGAATATCAAGAGACACATATCTAAGAATTCCAACATATTTCACAAAGTATCTAGTTCCACAAAAGAACTTAGTACAATTCATAATTAGCTTAGCAAAAATGTAACGCAAGCATCACAATCAAGTATCTTTAACAAGTAAAGTACATGAACTTTATAGTTTCTACACAAGAACCATACTATGTTTCATATTGGAATGAAAAGATTGCCGTTTCAATCATGGTTTAACATTGAATCATCAAAATTGGAATGAAACATGTATCCATAAAAGACATATCATCAAAATTGAAATGATATTTAGGACAATTTAATCATCGGAAACACATCGACAAGTTTTCATGTTTCGTATTGGAATAATATGATTATTCTAAGTAAATTCCTCAGATATATAATACCATCAAAATTGGAATGACATTATATATTTGTGGAATTTATGTCGAATCATCAAAATTATCTAAAACATGTCAACTGCCTAAAATTGATGCTTAAGTTTGAACTTCTCTATGGCTCCAATTGGATTCTAAATTTCAAAACTTGTTGGATGTTAAAGCTTTGACTCAATAGCTTTTAACTCCACTTTCCCCCACAGTTTTGATAATTAGATCACTTTCAAGTCTCTTAGCTAGAGCATTAGCCATACTTGTCGCAATTGCACTTTATCTATGAGAAAGTTCAACTAGGCTTCTTTAAGCCTTAATATACTCCTCTTACTATTATAGAGTAAGTTATGAGTTACAGTGCATTGTAGCTTGATAGTCGCATAACAGAATTAGTGAGTTACTTAAACTTCTTAATGGATAATTAGCAACAATTTATTCAATCCACTCAGCCTTTTCCCCTGCAGAGGATTACACATAGAGGTCTGATTTCATGGATGATAGCACAGTGCCCGTTTGCTTTTTATTTCCATAACATTTCTGTTTCTCCTAGTGTAAACACATATCTACTAGTTATCGACTTTCACTAAATTCTGAGCATCATAATGCATCAGATCAGCCATTCATTCGAAGAATGACTAGAGTAGCACAAAGCAAACTCTTGAATACCACTCAGGTATCTCATTAGCCTCTTAAGGGCAGTCAAATGTGTATGGGATTATTAGTGAATCTGCAGATCATACCTACCTCAAAAGCTATGTCTATTCTAGTGCAGATCTTTGTATACATGAGACTGTCAATTCCTTTCGAATGATCTACATATCTCATAGTTGCACCATCATTAGGTGTCAACCTTTTATCATAATCATAAGGTGTTTCAAAACACACTTTCAATCACTATATCCCCACTTTTGAAACACATTTTGATTTGATGAGTTTGGCTAAGAGTTATCCCTTGCCAACTGAAAACTCACCCTTATACCTATGGTGCCCACAGTACCTAGGTTTTCGTGTTGAATTCTTTGGATAGCATAATTTTAACTTCATTTGTAATAGAGAGGTCACTTCCAAGAACTTGCATGTCAACAGAACAAGTAAATAATAGCCACTATATTTGACACACCACAAAGTTGAAGGCACTGATCTGAATTACTTGATTCATATACTAGGCTCTTTCAAAAATTTGTCAAATTATTTATTTGTTGGCTATACATGTTTTAAGAACATACAATGATTTTACTATATTGTAAATCTTGTTCACTAAACATATTAGTTCAAAACTTTCCAGTACAAAACTGTTCAGTACAAAGCCTTTTAAATATCCTTATGAATGACAAAATTTTCAATAGATGTAAGGGCAAGAAGAATACTTATTGTAGCAATATGACAAACATGTTGAGTAGACATCAAATAAATCTACCCCATTTTTCTCAGTCAATCTGTTAGCTACTAAAAAGTATTAAAATTGCTACTGAACAATCAAAATTAAGTTTCTTCTACAAAACCCCACTTACTTACTATAGTTTTAGCCTCTTTTGGCAAATCAACTAAATTAAAGTATTATTGTATGACACAGAATCATCTCATTGTCTACTAAAGACTCTTCTTAGCTCATTTGTCATTCAAGTTTTCAAGTGTCAGTAAGGCTAGTTCTTGATTCCAACTGTGAATCATTGAACATGTCTGTAGGACTAGATTATTTCATACATTTATCTTTGATGAACATATCCTCAAAGAACTTTGCAAGTCTAGATTCTTCTAACACAAATTAGATAGATACAATATCTGTCCACAGAGCTACATTCTGCACTTTCTAAGCACACAAATATTTGTTGTAGGTCCTACTTTAGGCCTTCTAGGGTCATGTACTCTAACAAAAGTATCACAACACACATTTTCACTTTAACAAAACTCATTTGTGTTTTCATACCATGATTTACAAGGTGTATTCAATTTAGAGTGTAGTAACACATTAGAGATATAATTAACAATACAACATCACTCAAAATTACACAAGACAAACAACAGTCAATAATATAGAATTCAACATTTCACTCAGTGTTTGATTCTAACTTTTATCAATACCGTTTGACTGTTGTAAGTAGAGTGCACTAGAGATTATGCCCAATGCAAACTTCTCTAAAGTTGTTAAAACATATTTACTACCTCTATCAGAACTGAACCCTTGATTTTTAGCATTTAACTATAATTTTTTAATTCATTAAGAATAATATGTGCTTCATTCTTCATATATATGACAGACTTATATTAATCATCTACAAAAGCGATTAAATACTTCTGACCAACAATCGTCTCATCTAGTCACAAAGCTACTGAGATTACAAATATCAGAATGTATTGACTCAAGAAGTTGTGTGCTCCTAGAGACCATACTAAATGATTTTCTAGTGATCATAATCTAAGCACAACTTTCATATTTGTCATATTTAATGAAGTGTCATTTAGTAGAGTTATGAGTTTTAACAATTTAATATATAGTTCATAGTGATTCTAAATTTCAAAACAACTTGGATGTTAAAGCTTTGACTCAATAGCTTTTAACTCCATTTCCCCACAGTTTTGATATTTAGATCACATTTCCTCACAAACAATTGAATATATAGTTCTCAAATCTTAGCCAATTGTGCTATGTTCAAGAACACAATTAGAATTATTATTATTAATTGTCTCATTTGTTAAACTCAACTTATACATACGATTGACAATATATGCACTTTATAAGAGTTAATACAAAATTACTCTATCACATTTTTCAAAAGTTATTTGCTTTCTCTAATGGTTCTAACAATGTCCACTAGCTCAAACACATTGAGCAAAGAGTTCTTTTCTTTACTTGTTCTTCATCATCTTCATAACGCTAAGTGAGATAATGACTAACATATTATAATTCAACTTTGCGCACACAGTACAATGAACGAGAGGGAACACAACGTAACTAGTAGAGTCATATTCTACATTAAGAGATGCTCTCTCCTAAGTTACAGACATTTGTTATACATTTTATACAATTTTATTTTATTTTAAATTTTAGAGAAGCAAATATGTCATCTCACACAAACTGCAAATAATGGATTTGTCAAAATATCTATACACATAGTATGATAAAACACTCAACAACCCTAAACATGCTAGTTTCCAGAGAGAGAATAACTATGATCTAAAACTCTCAATCATATGATCAAACGCACAAAACGTTAACACATTCATCACATGAAAAGTACTGAGAAAATTAAAGTAGATCATACCGACACTTCAAGTTAGAAGTGTTTTTCCAAAGTCGATGGAGAAGCCTGCGTAGTGCAGACTTATCATACCATGATGCGAATCCATCGTCTCCAACATACACAATTTGTAGGTAACATTCAAGTTCCTACATTCATCAAATTGTTAAAGATTAGCCAATTAAACAAATTATTAGCACAATCTAATTCTAGCAACAATTTAATTGGAGATCCGATTTTTAGAGTCAACATACAGTTTAACTTATCAAAATAGATATTGTGTTTTAGCACATAGCTAAAACAACTGTTCAACTTGTATTTAATTAAATAAGTGATTAACACAGTCTTAAACTTAACCACTTAGCATCATAGTAATTCTATAATTCAAAACATAATTTTAGAACGAGTGTTTTGAACTTTCAGCACACAACAAAATATTTAACAGGAATTTAATATGAGGAAAGTAAGGAACTTATCTTTCACTTTCATAATTCCGTCTTTACGGAGTTACAGTAGGAGCCATGTCTTTGGCCTCTCTCCCACGAACACTTTCCAGTGAAGCAATTGGCTCAGCCTTGTGCATTAAGCCGCTCCTAATGGATCCCTTCAGTAAGCATGACACCCACCTTTGATGTGCCACTGTGCCGCCTTCTATCAACATTTTGACCACAAGGAGGTTTCTGTTGCTGAAATCCGAGTGAACGACGTGCCTGCCTTTAATTTCGTGTCTGCTTCTTCTGATTCCAAAAAAGCCCCACCCTTTCTAATGCGCTTTCCACTTTCATCGCTAAACCGATTCTACGATCTCAGTATCGACCAACGAATTAGGGTTTCTTTCGATTTCGAGTCCCCTTCTATTCTTCAACTCTTGGATTTGAAAGCAGTTTAAGCAATCAAGCGATAAACTACACGAATTTTGGGGGAAATCTAGGGTTTCAAAAATCGAAGATGAGGGAGGACTCAAACAACTTCCACAGGGGAGGCGGCTCCCATCGACGTCAGGGGCGGCGGCGTTCCGGCGTTCGTCTGTAGGAGCGACGACGCCGGAGACGATCGTCGGTGACGATGCCCTCGAATGGCTTCAAGGGTTTCGACGAGAACGACGGGATCCAGAGAGGTACTCTTCTCTCTTAATTAATCTCACAAATTGATTATTCATATCTCAAGATTGTTAAATTCTGTGAGGAAATTAGCAATTGGGAATTAGGGTTTTATCTCTAGATCTAAGTTGCTTGAGATATTCACCCTAGGTATCAAAATTGGAATACCTAGACTGCTATCACATATGCACGTGCTATATTTATATAGAGAGAATATACCAATATATCCAACAATTCCATCATCGAAATTCCAAATAAGACCATGAGTTACAAAGTAACTCCAAAATTTTTGTACTCCTAGTATTTCTTTGGGCAAAAAACAAAGTACCCCCCTAACGTTTGGGCTTAATACAATATGCCCATATAACATTTGAAAAAGTACATTTAACCCATTCCACCGTTAACTTAACCCCATCCGTTAAGTTAGAATTATTGAATTACCTTTTTACCCTTACCCTTTCATAATTAAATACAGGAACATAGAAACAGTTTTAAGAACCATAGTAGCAATTGAACTGCGGTTTATGCAGACATTGGATGTTGAAGAATATATATATTTGGTTTTTTTTAGGGAAGGAGACATACTGTAATTGTGCTTTTTATTTTAGAAGATATAATAATTCACTATGAAACATGATGTGAGCCATCTAAGCCGGTATAAAACAAACTAACATCCCCTATTTAGTTGAATTCCTGTGTCAAAATGTAGTTATTGTTAAGACTCCAAGCTATACGTTTCTACTCCTTTTGGTACGTGGGATCTCATAAATTGATACAAGAGTAGTTGCATGGTGTGGATTGCTTCTAATACATACGGCTAATTTCCTTCACAACTGAAGCTAGTTTTAGTAATTTCTTGTATCATTAAATCGCAAAATTTATGTGTTTGCACTTCATTTAAACTTTAGCTAATCAGTCTTTTCTTCAAAATAAAATTAAGTATATATAGGAGAGACAAAGAGTAAACTAATACATATTTTGATATGGAACTAAACTGAGTATTATAATATAATATATAACAGTAAGAACTAAGAAGTGAAAAAAAGACCTTGATATCTCTTTTTGGTCCCTTTTTCTTTCTGCATGAAGCTGGTCATGCGACTCTCTATTTGGTGCTTCAGCTAGAAAAAGAAAGCTAGAAGTCTACTCTGTACAGAAGAATGTAAAGGTCAACAGGCAAACTCCCTAATTACAAACATATTTAAGAATATGGCAAGTTGTTTGATGTGAAGGGTAAACTTTGGCCTGGATACTTATCAGTTTCCTTAATTAGTGATGAGTAATTCCCAACATATTGAATCTACGAATATTAGTATAGCTTGGAAATTATTCAGATCTCTTGTGAATGGTTGGCAGATTCTTAACGGTTGCTTCTTCTCATAACTAGTTTCTAAATATTGTTTGCAGAATTCAGTGCTTTAATTACTATGTAGTTTGATGATGTACTTTGATGCATCTCTTTGAAAAAGTTGAGAGTTTGTTCATTGTGGGTCATCATCAATAATTTTGTTACCGTAATTAGACTGAGGTTGATGTTCGAGATCATTGCATGCCTTTGCTACTGATACATAAGCATGACTGGGAACAGTGGCTGTGCTGCACGTAAATTGATTTGTACATTAGCCATTTTGTAAGTGGGTTTAAATTTTAAGTCATGTTGTCAGTACTAAAAAGAAAAAGAATGAAGAAAGAGGAAAAAGAAGAATAGATTTGATTATGAAAGGATAAGGGTAAAAAGGTAATTCAATAATTCTAACTTAACGGATGGGGTTAAGTTAACGGTGGAATGGGTTAAATGTACTTTTTCAAACGTTATATGGGCATATTGTATTAAGCCCAAACGTTAGGGGGGTACTTTGTTTTTTGCCCTATTTCTTTTTGTAACCTAGCTCTGAACAGATGGTATAATTCCATATGCGGTATTAGCACTAACACACTAATTGGATTAATAATAGCTGATAACTACCGTATATGTAAAATTTCACTGATGGGACACTAAGAATAGATTCGTCTTATAGCATGCTAGTGTTAATCCATAATATTATCCGTGCAAGATCGCCCCATCTATAATCTTATGAGGAATTAATCTACTAGATTATTCGGTCTTATTTGGAATTCGGCTGCTAGGTCTTATTTGATTATTTGTAAATTATCTATATAATAAAACACAAAGAAAGCTATCAAGTGGCTCTCATTCAATAGGGTTGAAATCAATGGTCCAGATTTAACCTCACAAAACATATTTTTCCGCCCGCTACAGTAATGGCACTATAGCTACAGTCTCTGTGTACTGTAGCTACAGTAGTTAGTTATATATATATATATATATATATATATATGAAGGATAGTGATCAACATTTAGATTAGGCTACTACAGACTAATACGTAGTATACTCATATATGGTTACTTTCGTTAAATTACTTTCGTTACAGTATTACTACAATCAAAACAAAGCTAACATTTAATTATTACTACAGTAAACATATATTTAACCAAAGCTACATTTAAGAAACCAAGCCACCCCTCTTTCGTTAAATTACTTTCGTTAATTCGCTTTCGCTACAGTGCTTGTCCCTCTCTTCATTTTTTTTACAACTAACCAAACCACCCCTAATTGTTTTACGACATTCTAATCTGTAGTCACTAACCAGATCGTATTGCATATAAATTTTGACCTATGTGATTTGTTATGGTGTTTACAGTGTTTTTCATATATTGCATTGTTCAGAAGACGTGCCGTAGGCACGTGTCCACGCGTAAACCTAGTATATATACATAATATGTACGTAAAAATTAGTTTAATTAAAAATTATAATACTTCATGCACATATAAAATAAATGCGTACACATTTTATGAAATTTATTTCGGGAAAGAATACGCACAAATACGCGCATCGAAACAAATACGTGCGTCGCACGTAAAATATCAAAAATACAAAATTCGACATTATCAACGGAAAAATGTTAAAGATAATAAAAAATATAATATAAGAAAATATATTTATTAATTTTATATATTCCACGGCGTAATTACTATATACGTAGGAAACACGTGCATTATACGTATAATAATATTTTAATCAAAATAAGGAAAAAATGAATTTCCGTTTATAAAAAAAATTTTGAATGCCTAAATTAAATAATTTAAACACATAGAAAATATCACACGTAGCGATGGAAACACATAATCGATACGTGCATTTAAAACACATAAAAACACGTAAAAATGCAGAGATTGAAATATTATATTTTTGTTAATTTAAATAGGATAAAATATATGGGGAATGTATAATTAGTCAGAAATCACAATACGTAATGAAAACATGTTACAAATATTACCAGTAACGGTACAAAATACACGTGCGTAACACAATGACAAAATTGTCATTTCCAATTTTGCGAGGTGTTACATGTGGAGTCGCCTCGATCCCGATAATTCCAGAGATCAGTCCCACACCGCAGGTAATTCCAGAGACTATTTCACTCATACCTCGATAATTCCGGGGACTATCTCAAACCGCAGATCATTCTGAGGGTACTACCCCACACTCGGTGTCTAAACCTAGTTCTGATACCATTTGTAAAGCCTCACCCTAATACTCAGACAATTTTATATTTTTTTAATATTATTTATAGTACAACTGCCCACCACAGGCTGCCTCTCAAAAGGTGGTTAACCAATTAAGTGACTCTCGATCATAGACAATTTTATATATATATATATATATATATATATATATATATATATATATATATATATATATATATATATATATATATATATATATATATATATATATATATATATATATTTATTTATTTATTTATTTATTTATTTATTTATTTAATTAATCTTGTATAATCCCTATATAAGACTAATCTTCCACATTCTCTTTCCTCTAACCAGTGACACACAATAGCAGCCCAACACGTGGGCCCCCCATGTCCACATCAGCGACCAGAACAACTGTCGTTGTTCCTTCCTTCACAAACCCGGGTGGGCCCCGCAGCTGCCACGTCAGCAAGTGACGTCAGCCGCAACAGCAGCTCGTGCTGCTGTTCTCTCGAACTCGTGGGCCCCCTTCTCTCATCAATTAAATCCATACTTCACCCCTATAGGAAATTCCTATAGGTCACAGCTATTTATTAATTATATATATATATATATATATATATATATATATATATATATATATATATATTCTTAACACGGGGTGTTACAATCATGATTTGAGAAAAATCTGAGTGTTACTCTACATCATTAGAGGTCAAATTATTATGTTCGTAAGAATTGATAATGACATTGCAATGGATTTATAAGCATTAGAATATAGCCACATGCTGTTGCCTGTGCATTGAACTAGTAAAGAACAAATTGGTAGGCACAAATACAGCACTTAGAATTCGTCAAGTGAGTAGGTGTTGGATTCGGAAGAGAGTCTACTTTCGAGAATCTTTGACAAAATTAGTTTTGCTTTCTCGTAGAAGTGGGAAAGTAAGTTTAGTGTAAATGTGTACCGCCGTCCAAATTTGTAATTGGCTATATATATATCGCTATTCTTGTATTAATGACTTGTACCGATCTCGGACTATGTACCTTTCATGTATCATGTATTGCATCATCTCTTGATACATTCTTGATTACCATTCTGATACTACTGTTCCCACCACTGATTGTACCGACTGCATGTTCATGTTTAACTATGATAAAAGAATGATAAGCCGGGTTAATAAAGGGTACGACTTAATAGTGGACAATATAGGAGAGTGTACTCTAAAGGGGTCTCATGTTTTTTGTATTACTGTTTACCGTTATTGAGTGTCGATTACTATCACTGGACGACTCGAGTACATGATCATGTAGGCTTCACTATTTAAATCCAAGTTTTTTACTTGATTGTTATGTACCCGAACCTGTGGTATGAGATACAGGATTGAGTACATTAGATAGGTTAATAAAAACTGATAAACCGGGGTTATAGGATTGACACTAATTTTTGACACTAATACCGATTACCGATTATTGATTCTGATACTGACTATTGATTACCGATCACTGTATTACCGATTACTAATTGATTATACTTTACAGTCATGATTTTATTTTCTTACAGTCACCATGTAGACATTGCATTGTGCATGATAATACCGTTCCAATATCTACATTGTTATCCCTTGCTTTTTCCCATGTTATATTTTACTATATTTTTCTATTGTACTGCTTGATACTACTTGTTGTCTGAAACTTGCTCTAACGAACACCCATCACCCTAGATGACGTTTCTATAGATACAGATGATGAGATAACAGAGGAAATTGATGATCAGGCTTTCTAGATGGCCATGATGGAGTTACCAGTGTTATCTTATTTTACAGTTGCTACATTATCTAGCTAGTCATAGTGAATCATTTATTGAATTGCATTTCTTTCGGTTTATTATGTTCTCAGACATTTTGACCCGAAGTTTATGTATATCAGATGATAGTTATTTATTTAGAGTTATTTCTATTCATGTTTGTGTGATCATTATTATTATTTGCATGGATATGCTTATTGTTGAGCTTATGACTATACAGCTTATGAATGATGTAAGTTAGAATACTTGTATCATTCGTTAGGTCTTAGTTGCGTGCACATGATTTCATATATTGGGAAGCGGGGCATGACATGTATATGTATGTAGTTGATCCTCTTGTACCGGAGAATATCTGGATCCGATTTTTAGCGAGATGTTGTATGATACTATGTATATGAAATACAACCTAGTATCTTTAATTTTTTATTTTATATACGGATTTTTTCCATAATGACACTTAAAATGCTTGATATTTTTAAAATAGCACATGTAGTATTCATATTTTAAAATAGCAAATGTAAGTATTTGATAAATTTCCAAAATCTAAGTTTGGAAAATCAAATCCGTTGAGTGTCATTTTGACACTATTTTTTTAGCTTAATTATGGCACATTTACATTTAGCTTGCCCAAGTTTCGATCTGAAATTAATGACTCAAGCTGTTTAGATCTTAGCCCAATATAGACATCTCTTTCATTGCACTACTGAATGCAAATGCTATATAACTGGATTATGGAACAAGGACATATTCTCCATCTGCAAGCTCGAAAGCTCTTTCAATCCTGCTGTTCTAGCAACAAGTGCGTGCTCATTCAATAGACATGTTTGGTGATGCAGAACGATTCCAGTGGAACCTTTGATCACCATCGTCCTCCCAAAAACTGTTGAGTTTATATCTTGCATACTAAGTTAGATGCGAAGACGATGAAGTGATAGAGGAATCGAGATGATCAGAGACGGAGTGAAAGCAAGAGAAACAACAACAACAACATCATCAACTGAAGCAGAACAATCGACCGTACCTTGAGGTCGGTCGACCGGTCACTGTAGAGGGTTTTCCAAGAAAGGGTTTTCCCGAGAAGGGGACAGTTGATCAGCAAGTTGTGTGCGGTCGACCGAGCACGGTTGATGTAGATTTCGGGTGCAGGTCTAGATGACTCGTTGGAAGTCCGTACTTGCTCTTTAAGTTAGATCTTACGGCTCTTATCGTAGGATTATCTCTTCAAGAATATATAGTGGTTATTGTATCAAGATATCAAACTAGGGTTTCTCTAGATCTTTTTATATTATTGTAATTAGTCTCTATTGAGAACGAAGAGAAAGTACTTCATTGAAAAGAGTATGAGAGGTTCTCTAATTGTAAACAACTAGTATTTTCTGATGAGACTTGAGAGAGAGTCGTGGTGAGAATTTTAATAATCTTATATCTTCTTTAGTTTAATAACATCTCGGTATCTTCTCCCATGGATTAAGTCGAAAGCCCAAATCAGGACAAATTTGTGTGCTTTTGTGTGTTTGGTGTGATTTTCTATTTGCTTGGCGATTTGTATTAATTGTGTCGCTTAACTCAACAATATCCTAGTAGAAGAGAGAATCAAATTCTCTAACAATTAGTATCAGAGCTTCAGGTTCGTGGATTTGTTCGAGTTCCTTGAAGAAGATGACAGATCAGATCACGAAGATCAAACAATTTGAGGGTAAGATCCACTTTAATCTCTGAATGGTGAATATGTATAATACATTGGTTTTAAAGGGTTTGAAGTTAGCCCTAGAAGTAGATAAAGGGAGACCAATCGGCATGAAGTATGAGAAGTGTGATGAGATTTGTTTGAAAATCTTGGGTTTAATCCGAATGTCATTGACGAGCGAAGTCAGGTACAACCTCATGGAGGAGTGAAGCGCGGCGAATATGTGGGCAAGACTCAGAATATACTACTCGAAATTTCTTCTGTTTTACTGGATGGAATTTCAATCACCGTTACAGGGTCGGATGTACCAAAAAAGAAAGTTGTTGGGTCACTCAATGAAGAAAAGTACCGCTATTCTAGATCATAAAGTGAATTTCAATATGGAATTATCTAAACCAAGGGCGATTAATGCAGATAATCTAAAAGCTTACAACGTGATATATTCACCACCAAATTCATCCAACTTGATAACCATCCTAGATGGAAAATCTGCAAAGTAGAAGTTTTCGGGAGCAAGAATGATCGAGGGGTTGGAGGATGATGCACTTAGGAAGAATAGTCAGAAATCGATGTATACTTCTGTGAGTTGCTTGGAGGTGGATGGCACTTCGAATGGAAGGAAAAGTGTACGTAAGGGCAGGATTCGTTGTCATCACTGCAGAGGAGTTGTGCATTACAAGATGGATTGTCACAAGTGGTTGAGTCAGAGGGGCGCCAAACCCAGTGCCACTGAATTAAGTGATAGCTTAGACAATAATCTTGTTTCAAATTTTATAAATGTGTATTCTAGCTGGTATCTTGATTCGGAGAGTTCTTCTCATATATGCACTGAGAATTAGATGTTTTCTACTTACAAGTTCGCAAGAGATCGTCGTTGTGTGAGAACGATGGCTGGTGATATTTGTGAAGTAGTGGGTGAGGGAACGGTCGAATTGGAGGTACTATATGGAAATGGTTACACACTAGAGAATGTTATGCATATTCTTCAGCTGGAAAAGAATCTTGTAGCCTTGGGAACTCTTGAAGCACGATGCTGTAGGTACATAGCTCAAGGTGGAGTTCTATCAGTTTGGAAAGGTCATCGTAAGGTGATGAAGGGAAAGATGGGTGTTGAGCACAACCTCTGCAAGCATTGTGGGAACATGAAAACTTGCGCAAGTGTTTCCAAGCCATACGTTCCTAAAGCACTATCTAGTTTGTCGTCACTAGAATCATCCAAGCGAGACTATGACGTTCAAATATCGTCAAGAGGTGAAGAGTACCTCGGGGTAGGTGGAGTTCATACAGAGGGTGACGCCTTTGTGTCAATGCATACTGGGGTGTGCCTTTGAGGGCATACAACTGGAGAAAAAACAGGTGGAAGTAGATTCATGGGAACATGAAAACTTGCGCAAGTGTTTCCAAGCCATACGTTCCTAAAGCACTATCTAGTTTGTCGTCACTAGAATCATCCAAGCGAGACTATGACGTTCAAATATCGTCAAGAGGTGAAGAGTACCTCGGGGTAGGTGGAGTTCATACAGAGGGTGACGCCTTCGTGTCAATGCATACTGGGGTGTGCCTTTGAGGGCATACAACTGGAGAAAAAACAGGTGGAAGTAGATTCAACTAGTAGAATAAGATGTAGAACCGAGTTGTTTGCAATAGGAGAATAAAAGAGTCTAGAAGATTTTAAATCACACAGGTGCGGATTCATAGTATGCAATCCAAGGTGGAGATTGTTAGGTTTATGTCTTGCATACTAAGTTAGGTACGAAGACTATGAAGTGATGAAGAAATCGAGGCGATCGGAGAAGGAGTGGAAGCAAGAGAAACAACAACAACAGCAACTGAAGCAGGACAGTTGTAACGCCCCGGATCCCCGTTATCGGACATCCGTGACATCACCAAGATCATCATTGCCTTCAAATGCATCTCAACACAGTAAATAACGTAGAAATTTAAACATTTTTATTGCCATCAGAGTTGTTACATTAATAATTACAAATATCAAATTGTCCTTGGACCAGGAATACAAATTACATAACTTTATTACAACTGACTACAAGAATACTTAAACATTTTTTGTGAAGCCATTGGCTGTCTTTCAGATCGACAATCTCTTGGTAACTGCCGAAACTCCGTTGAGTGGTCTATCTGCCCCCTCTGGGACCTGCCCCTCAGCTTGAGCCTTCTGCTACGCGATCCTGATAATTCTACTCCTGCTCGAAGGGTAGACGTGCATACTACCACTACTTGGATGCCCTGCTGATCTTGGGATCTCCTATACTCGTGACCTGATATCCATGTACCTAAAAGGTGGGGTACGTCAGTAATTTTACTGACGCAATGCTGATAAGGAAACAGCGATCCTCAAACTATCACACTCACAAATTCATCTTGAATGAAAAATTCAACGTGCATCTTGATTTCCTAGTGTTCATGTATGCCATGACCTAAAGTCTATTCAAACACAATGTACAGAACAGATGCACCTAATCTAATGTCAGCAAGACTCTGGACACACATGCATCCCATACTACATGTGCCCAAGATCAAGCCGTTTCTCCAGTTCAGGGATTTGAACCCTCGCTATGCAATGCATTCTAATTTGGTCTACTTCCTGTTCCTGATAGTATGACATGGGTGAGGAGGTGAAAATAAAATAAAAGAAATAATGCGGGGCGCTATCCCGAAGTCACCAATAATTACTGCGTCGAACCATCCTCGAAAGCTGTGACGAACTTACAGATATACCGCAGTATATCCATTGCGCAAAGATCCTTTATGATCCGTTCGTGTCCACCAACATAGAACATGATGTCGGTACCCCCGATCTGTTAGGATATCAGCATCCCGTTCTTACCATGGTACTCCAGGAATTAACAGTGCAAGATATGCGCCGCAGTGCGTATCCCTAATGACAGGAAGAGACAACCAGTATCACCACTTAGTGCTAACTCTCAGAACGAGTTGGATTATAGGGAATCACCCCTAACACCAATTCAGTCTTCAAGCAAAACAATAAAAGAAAACTTAATCAATGCAGTTTACTGAAACAAGTTGTTACTAAATCATACTCGGTGTCAATTAATAAAGTCGAGCCTGACTGGTCTGTCAAGGTAACAACCATTCCAGAATCACATCCACTGATTCCCAATACCTTCATAGGTCAGCGACCCAAAATAATCCCGGCCCGTGACCCTCAGCGAGTGGTCCAACGGCGCCCTGATGGTGTAATACAATTTAGTGAAGGTAAACACGCACATAATTATCAATTCTTGACTATTGACAGACTCAGGCATCGAGACACCCAATACAATCCGACAGAGTTATATCCCAACTCACTCATGTCCACCATGAGCACATGCACAGGAACTTGCCTAAGTTCCGAATAAAATGCTAAAAACCCATCTTTTAAATCTGATAGCTCACGATCACCATATTGCGGTAGGCAGAGGGTTCCTCATCAATTGTCCGATGGAACAATCAAGAAATACCAGTAGCTGTGATCCCAGCTGCACTCATCGGAAACCAATACGCTTAGAATTTCCTAGAAGGGTGAGGAGATCCGTTGCCATCCCCTAGTCGATGATTCCCTCAATTTCCTATAAAGGACTCAAGTCCCCGGGTTAACTCAAAGCTTGAAGTCAGTCTAGACAATAGGTTGCTAAACTCATTATGTCCATAATTTCCAGCACACAAGTCAGAATTACTTGGTACCTCCAATTCTGGAAAGGTAAGACCCTAGTCTATAACTCTTCAGTTGACTATTTTCTCAAATTCAATCGTCTTGTCATCCAATAACCCTTATATACTCTTAGTAGTACGTTCCTTTTCACACTTGCTGCACTTGTCCGATATCATAAGAGTTCACTTAGTTATCGGAATTACTCGATTCCGGGTCTTATGGGAAGGTGGGATTGTCTACTTTAACTTCCTAATTGGACACGTCCTCAGATTCAATTCTTAAGGTTCTCAAACATACCAATTTCCATTGGGTGCATGACAAGGGAAAAGTTTATATCTCTAGTAAACATTTTCTCGACAAGGCCAAATTTGTCCCACTTTGGAAAATCATAACTTCCAACTTACAACCTTGAATTTCAAAATCCGAGTTGGGTTAGAAGGCTATGATTCCCTACTGCCAGTTTCTAGTTGGCCAGTCGCCCAAATTCTTAACAGATAAGTCTAGGAATATCTATCTCCACGAACTAGACAACTCGTACTAGGCTGAACGTACCCTACTTTAAAATTCAATATTAAATCATCCCTAAGTCCAACGATCATGAAATTTGAGATTCTCTATCTACACATATACCATTTCATCGTGTCCAAAATTCGCATTCAAATTCATTTTACACAACGATCTACGACTCCTCAAACATAGCTACATTTCAGCTGTTCATTTCCAGCAGGGTGTTTACTGCCCCTCACTAATTTACCTTTGAAACCTCATCAATTGACTTCTAAAAATTCTAAAATTTGAGATTCATCAAATAGACTCATACCCCAAGCTACTCCCAAAATGTCGTAGCAAAATAATAAACGTACACGAAGTTATAGCTTTTTGAACTTCAGCCAAAGCACAGTCAGCTTCGGCCGACACCTACGGACCAGTCGCATTCTACTATTTTTTCGGGGCATCAAACGACCTCAGAAAATTACGAAATTTAAGACTATGGTTGTAGACACATACAAGAGCGTCCACAAAAATTTCCAGCTCAAAATGTTCTGTCATTTCCGAGATATAAAATCGGAAAGACACACAAAAATCATCACAGCCAGCAGCCATTCTGGCTGCTTACTGTCCGGACTTGGACCCGTTGTTTGGGCTACTAAAATGCATCCAAATATTATGAAAAAAATCATGGATACTCTACATACATAGAAGAACAACTTCCTAAAATTTTAGCTCAAGATACCAAACCGTTTGGGCGTAAAAAATTCCCCAACATACCCTCACAATCATACTACTTAACCAAAACTCAAAAAGAGTAATTCTCTACCATACAATTTATTCTTCCCTAGTACTTCTCATACTCAAACATGGTAACAAATCAAACCTATCACTACTACACATCCATTCATACCAAAACAAAAATAAATACAAAGGAGTTCAAGAGATCACCCACTTGAAGTTTTGCAAAAGAATCTCCTTGTAGCTTTTCTCCTAGCTTGCTTGCTTGCTTGCCTTGCACTTGTATAACTTGGCCTACACCCTCTCCTACACTTCTTCTTCTCCTTCTCTACTACTCCTTCTATTCTAATAGACTTCTTCCTTTTCCTACATATACATATACATATATATATATATATATATACATATATATATATATATATATATATTGAACAAAGAGGAATGGAGAAGGCTTAGGAGGAGAATAGATGGAGCTTGAAAAAATGGAGTGAAGTGAGATGGGGGGTGGGGTTTATATGGGCCGGATTGGATAGGTGGGTGTGGGTTGGAGTGTGGTGAGGTGTAGGGATGAGTTGGAGTGTGGGATGGGTGAAGGAATGAAGGGTGGATTGAGTGCCAACACACCAAGCTTAGAAGCTTCATGGAAGCTTCCTTGAAGCTCCTAGGAAGCTTCCTATTCCCTAAGTCAACATACACATATAACACATGGTGAATTAATCCTACCATTGGATCTTTATCAAGATCAAGCCATGATCATCATGATGCTAGGGTTCCTAACCCTAGGTTAGGTCAAGGAACCCTAGGTCACCACCCTCCGATTCTAACCCTAGTGCACAAACTCATACCACATTCACTTCAAGCACTAGCTTAATTGAAAATAACCAATATATATATATTAAAATCCTATAAAATACATGTTTTATGGAAATTATAATTTCCTCCCACAAATTGTCTGGTCAAAACAATTGGGATAAAACTACAGTTTAATCGAGACGATATTCCGAGTTTACTTCATCGGATTCAGAACAGCCCGTATGTCTGAAATCTCTCAATTTAACTGATAATTTCTAGGAGAAAATGTGATCGTGTGCAATACTTAGTCAATGCACGGGTTACAGTGCAAAACAGCCATATGCTATTTTGCGGGGTATTACAACAGTCGACTGTACCTTGGGGCCGGTCTACTGGTCACTGTATAGAGTTTTCCTGAAAAGGGGACAGTCAATCGCAAGGTGTGTGCGGTCGGCCGAGCGCGGCTGACTCAGATTTCGGGTGCAGGTCTAGGTGATTCGTTGGAAGCCCGAACTTGCTCTTCATTTTAGATCGTATGGTTATTATCGTAGGGTTATCTCTTCAAGAATATCTAATGGCTATTGTATCAAGATATCAAATTGGGATTTTTCTAGATCTATATATATTATTGCAATTGGCCTCCATTGAGAGCCAAGAGAGAGAATACTTCATTGAAGAGAGTTTGAGAGGTTCTCCAATTGTAAACAACTAGTATTTTCTGGTGAGGCTTGAGAGAGGGTCGTGGTGAGAACTGTAATATTCCTGTATCTTTTCTAGTTGAATAACAACTCGGTTTATTCTCCCCCGGATTAAGGCGAAAGTCCCAACCGGAATAAATTTTTCTGCTTTGATGTATTTGGTGTGGTCTTCTATTTGCTTGATGGTTTGTGTTAATTGTGTCTCTTAACTCAACAAGATCCTAGTAGAAGAGAGAGTCAAATTCTGTAACAAAAATTTCTCTTAACGTCGTTCCGCACATCACGAAAAGAAGCACGACAGCTGCTACCTTCTTTGCTACCATGTCGGTTTCTTGAAATTCGAGTTTGAGATACAATGAAAGGTTGTTAGCTTCATTTCATTTATATAGAAGAGTGAACTGTGTAACTGATTGATTAAGGGGGTGTTTAGTTGGTTGTAAAATATTTCCAAACTATGAAGATTAAGATAGAAAAATAACATCTGTAGAAATGAGTTCTGAAAAAAAAGTTTGTTTGGATGTAGTTTTATTGTAGCATAGGATAGAGATGAGAGAGAAAGAAATTAATGTAGAGGATTAGGTGTGTTGGTTTTATTGGATAGTATAAAAAGAGAGGAGAGAGAAAAATTAAAAAAATTACTGCAATAGCGCTACAGTGCTAATCCGCTTAGTTCTTCAGGACTTTTTCGGATTTCTTATGGCGCTACAGTAGCTAATGTCGTGCTACATTACGAATCCAAATTCAAACAAATTCAAGCTATCCAAACCTGTGAATAGTATTTTTCTCTTGAATTTCTTTTTGTAGAGTAAATTTGCGGTCAAACAAATAGACCCTAAGAGCAAGGGAAGGGATTGGGAGAATCTTCTGATATGGTGAATGGGAATGGGATGAAAGAATGAAGAGTAATGCTACATCCACTACCAATTTCACTACATTTCTCTTCACTACTTTAGGTGGCACACTCCAATAGGTTGGGAAAGATAGAGTAGGTGGGGGAGCTCTCCAATAGGACTATGCCACCTAAAGTAGTGAAGAAAATGGTAGTGAAATTGGTAGTGGCTAAAGCATTACTCAAGAATGAAACATTGTGATGTTCATTTGTGTCAACTTGGTTAATTTAGCTTTAATCACATGGTTAATGCACTGTTAAGTTTTTGATAGTTGTAACTTCTAGTTAAGCTTTGTTTGGCATTGCAGTCCACAAAAAGTGCTGGTATTAAAAGTAGATAGAAATGTCTACCTTGAATTTCTTTTAGTAAGTAAAAATACTTTTTAAAAATCTAAACGCATCATTTAATCTTTTTAGGTGCTTTGAGAAAATGTTAAAAATAATAGTTTTATTATAAAAAAAAAACACCTTTGATCAAACACTTTTTAAATTAAGTTCATTAAACGCTTATTTTGAGCATAAAAACACCCTTCAAAAACAATGTGGAATAAATGAAGCCTTTAATCCATGCAGGCATGTGCTGTGCCTAGGGCTGTAAAAGAGTCGAGTCGAGCCGAATACCTTGAGGCTCGAGCTCGGCTCGTTTATGTATCGAGCTCACGTTCATGCTCGAGCTCGGCTCGAGTTCGACACGAGACGGGCTTTGACCCAGCTTTGACCTAGTTCGAGCCAAATACTCACGAGCTTCTACATAAAATCCACGTACCTTCAAGCTCGAGCTCGGCTCGTTTACATATCGAGGATGCTTTCGAGCTCGACACGAGCCGAACTTTGACCGAGCTCGAGCCAAGTAGCTCTGTTCGTTTGCAGCCCTAGCTGTGCCTAGCTTTTAGCTAGGAGATTATCTTATTAATCATTATAGCTTTATGGCATTGCTAACTGATGTTTATTGGGCTCTTAAAATGGAGGGCTTTTATGAACAAAAGCAGCCCAAGTGTGTATATATAATCCCGTCTCCATACGTAATCTGGCGAACATGACACATTGCTAAACGCCTGAATCAGTGGCGGAGCCAGACGAATCCAAATGGGGGTCCCAAATTTTTTTTCTTCCCGGTATCGACATAATTGAGCCTTTAATAAGAGGTGGATTAGACTTGGGGTACCAAATTTTTTTTAACTGGGGGGTCAAATAAAAATTTTGGTCTATATTAGAGAGTTTTATAAAATTTTTGGGGTCCCAAATGTCTCCCCTCCTCTATACCTCCCTCCGCCACTGGCCTGAATCCATGGGAATCTTGAGATCCACACAAATAATCTAATCTGCGATGAGAGCCTCTTCTTCGCAAGGAGCAAGAGTTCTAAGTTGTTCAAATTTCGCTTGCTTTACCCTCAGTCCGGTTCAGAATGACATTCTACAGATTACTGATGGTTCAGAAGCAGTCTCGTATCGTCGTGTACTTAGAGAATGTAATTTTGCAGCTGATTGCGCTGCCAAGAGATGGAGGGACTGTTGCAAGCATTTTTTTTTTTGGGCATTGGGAGAAGACTAGACCCTGATACCATAAAAGAAACTGAAGTATGGTATGCAGACAAATCCTCGCAACCAAATCATAAAATACTAAAGGGACATTTGGTATGTGGAAATGTAAAAAGAAATCCTGGATTCCTCAATAAATTATCTTGTTTGATATGTTGCAAACAATTAAAAGGAATAATCAAAATTCTTTCTTGAGAAGGATTTCTATTTCAAGCTATGAGATTTTTATAACAAACAATAAAATAACTCAAAAAACTAGGAAAAAAATATTCGGATTTGATGATTTCTATGAGATTTTCATAACAAATAATAAAATAATCCAAAAAACAAGAATAAAAAATGCAATAATAAAGAATTTTCCGAAATGCAATGTCCTATACTAAATGCGATAATATACAATATTCTCGGAAATCTTCATTTACATCATCACCTTCTCGAGAACCCTCACATTGCCGGAAATCCTCTCGTTCCTGAATATATTTCAAACGGTACACCAAACTCTCCTAAAAGACTACCCATGCATATATGAGATTCCACTGAAGTTAAAAATGGCTCAACTGCTTAGTATTGCGTTGCGCTACGCACAACATGATTTGGGCTGAAGTGCATGCGCGGATAAGTTGAACGTGCTAAGAGCATCTGTAGTCGTTTGCTAAATATGCATAATATGTATATTTGGTCAAAAACTGCGCTGCAGTCGTTGGTCAAATATGCATAATATGCATAATTCGCTACAGGAGATTGCCATATATGAGAGACGACACTTTTAGTGCCGTCGCACTCAAAAAAATTATTTTTTTAATTGTCGTACGGCACTTAAAGTGCCGTCGCACAAAAAAAAATATTTTTTTAATGGTCGGACGGCACTTGAAGTTCCGTCCCACCAAAAAAAAAAATTTTCCTAATAAAAAAAACATAAAAAACCCACCTCTCCCTCGGACGGCACTTGAAGTGCCGTCCCACCTTGTAGGGGGTCATTTGCAATTTTTTGTAAATTTTTTGTAATTTTTTCTAATTTTTTCATAATTTCTAAAATATTTTTTTACTTTTTTATGATTTTTTTGTATTTTTTTTTTGCACTTCGAGGACAAATTTTTTTCTCGGACGGTACTTAAAGTGCCGTCACACCTTTTATAAAAATAGTATTCAGTAACTGCAGCAAAACGTAACTTTGCTATATTCATCAACTGGTGTGGATGCTCTAACGAGCCATCAAAAAACAACATGATTGGAGAGGATCCAAACCAGTGTTAACGGGGTATAAAGAACATGATGACCAAATTAGTGAATATTTGATGGGATATATATAAATTTATTAGGTGAAAATAAATCGAATAATCTATGTATGACAGTTGATAAGGTTCAATTCAATCTGACATCCACAGCCGTCCGATCTAAAATGGACGGTCCACAAAATATACACTTAGAAGTACAACTTATTTACGAAACTGCCACGAGAAGACCACTATTTAAGCCCCAAAAGAATCATGCCTAAATTCATCTCCTTCTCAATTTCGCGTCAAAATCTCATACAGAATTTCACAATCTTTGAAGTTTGAACTTTTCGCCATGGCCGAGGTAATCTTCTAGAACACACTTCTTCTCTCTGTTGAATTTCAGTTCTCAACGATAATCAAACCCTAGATTTGATTGAATTGATTCAACGAGTGGGGTGGAATTTTGGGGTTAATTGTGGTTTGCAATTTGAGTTGGAAACAAGAATTAGAGGAAAGTTATGATCTTTGCGGGTTTTATTTGCGAAAATGGTTAGATTGTAAATTATGTAGGGATTATTGGATTGTAGGATAATTTTTTTTAGTGAAATATGGATGAAGAAAAAAAAGAGAGAAGGAAATTCTAAGACAATATTGGTTATTTGACAATTTATAGTAGTTTGGATGTTTCTAACTGTCTAGTTTTGATTGTTTTTTCGTTGCTATTTGCTAGAATTGGTATAATGTCAAGGGTATTGCTAGAATTGGCACGAGAAATTGACTTGGACGAGGTCACCCGATCAGTAGGATTAGTATTCGTTGTATTTTTGTTTGTTGGTTGGGGTGTATGAATTTCAGAACCCTTTTGTTAAATTTTTTAATGAAACACGGGGGCTAAGGCCAACCTTTTACGATAAAAAAAAAATTAAAATTGCTATGTGCACAATCTCTGTGGGTGCGGACAAACTTTATTTCACAATATGATGTGGCACAATCTCCACTTTATTCCGTAGATGTCTGGAATACAAGGGTTAGTCAAGATTGAACTGATGATGCATCAGGTTGTGAAGTGAAGTTTGTGCAGAAAGATTGTGTTGTGCAGGTAGCATCGCCCGAATAATGATACAGGAAGACTTATTGTAAGAGATAGTTATGTACAATGTACTCATGAGCTTGAGCTTGACATTCGTCCAAGAATGACGATTACATGATGCATGAATTATGTGATCTAGTGGTGGTTAATTTGTGCAACATAAGGACACTGGTAAAGTCCCTCGTTGAAATCCTTAAACCAAAATATGATTGGAACCATGAATCCAATCTGTTTGGCACTAGGATTAAATGTGACTTGGGAGTTTACATTATATTGTTTTTTTTATTTATAAAAGATGACTAATGTCATCGCTTCATTAACGATCAGTTAACATTATATTGTTGTAGAAAATATATCATCTTCTTAATTTTCTAGTTATATCTCCTGATTTATGGACATTGACTGGTCATTTAGGATTGGGGTTTCTCTCTTTTCTAGTTTTCTCGTTAGAGATCTTGCAGTTACTTAATGGAGGGTTCTTATTTTTCTGATAGTTCTTTATTTTGGTTTCAGATCTATTGCAATTTTTTATATATTAATTGTAAATGCACATGTGTCAAATGCTTATTTACCGAGATCATCTCCTATTTTTTGTCAGACTGTTGTGCTCAGGGTTGGTATGTCATGTGAAGGCTGCGTTGGTGCTGTTAAGAGAGTCCTCTCCAAAATGGAAGGTTGATTTTTTATTTTTGAATTTTTTTTTGGGAATAAAGATGACATCGTCATCGCTTCATTAATGAAAAATTAACGAAATAAAGTAGAACTTATTACATCACCGATAATCGAAAACCAAACATTGTTCTACTACATCAGCTACTGAAATGAAAACACATCGAATGGAAGGTTGATCTTCCTCACTATGTTCTTCTTTATCTATGCTTTTCCTCGATCTTGAGAAATACCAACTAAAAATTGTCTAGGGATATTGGGTGGGATAATGAGTACTCTACATTCTTTTACTTTTCTAATATATTCTTGGTTACTAAACTCTTGGGGTTGGCCAAAATCCTTTTTCTCCAGTTCAATTTTGTTAAGGTCTCTTCTTGCCCTATTAGCTACTAGCGTATCTTCTTTAATTGCCTCAATCCACGGTCGCTTAAGTCTAACCTTTTGTCCGCGTTGTTCCATATGATTTTAATTACAATGCTGGTATTGTTTTAAGGTTTAAATGGCTGCATTCTAAATACTCCTTTTGGGTTATTTTTAGGTGTCGAGACATTTGATGTGGATATCAAGGAACAGAAGGTAACCGTGAAAGGCAATGTGACACCTGATGCCGTTATAAAAACCGTTTCAAAGACTGGGAAGAAAACTTCCTTCTGGGAGGCAAAACCTGAGGTGAAGGACACTGCTGCTGCTTCCACCGCGGCTGCATGAAAGTGATATCATTGCGAACTTTCTAATGTATTACTTGCTTTAAGATGGCAGCTTATTATATGCATTGAACGTTTGTGACTAGCTAGTACGAACATCTGTAAGATTTCTCGTTTTATGATATGAAATGAACCTTCATACTTGGGGATTTCCATTCTTCACTACTCATTTAAAATATGTTACATAAATATCTTTCATTATTGTGGTTTGATTCATGTAAACATGGGGAATGCATGTATTGTCAATGTTGATGGATTCTCATTCTATATGAATTAGGTGATGGACTATTATTCTCTTAATGGTATAGCTTTTGGCTTTCATTCTGGGTAAAATTGACACTAGGCTCAGATCGAATATGCAGCACCGCTGAATCTGGTTGTGTTCGAACAATTTGGACCTTAAGATGTCATACACTCGCATAACATTCATAAATAAGATCAGATGCTCGGGTGTCGGGGCATTAATTTCAGCACGGATTATATCTATTATCTCAAAGATAGTGAACATCAGTTTCTTTTCCATTATAGTTTTGGGCAAGCAAAGACCCAGGTCTGAGTCACAATCAAACAGCCATTAGTAACCGAACGATGTCGTTTCATTTTGGTGTTCGCGAGTATTGTTTAGTTTTTGGCCTGTGTTCGGGCTTGTAAGCTGTTTGCTTATATCCCTTTGTTATGTGTATTAGTGTATAGTTGTATTTTGGACTATGTATTTTGTTCGCTTTCTATATATATATATATATGGGCTGGAGTCTTCTGACTCTATCCTTTACAATGAAAAAAAAAAAAAAAAGTTCAAAAGCAAAACCTTATCCTCTATTTGCTCTGCAATCTTTGGCAATTACCTTTTTTTCTCAGCTAACTTACATTACTTTTCCAGTTTGCAATAGTAGGTCATGTATTGATAGCATGACATAAAATATGGGGAGCCAAGCAGGATTCTGCCCAAAGTTTTACACAACAATCAAACTGAATGTTTTATACTCGTTAAATCCAGCCTGAAGAAACACGTATAGACTAACGCTAACAATTCGGGATACAAGCAGTACAAGAAAACCCCAATCTAGTATGCTTAAGGCTAGAGACATGCAATTACAGGAAGACTTGCGCCCAAGGACTAGATACACATCAAAACACACCCTGATGGCATAAATATTAAAATTGATTGTCGAAGTCTAACCGTCAGGTTCATGTATCTGTCGTCCCCCTTAACAATAAGCAGTTCCTAGGATTTCCAAACATGATATAGCAGCAAAACCTCGCAACACTGAAATGTGAATAGACTAAGAGAGGACTTGTGAACATGTAAAGAGGACCAACTTGCTTCTTTGCAACCAAAGTACAGGTCTACCAGAAAAACCATCTTATCTTTGCAGACTCCCCTTGAATAGCTTGTTGCGGCTTCTCTTTTTCCCTCTTTTCCATTCCTTGATTCAGTGATTCCAGTCTTTTTTCTTCAAATAATGCAGGAAGGATATAATGCGTTAGAGAATATAATGAAATATTGATGAGTAGTTTAATATGTGCGTGATAATCTATATTCAGAGAAGAACCTTGAAGAAGAATACTTGGTATCTTCAAGGCGGCCATGTAAACTCCATCGTTGGCGGAATCCTTCCATGCCCTCCATTCCACTTGCAAGAATCAGGCGCCAAACCTTGAAGATCATGAAAACACTCAAGAATCAAATTTGAACACCACAAGGCTATCGAAGAAAAACTAATGTAATATACAAAATAGCCAGTTTGTCAAAGATAAGCTCATACAGGAGTAATGAAAAATTGTTTCATAATAATTTTTTCAGACTTGGTTAAAATCCCTGAGATTCCAAAGGAATGCTACTACAATTATTACAGAAAAAAAAAAAAGTGGATATTTGATTGCCCGCAAAACAATTTTGTTCTCCATTATTACCTAGTTATAAACTCATCCTGTTAAACCATCTGTCAAATTTATTTGTACAAGGAAGCTATCATCTTTTAAAATTCCAGAATAACCTCAAGCTACCTAAGAAGTTCAGCAGATTGAAAGCTCACAGTCTGAATCTTACGAGCAAAATCCTTGAGACCTATATACTTGAAGATATGGTCCAAGCAAGAATTGCAACCATTGTTACCGTTAGAATACAAGTGCAATTTCCCAACCCTTCTAGAACTTTGAAGTTTTAGCATAGTGTAAAGGACTTTCATATGGTATCAGAGCAACCCAGGTTCGAATCCCACTGGCTACTCAGAGCAACCCGGGTTCGAATCTCACCGACTGCGCAATTTAAATGCAGATTGAAAAAAAAAAATACCGCTGCGTACAGTTCAGGTCTTGGCCCAAAAAAATGGCCCTCAACCAGCGGGGACGTGTTAGAATATAAATATCAAAACCCTCACTCTTACCACAACTTCGGAGTTTTGGTTCATCGGTAGGGTCATTAATAGTTACACCATTTCTTGTGAGGATGCCTAGCAAACGTCACCCCAACAAGTATGATGTGAGATGAAGTCTAAACTTAAGTTGATCCGAAAAACTTAAAATGTGGAATTAGATATATAGCATCACCAGGAACTAGCTTTAGTACCTGTAATTCTCTAGAGAAACATGATGCACATCAAGATTGAATTTCATGCCCAGAAGGAAGTGATGAGCTCACCAAACAACTTACCGCCGTCCAAATTTAATGCAAAAGGTTTTGATAATTATTCGGTTTATTTGAAAGGCTAGGTGAATTGGCTTTCGATAATACACCCTTCATTGTAACCGCATCTCTCAGAAACCCAGAATCTAAGAAGCATGACAGAGACATGCCAGAATCTAAGATGACAGAATCTACAAAGAAAATCAAGGAGATGTACGCAGATATCAGTGACTCAACCTACGAAGCTGAATCATAGGAAAGGGACGGGACACCAGGCGGGGACTGATCGACAGGCGGTGCCCAGGACCCGTGGTTGTATTGGTTGGTCACCAGTTGTACAAATGTTTTGTATCATCTGTAATTATTCTGTTTTTTGGGTAGAAGGGCTGTCTTGTATGGGATGAGTTCTCTTTTTTGTAGGGTAAATAAGTCTCATAGCCCACCTGTTGGGATCCATGAACCTCATTACCTTTTGTTTGGTTGTTTGTTTGATTAAAAGCTTTTTAATAAAACGCGGGGGCTTTATCCCACTGTCTTCAATAAAAAAAAGATAGAGACATGCCGACACAGACACAATGCAATATGTCACACTGACACAGGGAAGAATTTGAAAAACACCCATAAAATATCAAGTGTCATGTCAAATTCGTGTGTCCGACACGAGTATCCGACACATGTAAAACATGACATGGCTACCTAATAGAAGGTTTATGCTTCATAGCTCAGAACTCAGAAAGGCCGTCAAATTTCTCAGAAATCCGGTGAACTTTATTTATATCCAAATATTGAGCAACTAAATATTGGTAGAAGAAGGGTCTAAGCAGACTGCTGTAGGGTGTTATCAAAATCAAATCGGCAGAGTTCATTGGCAAATGAAAGCTATGATAGGAACGCGACAAGCAATGTAAAAGTTGATGTTCTTCAAGTCGTAGCTAACTAAGAATAGTGAAAAACAATCCACAAGTTGTGGTGAAGGAGCCCAATGTCAAAGAGCAATTTATTTGGAAAGGCCATAAAATGAAATTGCTACAATAGTAAGCAATATTATCAGGTGGACATAACAGTTCTCGGCTGGCACTCATGCATCAAAGTCAATTATGCAGAATGCACCAAGAGAACAGTGAACCCATCTATATCTTCTTGGTTGTTTACTTGTTTTCAATCATACCATTTACTTTTCAAAATCAATTTACAATTGTAAACACCAAATTTTCTTACTATAATGTTAGCTAAAGACTCTGCCCTATCAAAAAGAAAATAAATTTCAACAACAACCTAGTTATCCTGCTGAATTGGCATTTAATGATACAAACTTATTCTAAACAAAAACCTATCCTAGTATCATCAAATGCACTATTAAAATAGTTCACAAGAAGCTAATTTCTTTAACTAAACTAACAATTGTCTCTGCTCTTTTCCTTTTCTGCTGCCACTCCCTGGGTTAGTGGTGCTGTTTATGCTGTGTATGCTGCGTATCGGCTCTTTTCCCTGCGGCCTGCTGTGCTTGATGCATACTTCACCATTTCTTTGGTTATGCTTACAAGATTTTGCCTTTATTATTCTTTTTTTTTTTTTTTTTTTGGAATTTTCCATGGCCCCTAGTTGTGCGATGCTATTTGGCTGCTGCGGCATTTTGGTATTCTCTTCACTATTCAGCTGCTTCGCTAGGCACTATTTTTGCTGTCTCCATTCGCCTGCTTGTTCCTGTGCTCGTTTTGTTCCTATGCTGTGTCTCTTCGTGCTTCAGGCTATTTCTCACCTGCTTGCGGGCCTCTCAAGTCTTTTATTGTTTTGTATTTATTTCGGTCTTACAACTTGTAGAGTGGGCGGCTGTATATTGTATTTTGTACTCTCCTGTTTATTTTATATATATTATGTTTTTTGGCTGGGGTCTTATGACTCTATCCGTTTATTTAAGAAAAAAAAACAAACAATTAGCTCACTATCAGTATTATCACAATTCCCTTTCCTTTTAAAACAAAAAAAAAGGGTTACATGCGTAGGTCTCAAATATATTGTACCTTTCCAGAGTAGTGATCGAAGCTTGAAGCTGAGCTGCTCTCTCCGTCGCGTCTTCCAGAGGCATCGATATCCCCAGCTTATATTCGCTCTCCTGAAGCCGCTCCGGCCCTCAGCTCCTTATCCTACACCCAACTCCACACATCTCAAAATAACAACAATTCCAAATCAATCAACACCTCAATAACGAAAACATATACACATTTTAACATATATATATCTCACCCTTTTCTCGGCACATTGCCTATACAACACAATCTCATCCTGACAAAACGGCTCGATATCATTGATCTGCAAACCTGAACCAAAGTTCCCCTTCAACCCCAACTCAATATATACTCAACTTGAAACTAGTTAACCAAGTAGAGATACTTACATAAGTAGAGATTCCTTAAGATTCTGTCGCATAAACCGACACCTTCTAGAACATGGGAAGCAATCTCGGGGGGGTATAAGAGGTGATGGTGGGCCCAGCATGAGGTCATCTCCTGCCAAGATGGTTTCCTCCATTCATGGTTGTGAATCAACTAACAAAAACCCAACAAACCTATTGTTTGTGCTCTACTTTGTGCTATTCAGGTCAAAGTGAGGGGTGTCTACGGTCTCTCTCATGTCAGGGGGTTTGGAGGGAGTGGTGGCGTTTGTTCAGCAGTCAGGGGACTGGACAACCTACGTTGTGAGGGGCTAGTGAGAGTCAACGAGGGTCAAGCGAGGGGATGAGAACTGGGACTCAATCTGTACAGGGAGTTGTCAGATTGGTGGAGTACCTGCGGTTTCTCATATGGTGCTTGAAGTTGACGCGTAAGTCATTAATGGTAGCGACAGAGGTATCCGTGCGAGCAGGGGAGAGAACATCCTTCGTTGCGAGGTGCCAGTGAGAGTCAACGAGGGTCAAGCGAGAGGATGAGAATCATGACTCAATCTGTACAGAGTTATCAGATTGGTAGAGTGTTTGCGGTCTCTCAAATGGTGCTTGAAGTTGACGTATGAATCACTGATGGGGGCGACGGAGATGTCAGTACGAGCGACGGAGCGGATAAACGGTGTACAAACAAGGGACTGAGAGAGAGAATGAGCTCAAATTGGCACGAGAAATTGACTTGGACGAGGTTATCCGATCAGTAGGATTAGATTTCGTTGTATTTTTGTTTGTTGGTTGGGGTGTGTGAGTTCCAGAACCCAACATGTTGGGATCTGAACTTCATAAGCCTTATTTTTGGTTGTATGTTTTGTTAAATTCTTTTTAATGAAACGCGGGAGTATTCAACCCACCGTTTAACGAAAAACAAAAAAACAAAAACCCAACAAACAAAAAAGAAAAGGAAAATTAGCAACCGATTATAGTCCTATATGGAAAAAATTTGATACAGAGATATAGTTTATGAAGAACCCATAAGTTTAATTCTAAAACTAAAACTATTATTATTATTATTATTATTATTATATGGAAAAAGGGGTATGAGCAATTTGCTCATTTAGTAAATAAGCAATTATATATATATATATATATATATATATATATATATATATATATATATATATATATATTAATAATAATAATAATAAATAAATAAATAAAAGGAGTTCATACTATCCATTGTTGCTTGATATTTTTTTATTTTTTTTTGAGAAAAAGGTGACCGTGTTACCGCTTCATTAATAATATATTAACGAAACAAGTATTACAGATAACGTACATCTATGTTCCTAAATCGGAACAACGGAAAACAATTACATAGCTCACTCTACAACATAAACTAGTCCCTCCCCTAGCCACTTGTAGACGAAAGCATCTGCACATATTCTCCCACCCATCAAAACCAGGTGTAATTCGAATTTCAACCAATTAAAAATTTGAATTCCATTCCACCCCAGAGACTCACCCTACCTTCCCCCGAACGTCCGCCAACTGCTATCCAAAGGCAGCATGCATCCATCACACCCGGCGAGTCCACCAATCCATCCCCACCGCGATGCCATCTTCCGATTGCGTCAAATCCAGCTCTCAACAGTAGTCATTGTTCTCGACCGACACCCCAACGCTCTTGACGAACTTCCCTCCGACAAACACTTCCGCCTTGGCAGCTCATCTTTGGGGTCCCCCTCTTAACCCATCGCTTCTCCCACAAGATTAGAATTTCAAAAAATCTAATTAGAAATTCACGAGACAGCCAACGGTCCTCTCTCCAACATCCACATATGTTTTGAATTTCAAAAATCTAAATTGAAATTCTAAACAGCTCTAAATCTCCCCATCTAAATATGTTTTGAATTTCAAACGTTTATATTGAAATTCAAAATTCAAATTAGCCTCCATTTCCACACATATTGGAAATTCAAAAATCTACATTAAATTTCTCACAAGAACCACACCTCCTCCATACAGTAGTTTGAATTTCAAACAAAATCTATTTTGAAATTCAGACTACAGCAAGAAAATCTCTCCAAACTCTCAAATCTATAATAAGAATTTCAACCATCTACATTGAAATTCGAATTTCATTGAAATTTCCTTCTCCACTCTAATAAAATTTGAATTTGAAATTCAACATCATGGAATTGAAATTCAAAATTCAACATCAGCAGACTCTCTCTCCCAGTATGTTAAGAGTTTCAAAAATCTAAATTGAAACTCACACATGATCCAAATCTCCCCCTCAACTCTCCCCCTTCACATCTCCAAATATAATTTGAATTTTAAACCTTAATTTGAAATTCAAATGTTTAAAAATCAATCAACCACTCAATCAATCAATCAATCAAACATCAATCAATCAATCTCAATCAATCAAATATCAATTTCTCCTCTTTTCCCTAATCACCTTCCCGACCAACTCCGGCCACTCCGGCCAGCATGACCACCATCGCCCCTCTCCACTCCACCACCATCTCGAGCCTCTGCCATCCCGCACTTCGCACCAGCCGTCGACGACGCAGGCGGCGGTGGCATCAGTCCACACCTCTCCCTCTCCCATCGCCCAATCGACCCCTAATCTCGAGTCGACCATCTCCAGCTTCATTCCTCCATTCCCAGTGGCACGACACCCGCCGTCGATGACATCCACCTTGTCGTCACGCAACGCCACCGTGCCAACCGCATCTCATGATTTTCGAGCTCCAAGGAAACCCACATCTAAACGTCTAGTCGGAAAATCCGACGAGTACACCACCGCACCGGTGGGGGGGAGGAGGAGAAGGTGGTGAGGGAGTCTTGGGGGGGGGGGGGGGGGGGGGGGGGGAGGAGGAGGTGGAGAGGGAGTCCTCCTCCCTCCCCTAACACCGTCTGCCTCTTTCTCCTCTTTGTTTTTTGAGTTTATTGGAAACTTCTTTCTCTAGAAAATCTAGAGAGATAAACTCTATTTGTTTTTTATAATTGACAAGGCTTTATTGTTGCTTGATATTGATAGCACTATAAATGATTTTAAGAATTGTGATTAAGTGGAGCGAAATGGATTTTTTTTGCCGTGATAGGTCACTTTTTGAAAATATTTGCGATTATGGGCTAGTTTCAAAACTATTAGCACTGATGGGCTACTTTGTGTCACGTCAGTAGCGACCGCTATTCTCATTAGCGACATCTTCATTTTGAAAGTCGTTAATGACAATAACGGCCTTTGTTTTAAAATATTTGGAATTTTTTGTTTGTTGTCGCTATTCCTATTAGCGACCAAAACATATATGAAGTTGCTAATGAGATTAGCGACCTTTAATGAACTGTATTCTAACACTTAGCAAAATTAAGAGAGCTTTTGCTCTCTTAAAAAAATAACAATCAATTTACTTTTGAAACTGAGGTCACTATTCGGAATAGCGACCTTAGTTGAAACTGAGGTCGCTATTCCGAATAGAGACCTTAATTGTGTGACCATTTTGTAAATTTTACAAAGAATAAGAAAATTGAGTTTCCTACTAAAGTCTCTATTGTAAATAACGATTGAAGTATACTAAGGTCGATATTCCCAATAGCAATCTCAGTTTTAAAAAAATAAATACTCAAGAGAGCAAACGCTCTCTAGAAATCACTCAGTGTCTCGATATATTCATTTGAGATTGCTAATCCCATTATCGAACTCATATATACAAAGTTCGCTAGTAGGAATAGCGACAACAAACAAAAAAATCCAAATATTTTAAAATATAGGCTGCTATTCTTATTAGCGACTTTCAAAATAAAAATATCGCTAATGAAAATAGTGGCCGCTGCTGACGTGGCACAAAGTAGCTCACGAGCACAAATAGTTTCAAAACTGGCTCATAATCGCAAATATTTTTAAAAAGTGGCCTATTACGGCAAAAAGTTCGGAGAAATGGGAGGTGGAAGAAAGGGTTTAGAGTGTTTAGAGGGAAGAACAAGCAAGAAAAGGGGCTGATTGTTGGGTTTCGGATTCTATCTTACAGAACCCGACCCGTTTGAAAAAAATGGATATTCTATTTGAACCATTGGTGCATGCAGATGCAAAGCCAACATTATCCTCTCTTATCAAAACCAAACCCCATAACTAACAGAAACACAATCTATTTCCCTCTCAAAACATTGAGAGAACCAGTAAACAAAATGGAAGAGTGATGATGAACTCAATCTCATGCCACTCACTGTCCTCTCTTCCTCCTGTTTCCCTCCACTTCCTCACAACCACAATCACAAAACCCCAATCCCCAAGCATCCAATCAAACCCATTCCTGCCATCTCCTTACTCCGCAAATACTCGCAATCTGGCCAAATGCAACATGCCCACAAACTGTTCGACCAAATGCCTCAAAGAATTCCAATGGCATGGACCATACTCATGTCGGGGTATGCGCAACATGGCCCTGCCACCCTCTCCCTCTCATTGTTCTGTGACATGATGGTATATTTGCAACCTGACCCGTTTGTTGTATCGGTCTGTCTCAAAGCATGTACTTCTGTTGGAAGTGCGAGTTTTGGCAGGGGGCTGCATTGCTTATCTGTGAAGATGGGCTACATGGAGGACTTGTTTATTGCAAATGGGTTAGTGGCTATGTACTCGGCTTGTGGGTTGGTTTGCTATTCGGAGAGTGTGTTTAGGAGGATCCGAGAACCGGATTTGGTTTCTTGGAGCTCTGTGTTAAATGGGTTTGTGAAGAATGGGTTTGATGTTGAAGCTATGTGGATGTTTGTGGAGATGGCGGAAAGTGGAATTCGGTTTGATAGCTATGTTTTTTCTGTTGGTCTGAAGGGTAGTTGTTTTGGTTTTGGGATTCAGATACATTGTTGCATTGTCAAGATGGGTTTTGATAGTTCTTTCTTGTATAACTCTTTAGTCGAGTTTTATGGGAGAGTTGGTGAATTGTCCTCGATGAGGAAGGTTTTCGATGACATGTCTAACAAGGATCTGGTTTCATGGAATACAGTTATATCATGTCATGCTCGAAGTCTTTGCAGTGGGGAAGCATTAGCATTGTTTTCAGAAATGATGCATGAGGGTTCAAAGTGCGACGACTTCACATTAGGAAGCATTCTTCAGGCAGTTAGCGAATTAGGAGCTCTGAAGAATGGAAGGGAAATACTTGGGTATGTTGTTCGAGCTGGCTTTGGATCAAACAGTATTGTGATTAGTGCACTTCTTGACATGCATATTAAATGTTCTAGCAGAGATATAATACCAGTTAATCTCTTTGTTCATTTCCAGTCATTAGGAGCTGAGCTCGATGAGTTTATTGTTGCTAGCATGATGAAATCGTGTGCTTTGAGACAGGATTTAGAAACAGGGAAGATGTTCCATTCGTGCATTACTAAGCTTGGAATGGAATTGGACCCTTTTGTGATGAGTTCATTGATTGACATGTACGCAAAATGTGGGGCCCTTGATGCATCTCTTAGAGTGTTTGCAGGGATTCAAAGACCTGACACGGTGCCTTGGTCTGCAATCATCGCAGCCCACTATTTGAATAGTGAATTCGAGGTAGCTCTTCATCTCTTCAGGGTAATGCAGTTAGATGGAGTGAGGGCTAATGAGTTTACTTACACTTCTGCCATTGTAGCCTGTACAGCTCTTGGAGATCTCGGAAAGGGGAGAGAGATCCACTGCAATGTAATTAGAAGCGGTTACAGCTTGAATTCTTCTGTGGTTAATGCCCTCGTTAACTCATATTTAGAGCTCAGACAATTTGAGAAAGCTATGAAACTAACCGAGTCGACAGCTGAAAATGAGATATCTTGGGTCTCCCTTATTCAAGCTTTCAAAAAATCCCAGGAGCACGAAAAAACTCTCAAGGTTGTTCACAAGATCCAACAAACTTGTGGGCATCTCGATCACGATTCAGCCTGTTCTGTTTTAAATTCTTGCGGTAATCTGGTTCTTCTCAATGCAGGAATTCAAACTCATGCCTATCTCTTCAAGAGAGGCCTTTTAGCTGATCCTAACACGGGCAATTCTGTCATCGACATGTACTCAAATTGTGGAACACTCGAATATGCTCTTAATGCTTTCAACCAACTGCCTGATAAGACTTCAACCTCCTGGACTTCATTAATCTCGGCCCTTGTTGATCACGGTTATCCCTCTGAAGCTGTCTTTGAGTTCAGGAAGATGATCCGGAAAGGCAAGTCTCCAGATTCAAACACATTTTTTTCTGTTCTAAAAGCATGCGGGCGAATGGGGCTTATCGAGGAAGCTTTTCAGGCATTTACATCCATGATTGAGGTTTATAAAATCAATCCATCTGTAGAAATTTATTCCTGCATGGTTGAGGTCCTAATTTGTGCAGGGATGTATGCAGAAGCCGAGCATTTCATTGAAAGTTTCATACCCTTTAAGCCCGGTCCTTCTTTTTGGAGAGCAGTTCTTTCCTCGTGTCAAAATCATGGAAATACGAGGACAGCTAAACTGGCAGCAGAGAAGCTTACAGAGCTCGAAGCAAGTGACTTCACAACAAATGAAGTTTTTCTTCAGTCAGGCAAGTGGAATGTCATATCAGAACTTGTGCCTAGAACCTCGACATCTGGCCCCAGCTGGATTGAAACCAGAGGGGAAGTAACTGAATTCGGTTCAGGCCAGATTGTTGTAGAAGTTGTGTCATCGAAGTTGATGGAAGTTGGAAGAAAGATTGAAGAGTTGGGGTATGTGACTGAAGATTGCTATTGGCTACACAGCATAGGAGAGTACAACGGAAAGAATAGTTATCCTCATCATACCGAACTGATGGCATTGGCTTATGGGCTCGTTCGTTTACCAGAAGGAATTCCTGTTCGAGTTTTTAAGGTCACAAGGATGTGTGAGGATTCTCATTCTGCTTGCAAGCTCATATCAATGGTTGTAAAGCGAGATATTGTCGTCAGAGACTCATGCAAGTTCCACCATTTCAAGAATGGGAGGTGTAGCTGTAAAGATAAATGGTAGGGATACAATGATGCAAAAGTATGATAAAAGTTCCACAATTTGAAAACCTTTCCTTTCATTTCAAAATCAAAGCGTCTCATCGACATATCTGCTAGATTATTATTATCATTACTACTAGTATAATTATAATTATTTTGGACCATGTCAGCTATCTATCAAGGTAGCTGTTGTTGAGTTTATGTCTTGCATACGATGTTGGATAAGAAGACGATAAGACGATGGAGGGATCAAGACGATTGGAAACGAAGTGGAGGCGAAAAATAGTCAGCGACAACAAAAGAGGGAGTTGCGGTCGACCGCAACTCATGTGCGGTCGACCGACCCTTGCACGATGTCTTCCCGAGAGGAGGACAGTCGATCATCTTGTTGGTATAGTCGACCGTTCGCGGCACTGATGGGTTTCGGACTTGAGTCTGGCTGATTCGTGAAAAGCCCAACTTGCTCTTCAAGTTAGATCATGTGACTCTTACTGTAGGGTTATCTCTTATGTAATATCCAATGACTATTGTAACAAAATATTAACTTAAGGTCTGTCTCTAGATCTATATAAATAATTGTAATAGGTCATAGGTCCATATGATTCTATTGAGTGCCGAATAGAAGAAGAGAGTACTTCATCTAAAATGGTAAGAGAGTTTCTCCATTGTAAGCAACATCAAGTTCCAATTAGGCTTGAGAGAGGGTCAAGATGAGAATTGTAATATTCTTGTATCTTCTCTAGTTGAATAGTATCTCGGTTCTTCCTTCCCGGATTAAGGCGAAAGCCCCAACCAGGACAATTCTTGTGTGATTTGTTCAATTGGTGCGATCTAGTTTTGCTTGGTGGTTTGTGTTGATTATGTCAAAGACTCAACAAGATCCTTAAATTCCTAACAAGTGGTATCAGAGCAATCAGGTTCGTGGGTTTGTTCGAGTTCCTTGGAGGAGATGATAGATCAAAAGACGAAGATCAAGCAGTTTGACGGTAAGATCAACTTCAATCTATGAAAGGTGAACATGTATGATGTTTTGGTTCAGAAGGACTTGCACCTTACCCTAGAAGAGAAGAAACCAACCGACATAAAGCAGGAGAAGTGGGATGAGATTTATTTGAAGGCCTTGAGTTTAATCCGGTTGCAATTAGCGGATGAAGTCAAGTGTGATATCCTTGAGGAGAAAAGTGCGGCGAGTCTGTGGGCGGGACTCAAATCTGACTACTTAGGCCGTTGTTGCTAGATTGGATGTATTGGAAGATGAAGCTGTTTAGGTTCTCAATGAAGGAAGGTACTCATCTTCAAGATCATTTTGTGGAGTCCAATAAGGTAATATCTGAACTGAAGGCGATTAACGCTGATGATCTTAGCGAAGAGGATAAAGCTTTCAACTTGATTTATTCACTGCCAACTTCTTATAATCACATGATAACTACCATGCTACATGGGAAATCAGCCAAGGACACTTACTGTAGCCGGTGTGATTAAGGGTCTGAAAGAAGATGAACTGAGAAAGGAGACTCGTAAAAGGGTCTATTTCTATAGGGTGCTTTGTGGTGGATGTGATACTTCAATTGGAAGGGATGCGACACACAAGGGCAAGATTCGTTGCCACTATTGTAGAGGATTTGGGTATTACAAGAGAGACTGTCACAAGTGGTTGAGTCAGAAGAGTGCTACTAAAGAAGGAGAACAAGCCCATATAGTCAGCGTAACTGAGTCAGGTAATAATGACAATTATTGTCTCCTTGTTTCAAGTTCTTCAGATGTAGATTCAAGTTGGTATCTTGATTCGAGAAGTTCTTCTTATATTTGCTCCGAGAGGGAGATGTTTTCTACTTACAAGTCGTGAACAGGCCGTAGTGTGAGAATGTGGAGTAGTGAGATTTGTAAAGTAGTGGGTGAGGGAACTGTTGAATTATAGACACTAGATGGTAAAGGGTTCACACTAGAAGAGATCATACATATTCCTTCGATACAGCAGAATCTTATATCCTTGGGGACTCTTGATGCTCGTGGCTGTAGGTACACAACTCGAGGTGGAGTTTTTGAGAGTTTGGGATAATCGTCGTAAGGTAATGAAGGGTAAGAGGGGAATTGGGCAGGATCAGCACAACCTCTATCAGCTTTGTGGGAGCAGAAAAACTCGGCCGAGTGTATGGAAGCCCATTATTCCTAAAACATCATCTAGTAAATCATCACTAGAATTACTAAATCGAGACTACAACGTTCGAATACCGTTGAAAGGTGGAGAAAGCTTTGATGTAGGTGGAGTTCGTGTGGAGGGTGGCACCTCCATGATTACATCTACAGGGGTGTGCCCTTGAGAGGGCATACAGCTGGAGGAAAATAGGTGGAGGTTTGTTCAACTAGCAGAAGAAGTCATAGAAAAATGTTGTTTACAAAGCGGAGAAGAAAGGTCTAGAAGAGTTTTAAATCACACAATTATGGATTCATACGTATGCAATCCAAGGTAGAGATTGTTGGGTTTATGTCTTGCATAAGATGTTGGATAAGAAGACGATAAGACGATGGAGGGATCAAGACGATTGGAAATGGAGTGGAGACGAGAAACAGTCAGCGGCAGCAACAGAGGGAGTTGCGATTGACCGCAACTCATGTGCGGTCGACCAACTTCTGCACGATGTTTTCTCGAGAGGAGGACAGTTGACCGTCTTGTTGGTACAGTCGACCGTTCGCAGCGCTGATGGGTTTCGGGCTTGAGTCTGGCTGATTCGTGAAAAGTCGAACTTGTTTTCAAGTTAGATCGTGTGGCTCTTATCGTAGGGTTACTCTTACGTAATATCCAATGTCTATTGTAACAAGATATTAACTTAGAATTTGTCTCTAGATCTATATAAACAATTGTAACGGCTCATAGATCCATATGATTCTATTGAGTGCCGAATAGAAGAAGAGAGTACTTCATCTGAGAGGGTGAGAGAGTTTCTCCATTGTAAGCAGCAGCAAGTTCTAATTAGGCTTGAGAGAGGGTCATTGTGAGAATTGTAATATTCTTGTATCTTCTCTAGTTGAATAATATCTCGATTTTTCCTCTCCCAGATTAAGGCGAAAGCCCCAATCGGGACAATTCTTGTGTGCTTTGTGCGATCTAGTTTTGCTTGGTAGTTTGTGTTGATTGTCTCAAAAACTCAACAAGATCCTTAAATTCCTAATGGCTGTGATTGGGATGCTCACTTTTCCACAGGTTGTAGTGGTTGTTAAATCTTCTCCTTAAATAAAAGTACAAATTTTCCGATGTTCTTCTTCTTCAGTGACTTCATCTCACTCACCACCACACGCCAAAAATAAAATGCTCCTACATCACATCTTTATTCCCATTCTCTAATTAACAACACTACTTTCTTGTAAAATAATGCTCAGCTGAAGTCTTACTGAAAAAAAAATTTCAAAAAAAGAAGAGTCGAATATAGTTATCACTGGAGGTTGAAACAGTTTCTGCTCACAGCTTGGATCTGCAGCCGCAGACATTCTCTCATCAGATGAATCTTGATGCAGAATCTTTGGAGATTCTGTTCCCTGTTTCTGGAAGATTTGAATCTACTGCGGCTACCCGGGTTCAGAAGGTTTACAGGAGTTACCGGACCCAGCGCAGGTTAGCAGACTCTGCTGTCATCGCTGAGGAGCTCTGGTGAAGTTTTAGATCCCAGCTCTTTGATTATTATTGTTTTGTTTTTAATTTTACTTAGAAAAGTATTGATTTCGAAGGTGGCAAGTGCTGGACTCTGCTCGGTTGACTCAGAGTACAGTTTCTTTCTTCAACTACCTGAAGCCGGAATCGGCTGTTTCAAGATGGAACAGGATCAGCCTAAATGCATCTAAGGTATCATCTTTCATTTCTTTCCTTCTCTGTTTTGAACTCAGCTTTTAGAGATTTTTTTTAAAAAAAAGTTGGTAAAGTTTAGGATTTGGGTTTGTTGCAGGTAGGACAGGGGGGATTATCAAAAGATTCCAAAGCACTGAAGCTGGCCTTTCAGCACTGGATTGAAGCTGTAAATATAATCTGTTATCATTTTATTTATTTTTATTCAAAAGTAATTTTCTTCCGAGGTAACAATTAGGTTATTAACGGTCTGTTGTGCCGTTCCCGGAATTAATCTGCAAGTATGAGTTGTATTTTTTCAGATATCATCCGCAGAGCTAACTTTGTACAATTGTCTGTACAGATTGATCCAAGGCATCGATATGGACATAATCTGCACAAGTAATATGAGGAGTGGTGCGAAAGCAATGCTGGCCAGCCATTCTTGTTTTGGTGAAATATGGCATAAGTCTTTTTATGCTCTGTTCTATGATTGCAGTAGAGTTTACGGTCATTCTCTTAAATATCAGTTTTTGTGTCAACTGTTCTGTCGATTGTCAGATTGTGTTCACAAATGACAATTGCCCAACTAGAACCTATTGGTTGAATTCATTGAATTGGACTAGGTGCATGTAAGATGTGTTATGTCTGATTAAGATATTGCCTACATAAGTAAGCATGCTAAGCGAGGTTTGCAGTTACCACATCTTTCAAATTATGATTGATTGTTGATCTATAGGGTAGAAGTTTAGTAGATTCAATTGAAAAACAAATGTTTGAATATGGGTTTTCTACGAGGGTTGGGCTTACGTCCACCTGTGATTATACCAAAGTAACACAAATTGCAAATTATGTTTGTTCTTTGAAGCAGCCACAATGTAGTTTTTCACTCAGCATTGTTGCAACTTGCTATAGAATACAGAATAATGTCCAGGTGTTTAGTAGCATGTGTGATGACTGCGGAATCTGATTTGGAGAAGCAGTGGAGTAAATACTTAGTTGTTTTATTATTTTACTTGTCGTTTACTCATTTACCAGCTATAGTTAGTTAGTTTGTAGCCAACAAACTGATTACCCTTGCAAGAAATTACAATTGGATTACATTCTGCATTTCTACCCTTTTTTTAGGGAAATTCTGCATTCCAACTTTATATTATTTACTAAAAAATGTCACGCCCCGCTTCCCGTTATACGGAAGTACGGGCACGCAACTGAGTTTCAGCGAATGATATAAGTATACTAACTCATACATCCATAAGTTGTACAATACCATTAAGCTCAACAATACCATTAAGCTCAACAATACCATAATAATCACAGGAACAAGAATATAATGCAATAAACAATATCTGAGATACAAAAATTTACAAAAAACTCCGAGAGTACACAGTGCAATAACAATTCGTCAAGTTCTTCCAGTATCTCATTATCAGTACCTGTACAAACATTAACTCAAAAGAAAGAGAGAGGGTAACCGTTAGAGCAAGTTCCGGACAATAAGTAGTAGCAAACAGTGCAACAATAAAGGACGACATGACAATAAATAATGAACTGGAACAATATCAGAGGTCAATAAATGATAGACGATAATAAAATCAAAAGTCGATAATCAATTGTACAATGGTCGATAAACAATAATCAATAATCAATAAAATAATAATCGATAAACAATAGTCAATATGGCCAATAGTCGATAGTCAATAATCAATAAACAATAGTCGATAAACAATAATCAATAATCAATAATCAATAATCAATAAATCAATAGTCGATATTTAGTGACAATCTTTAGATCTATCAATCTTTTATTAACCTATCTAATGCACGCAATCCTACATCCTGTACCACAGGTTCGGGGGCATACAATCTAGTGAACGTTTGACTATAGTGGTGAATTCTATAGATCATGTACTCGGGAAAACATATAAACATGAAACTGTATATTGTTCATTGAACATTGATATTGAATGCTGAATGACTGAATGACTGAATAACTGAATAACTATTTTGAGAAGTTATTAAATGAAAAGGTTGTGTGCAACTTAAATATAGAGGACTCGAGGGAGAATTGAGAGCATATGTTTTTGAATTAGGACCTCAGAGATACGAAATGCTCTAGAAATGATGAAAATAGGAAAAGCTTTAGGACCGGATGATATACTCATTAAAATTTGGAAGTGTCTTGGAGATATAGGAGTGAGTTGACTAACAAAATTATTTAATGGAATTTTGAGGACTAAGAAGATGCCCGATCAATGGAGAAAGACTATTTCAGTACCTATATATAAAAATAAAGGAGATATACAAAGTTGCTCCAACTACCAAGGGATTAAATTAATGAGTCATACGATGAGAATTTGGGAGAGTGATCGAACATAGACTGAGACTAGAAACTACAGTGTCTGAGAATCAGTTTAGATTTATGCCTGGGAGGTCAATAATGAAAGCAATTAATGTACTGAGAAAACTTATGAAAAAATATAGGGAGAATAAGAAAGATCTACATATAATGTTTATAGATCTAGAAAAAGCATATGATAAAGTCTCTAAAGACATAGTATGAAGGATGTTAAATAATAAAAGAGTAACTATTTGGTATATTGAGGTAATTAAAGATATGTATGAAAGGGCAACGACCACAATTAGAACAACCACAAGAGAGACCAGTGATTTTCCAATTATAGTAGGTTTATACCAAGATTCGGCTTTAAGCCCCTACCTCTTTACTTTGGTTATGGATGAATTGACGCGAGGAATACAAGATAAGGTACCTTGATATATGTTTTTTGTCGATGACGTCGTCTTAGTGGACGAGATTAGAGCAGAAGTCAATTCTAAATTAGAATTGTGGAGAGAATCTTTGGAAGCTAGAGGTTTTAGGATAAGCAGAACTAAAAAGGAGTATATGAAGTGTAATTTTAGTGATATTCAAAACACAACTGAGGAAATAGTGAAGCTTGATAGTCAAGAGATACCTAAGAGAGGCCGTTTCCAATATTTAGGCTCGATTAGCAAGGTCGTATCTGTTGGAATTTATGTAATATATGGAATAAATCAATTAAATATTCTGTCTAATATAGATTAGGAAATGTATCTTATCTAATCCCTTAAACTTCTCCCAATCATTGTACCCCTTCTCCAAGTAACCATTGTATATATATATATAGATGTACTGAGCATATGAATAAAGGTAGAAGAAAATATTATTTTTCCCCACATCTAATTTCAATATTTCGATACGGTATCAGAGCCTAAAAAGATCTAGGCTAGTTGAAGAAGAAGAAGAGACGGAGGTGACCGGATTTGACACCTCTGTTTCACCCAACCTCTACAATCACCACCGATCACCGACCCCGACCTCGACCACGACCTCTGTCGCACCACTGATCACCGACCCCGACCCCGACCTCTGTCGCACCCAATCTCTGTCGAAACCATCGCCAGTCAGATCTGAGTCCAAGCCGCTGCCAGATCTGATCGACACCACCGCCCTAACTCTCACCCTCATCCTCCACCGTCCTCCGACCACTCCCGTCCATCCTCATCCTCATCGTCATTAACACCACCAATCGAGCCTCGCCAACCACCGAACCCAATCCCTGTCGGCTGCTCCCCCGAACGCATCAAAGTTCCCTCCAAACTCCGTCGCCTTTCATCCCCGACTATCTTCTCCCTGTGCTGCTCTGACCCAACTCCCACCTCCATCCCGTCGCCCCGTCATTGCCATCACCTTTGAGCTTCGTTGACGTCCCTACTGAGAAGAAGTTCCTCTCGCCATTGATTTAGAAGTCAGATTTGAATCCATACAGATCTGTATTGGATCAGATCTAATCTGATCTGTCGATTGTTGCGTGCTTCTTGCTGATTGCTGGTGTTGGCATTTACTGTTTGCCGGTGTGTTTGGTGTGGTCTGTGTTGCTTGCTGTATTACTGTTAGTACTGCTTCACCATGGAGTTAAGGAAGTGTACTCATTGCGGCAAGATCGACCACACGAAAGCTCGTTGTTATAAGATTATTGGCTATCTAGAGATTTGTGATTATAACAGAGATACTCAGAAGAAGAACTGCAACCGATCCACTGGCACTAATGGTACTGCTGCAGATAATGATGGTAAGGTTTTTAATATTTCTACCTCTGTTATGAATAATGCATGGATAATTGATTCATGTGCTACCAATCATATAACTTTTGATTCTAGATTAGTCCAAACCTTACAATCATCCACCAAATCCAAAGTGTCAACTACCAATGGAGATCCTGCCACCGTTACTAGCGAGGGTTCCATATTCCTCACAAAAAACCTAACCTTAGATAATGCGTTAGTTGTGCCCTTCTTGAATTTTAACCTATTATCTGTTTCTCAAATAACTACTGTTGTACGTTATATTGTGATTTTTTGGTCCTCCTATTGCGAGTTCAAGGATATTCGGACTCGTAAGATGATTGGTTATGGGGTTAGACACGGGAAGCTCTATTACCTGGATTTGGAATCTAAAAGTTCAAGCACGTTGACTCAAGCTCTTTCTGTGGAAGGATCTGAGGGAGAGAAGAAGAAATTAGAGATTTGGCTATGGCATCGACGTCTAGGGCATGCTTCTTTTGGTTATTTGAATAAATTATTTCCAAGCTTATTTTTGAAGTTGGATTTGTCTACGTTTCCGTGTGATGAGTTTGAACTCGCAAAAGTCACCGTGTTTCTTGTTCTCTAAACGTAAGTAAGAGCTCTCTCTCATTTATGATTATTCATTCTGATGTTTGGGGCCCATCCAAAAATACTACTTTTGGAAAAGCAAAATGATTTATGACATTTATTGACGATTATATTCGTATGACTTGGATTTGTTTGATGAAGTATAAGAGTGAAGTTAGTAGCTTATTTCAGAAATTTCACAAACGAGTTATAACTCAGTATAAAGCACAGATTCAAGTTCTTGGAACCGATAATGGTGGTGAGGACATGAGTTCGAATTTGCAACAATATTTGGAGGAACATGGAATTGTTCACCAGACTACATGCTCGTATACACCTCAACAGAATGGGGTTGTAGAAAGAAAAAAGAAGACACTTGCTCTAGGTGGTCCGTGCTTCTCTTATCCATGGAAATATGCCACTTATTTATTGGGGGAAAGCCCTTGCTTCTACTGCATACTTAATTAACCGAGTTCCCTCCAGTATTCTAAACTTCCTCATGCCATTTCAAGCATTAACTGAAGTTGGGAATGCACCAAAAGTCATCAACTTGCCACCTCGTGTGTTTTTGGGTGTGTTGCATATGTTCATCTTCATCAACATGAACGTAATAAGTTAACTCCTTGAGCCGTCCGATGTGTTTTCGTGGAATATGCACAAGATAAGAAAGGGTATCGGTGCTATCACCCACTAACTCAAAGGATGTTTGTGACTATGGATGTTGTATTCCATGAAGATGAGATGTATTTTTCCTCTGAGGTTGAACTTCAAGGGGAGTGCCGAAGTGAAGTTCAAACTCTTGCCTATGATGAAATGGTTATCATTCAGACTGAACAATCGAATATTAAGGGAGAAAATCTGGATGTAAGTAGTGACGATCACTCGAATGAATATTTGGTTAAGGAAGGAGCTCTCCACGAAGAATTGCAATCAGTGTCGAACCTCCACGAAGATGAACCATCTCCACCACCAGCACCGTCAGAACCATCTCCACCACCAGCACCGTCAGAACCAACTCCACCACCAGCACCGTTAGAACCCCAAAATCAATCGTCATCATGTTCGAAGCTCCATGAAGAGAACTCCCAAATCGTACTACTAGAGGTATCCCAAAACCTACTTATGAGCCTGATCCCATTAGTAATGTCAAGTATCCCATGAGTCATTCAGTGTCCACTCACCGATTGTCTGAATCAAATAAGTCATTTGTGAATCAATTATCTGTTGTATTTATTCCTAACAATGTGCAGAAAGCCTTAGCCGATTCAAGGTGGAAAGCAGCTATGGATGAGGAGATGAAGTCCTTGAAGAAGAATGAGACTTGGGAGATAGTCGAATTGCCAGCAGGAAAGAAGCCGGTAGGATGTAGATGGATTTATACCGTGAAGTATAAGTCTGATGGTTCAATAGAGCTATACAAGGCAAGGTTGGTTGCGAAAAGGTACACTCAAACGTATGGAGTTGATTATGATGAAATATTTGCACCTGTAATAAAGTTCAACACCGTTCGAGTTATACTATCACTTGCTGCAAATCTTGACTGACCATTGGAGCAATTTGATGTGAAGAATGCTTTTTTGCATGGGAAATTGACAGAAGAAGTTTATATGGATATACCACCAGGATCAAACAGATCAGTCCAATACAGTAATAAAGTGTGTCGTTTGAAGAAAGCACTGTATGGACTCAAGCAGTCGCCAAAAGCTTGGTTTGGAAGGTTCACAAAATCAGGGAGGACATTCGGATATTGTCAGAGAAATTCAGATCATACTCTGTTCCTAAAAATAAAAGAAGGTAAAATTACTGCTCTCATTATTTATGTGGATGATATGATAGTACTGAAAATGATCCTAAGGAGAGGAACGCATTAAAGAACTACTTGTCACAAGAGTTCAAAATGAAAGATCTTGGTCCGTTGAGATACTTTCTTGGTATTGAAGTTTCTCGCTCTAGAAAGAGTATATTTCTGTCTCAAAGAAAGTATGCTCTTGATTTATTGAAGGAAACTGGAATGTCTGCTTGTCAGCCGATTGGTACACCGTTAGAAGAAGGACTAAAACTTTGCAACGAATCTGATCATGTGCCTTTTGATAAGGAAAGATATCAAAGATTGGTTGGACGACTGATGTATCTTGCACATACACGGCTAGATTTATCATATGCTTTAAGTGTTGTAAGTCAATTTATGCATGCACCTCAGGAACATCACATGTATACAGTGATGAGAATTCTGAGATATATTAAGTCTGCTCCAGGAAAATGGGCCCTAATTGCAAAATATGGTCACTTGAAGGTTGAGGCATATACTTGTGCTGATTGGGCGGGATCTATAATTGATAGGCGCTCCACTAGAATACTTCACCTTTATTGGAGAAAATTTAGTTACATGGAGAAGCAAGAAGTAGAATGTTGTTGCACGCTCTAGTGCAGAGGTCGAATATCACGGAGTAGCTCTAAGTATAGCGGAAGCTATATGGCTAAAACTCTTGTTGGAGGACTTAGGCTGTGGTCCGAATGAACCTATGAAGGCGTATTTTGACAGTTAAGCAGCATGTGATATTGCCGCCAATCCAGTTCAGCATGGTAGGACGAAACATGTAGAGGTGGATAGATTCTTCATCAAGGAGAAATTGGATGAGAAAATTATTGAGAGCTCCAAAGTGAAATCAGAAGACCAACTTGCAGATATTCTCACAAAGGCAGTTTCGAATCGGCTCTTCGTGAAATTTGTAGACAAGTTGGGCATGCTCAATATCTATGTAGCACCCCGAATTTCTAATAAGATGTCTTAGAAATACGTGGCATAATTCCCAACATCAACTTCAAATGTAATATTAAACACAGCCAAATACAAATAAAATTTTCAACTTTCATTACATAAACATTTACTGTAACACCCCAAATTTTTTTTTTTTTGAAACTAACTCTCCAAATTCAATTCTTTCAATTTCTATATCACTTTGATCATAAACTAAGAAAGTTATATTTCAGGAAAAATTTTGACAGAGTCTCCCCTGAAATTTCTACCCCAAAACACAAAAAGCTTACAGAATTCTGCTCTAAATTCCATAGCTCACAACACAGGCAATATAATCATGGGCTCCCCAGGCCAAAATGAGCAGAATCACACAGACAATATAAATATCATGCTCTGGGGGCCAAACTCATAATATAATATCATTTATCAATTAAAATCTATAAATTTCCTTTGAAAACTTATAAAAGTAATAGAAAAACTAAAGAAAACTTTTCAATAACCAATCACAGAACCCAATACTCCACAACGAGGTGGGTATGGGCTTTCTTACCTCATCACAGCACTAAGTCTATATATGTTCACCTTAATACAAAATAATACATCAACTGTCCATATTTCTTTATATACTAAATACATAAATAATCTATCATTTCAACAAAACATAGCTTCTAACTCTATAACTACCTCACCGGGCTGCTAGCAAACCTGCAGGAGAGTTAGGGTTGTCCACCCTCAAGAAGGGACCTCCCCTAACCCCCAGAAAACAACAGGGGTTAGCCATTTCTGGTGTGAGTATAACCATTAATCTAATTAACAAATTAAATTGTATAAAGAAAATAAATTAAACTTACACACATCAAGATAAGAAGATGCAACCTGAATTCTGAACATAAAACGTCACCAATACGATGTTATATCAAAATACTCTTCCAATCTGCATCCAACTATATAATTATCCATAACTTCACACATTTCACTATATGCTTCACACTAACCTCATATATATCCTTATTTTATAATTACATAATACTGATTCACATACAATCCATTACTTATCAATTTAATTTCCCTAACACAAATATTTATCACTCTACAATTATCGTCATATCACCATTTCTTTATTTATATCCATAATCACAGGATGCCATTACTTATTTTCTTCATCTTTATTTAGTCATGCACTTCATTTACTTGCATTATATCAACAACTCACTCATCCTAGAAGTGGTGCCAAGGCAGGTAGTTCCCACCATTTCCATGGAAATAGCGGGCGAGTAGTTCCCCGACACACTTCCAAGATACACAAACTCATATCACAACATACTTTCTTTAATAACCATCTTCATACACTAATACAGATATTTATTTTATTGTACTATATCACGTATCACATCATAAACATATGCATTCATTCCCATAATACCGCATTCCTTCATGTTGTATAACACCAACATAACATCTCATTACACATTATAATTTACTTGCAATTCATCACATGATTAACACATCACTTATTAGAATGCTTATTCTCATTGCATCAAAGGCATGCTTATAGCTCATTCTCATCTCATTATATCACTTAGTTACTACTCAATCTTATTGGGAATTAAACCTACTTTCATTTTCACTTATCACACAAGTCACCATTAATTTCACTTTCATTCTCATCAATTAATACTCCACATCCAAAATATAGTTTGGGCAATAATATCTCACACCCCAAAGCCGATAGCTTGGGTAATAATCACCGCACCCCAAACACATAGTCTGGGTAATATCACATCACGTCTCAAGCCGATAGCTTGGTTATTAATTTACTTCAATTACTATTCATCTTCACTTTATTTGATTCTTTATTTCCATTAATCATTACTACTAACATGCCAACTCACTCTGCGAATTATGCCAAGACAGGTAGTTCCCACCATTTCCACAGAAATAGCGGGCAGGTAGTTCCTTGACACAATTCCAAGGTACAACTCATATCATACTGTATTTTACTTAAATCATTTACATAGTATAATTACTTCATACTGTTTATAGTAACACACGTCTCTTTACTCTTTCATTTTAAATTAACCACATGCTGCATTTATCATTTCTTTTCATACACAAACTCATAACTCGTATTTCTGCATATTCATTTCATTCACAACCACTTTATTTCACATTTCACTATTCACTTTCTTTACTCTCACATTTTTATTTACACTTAGTTATTTTATTAGTTTGTCGACCAGTGAGCCACAGTATCCCAATATACTGAAAGCCGACAGCCCAGTAAAACACGCGGACCGATGCTCACACAGAGTCTTACACGTCCGAGGCTACGTCTTCCTCCCAGCCTGTGCCAGCGAGGGAACACCGCACCCCAGATAAACTGGGTACTTCCTCCCAGCTGAAGCCAGGAGGGAAAAACACCGCACCCCAGGTAAACTGGGTACTTCCTCGCGACGTCTGTCATCGAAGGAAAAATACCGCACCCCAGGTAAACTGGGTACTTCCTCCCAGCCGATAGCCAGGAGGGAAAAACACCGCACCCCAGGTAAACTGGGTACTTCCTCGCGACAGCTGTCATCGAGGGAAACCGGGCCTCAAGCCGATAGCTTGGGCGAAAAACACCGCACCCGAGATATACTGGGTACTTCCTCCCAGCCGATAGCCAGGAGGAAAAAACACCGCACCCCAAGTCGGTCCTTGGGTATTAGGAGGTCTAGCCCAAACCCCCAGGATTGCTGTAGGTACTGGTCAACAAAATCATCTGTTATTAGCATTACCCATTTCATCTTTTCATCTTGCTTTATCACACAAACATTTTACTTTTGATTTCAATAATTGCCACAACCTTGAATTTAATCACGTGAATTAATAACATATTTTATTAGCACATACCATCTTATCTTTTATCTTACCATTTAATGTATATCCAGTGTCCGCGATATTAATCTTCATATCATTATAATATCATACTATTGCTCATTAATTCACTTCGAACATAATTATAATGTAAACATATATCCACTTACTAATTTCATGAATTATCACATCACGAGTCAATATCATGATATATATATATCACAAACATACACCACACATGTGGGTTTCCAAGAAAAGGGGCCAAAATCACTTATTTCCTCTAATTAAATCTTATAATATCTAATTATAGCATACTAGCTCATACCTCACGTTTCATATAAGTAAAATCACCTATAAGGGCTTATATGCCCCAAAACATGCACAAAACGGGCACTATAATTACACAGATCTTCAAAACATGATCACAATCACTAATTTCGTCTAATTACATCTTATAACATCCATCCATGGCATGCTAGCCCATATACCAGGCTCCGCATATACCCGATTGCCTATATCGGCCTATATACCCCAAAAACATGCACAAAACATGCACGGGGTAAAAATATGCATAAATAATTTAATATATTTAGTTTTTATACATCAACACATCACATTAACCCATAATATAGGTTTTATATACTTAAAATAATTAATTTCACTATATTTCTCAAAAACCCATTTTCGGGCCCCTAAAAATCCGTATTTTTCTTGAAAATCAATTTTTGCTATAACTTTTACAAGACATATCAAAAAGCCACGAAATTTGGCCACAATATAAAATATTTATAAATACAATATACTCACCTGACGGATCGAGCAAACGATGTCCCACGTCCGTCCTGTAGCCAGTCGAAGTTCGACTTTTTCCACCTAATTGGAAAATTATAGAACCGGTTAGCTTAAAACTCAAAACTCGACCTACGGACCTCCAAATTCGAATCCGTCTTCACCCACGCATCACAAATGACATACGTAGATGAGCTACATCGATAGATTTCGAATTCGGATCCCAATACAAACACTCCCTTATTGATCGGAGGCTTTCTAATAAGAAAAATTCATATTTTCTAATTTCTTTAATCCTCTTTATCCTAGTTTCTCAAATTAGGGTTAATAATAATAATAGAACTCAATTATACCTCCGAACTCATCAAATTTTCACCTAAACCTCGCTCGGGCATTTCACCGAACACCCGGCGTGCATAAATAGTGTACCCGTAGTTTTTGAGATTCCGACGGGTTTCTAACTCCATAAAATTCTCACTAAACCCATTCTAAATTATTTTCCCTTAATACACAACAATTTCTATAGTCCATACTTATCAATTATTCTATTTATTATCCAAATTCTAAAGCCAACACACTAATTAATTAACAACTTACAAACTAATCAATTTCTTACCAATCTTTCTTCTCTATAATTACTAGCATCACCTAATTACCCTACTATATCATTTTCTAGTACTAAAACTCAAAATCATATTTTTCCATAAACTAAACTTCATAATTTCATACCTTACAAGCCTTATCTTTGCAAACGGACTCCGGAAATGAGTAGAGCTAGAACCCTCAATTTTTCTTCAAAAATTTGTTGGAATCTCTAGGGTTTTGAAACCCTAGGTCATGGCCGGTTGGGGGAATGAGTGCTGGCCGAAATCTGAAGGAGGGGGAGGAGAAAAGGGTATAAAAATGTAAATAAGAAGGTAAAATTGTTTATAAGTCCCTATTTGACCATAGCATTATATATATATCCTTCTAGTCCACTTTTCTAGGGTTTTTGTTATAAAAATCACTCCATAATGTACTTAAATTCCTCCCAATGTAAAAATGAATTAAAAATGCATTTTTATGCATAATTGTAATCAAAATCAATAGTTATAAACGATTGCAATACATATAAATATGTATATAGACGAATATCGCAATATTTCAGAAAAATACCTTCAGCTTCAAACTATAATTTAATAACTCACAAATTTAAACCCCCTATCAGGAACAAATGCCCTAGAAAAATTTCGGGTCAAATCGGATTCGTCTCCTCCGAGAAAACTCATCTCAAAACTCCTATATTGTCAAATTTTTCCCGTTTACCCCAAAATATCAATTTAATCATTCTAATACTAATAAAATTAATTAATAGGGGTAAATATACTCAGAAACATATTTAAAAATAATTTCAAACAAATAATTAAGGAATTAAAAAAAAACAGATGTTACATTCTACACACCTCAAAAGAAGCTCGTCCTCGAGCTATAGGGGTTAAGAAAACTCCCCAAATGATTTCAAGATACCTCCTCCACACCGTTACCTAGAATTTCCAGGTACATTACCAACATCAAACCTTCATTGCACCATTAACAACTACCCGGCTGGTCGTCGGGTTAGCTGCACTATGGCTTTACAATAACCACTAGTTTGATAGGATATATCACATTCAATGTCACCTCTAGCTGGACTTTAATCTACCATGGCTCCACCACTTGATAGATTTTTCACACTTTTCTCAACATAGAAATAAGAAATACATCAAGAATGCCCGATATCTCAAAGACACTCTTCAAACAATATACCACAATTCCAATTCTTTCTATAACTCTGAAGGGCCATCATACATCGGGTCTAACCTTTTTCTAATTCCTATAACGGCGTATTCCATGGACCAGGGATACCTTTAAGAATACCCAATCTCCAATTTCTAACTTCCTGAGGCTTTTGCCGCTAGTCTGCGCCACTTTTTCTTTTGCCGACTACACACCTCAAAAGAGGTTTATCCACACTCACTTGTTAATTAACAGTTTTCCTCGTTCTGGTCCATTAAAATATCCTCCTAAAATCTTGATACATCTTCGTGCTACCAGGATAGACAATATACTGAGTATAAGGAGCATTCTCCATTACCCGCTACCACAAGCTATCCTATCAAGAACAACAGATCTACGATAATACAAGGATTTCCCTTCCGTCTACTGACCAATCTGCATTACATTCATTAATCCCATTCAGAGTTCGATTTTGCATCCTTGGTCACAACCAGAAATTTTAAATTCAAGTTTGACTGGTCAACTGTAGGATAAACAACTGTATTGATAAACTACCGATATATAGGGTCGGATCAACCTCTACTACCGAAATAAAATCAAATTGATCTAATGAATTTAACACCGTCCACTCCTGGGACGTCATTAGGACCAAAACCTTCTTTCCATTTATAGCATTCGTCACCTTATTTCTTCCCTGGTTGGTATTCTATTTCCATACCAAGCTACCAAGGTACTCAAGCCACGTTTATTGCCTCCTGCTAAAATCATTTGCAGGAACGAGTGTTCAAACTCTTACAATCACAGAAAAAAAGCTAAATCTATTTTCTGAAAAACTAATTTCTCAACACCTTCAATACATGCCTTACTATCACTAATTTCAAATTTGCATAATTCACGCACCCCGTATAACCACAACTGCCTTAAGCTATAAGCCACAAGCGTGTCTTCAGGCATCAAACTCCGCCTGATCCTAGACTACATGCACCCCCTTCTCGGGATGATCAAAACATGAGCTATCGTTCATCTTCCTTTAACCCTTGAAAATATCTCTCCACGCGGTTCGGATCATACCAACGGCTCATTCTTTATGATAAAATGAGTTATCGATATAACAATAATAGAAAATCGAGAAATAAACCTCCGATAATAGCCACTTACAACCAAGAAACATTGAATTTCCAACACATCTGGGGGTTATTTCCCATCTTGTCACCATTTGAAATTTTTTTCGAATCCACAATACGCTTTCAATAGACATAATGTGTCCCAAATTCACACTTCTCGCCCCCATAATTGCAATTTACAGACATAGCATACCACTTTTGGTCCCAACCTATCGATCAGTGCTCCACCATACAGCAATTGTACACCAAATATCATTCACATATACAATCATACCCTGTTAATATAAGGGTGAAAGGCCCAATTCGTCAAATTCATGCCGAGTACAAAAAACAATTCCTGAGGTTTTTCCCTCTTCGAGGATTATCTGACAGTACTCGGTGTGCAACTCTAATCGGAAGATTAGTGGCACTCCCCGTATCTTATCCAACAAATTATCTCTTCTCAACAATGAATACTTAATAATCACCTTACTTAGTACACCTTCTCGGTGAACTGCCTTCTTTGTTACAATACTGCAGAAGCGCCCTACGGCGTATCACTTGAACCGATACCCTTTATCAATCACATCTCCTCAAATTCTCTTTCATCTTTTCCCATTCCTTAAGTGCTATAACACAAGCTGATTTAACAATTGGAGTCATACCAAATATCTAATCGATCTTGAACTCCAGAGTTCGCTAAGGTGGGAGGACCAAAAACCTCTTCAAATATATCAAAAATTTTGCAAACCCCGTCAACAATCTCAATCATCGTCTTAGATATTTCCACCAAATCCAACGAGTATAATTTCATCGTCCAAGGCATTATATATGATCAAAACTGGATTTCATCGGGCTGTCTCACCCGAATCCTCCCTGTACCATACCCCAACTACGCAGATGACCTACATAACCTTCTACAATCAATCAATCTCCCCAAATATGGGATAAAACAATAACCACACCACTCCCTAGTCTATAAAATATTCACCTATAGGGCATACGCCCATAAGACCTACACAAGATCACCAGGGAATCGCCCTTTACGGCACACAGTAATCAATATACTAGAATACTCCAATAGTACACAAAATCACACTGGGATTTCTACAGAGGTCAACCCATATGTAGGGCCGCAAAAAGTAATGCTGACTCAAGGTCAGAAAAAGTCTATTAAGGATCGCCCCTTTCCATGATATAATCCATACTTAACAAAACACCCATATAAAATACACTCACTATCTCCGACTAAGCAATAATGAACCCATACTCACATGGCAAGATCACTAGGATTAACAAAATTCCTAGTTAACCTAAGCTCTGATACCAACTGTAACACCCCAATTTTTTTTTTTTTTTTTTTTTGAAACTAACTCTCCAAATTCAATTCTTTCAATTTCTATATCACTTTGATCATAAACTAAGAAAGTTATATTTCAGGAAAAAATTTGACAGAGTCTCCCCTGAAATTTCTACCCCAAAACACAAAAAGCTTACGGAATTCTGCTCTAAATTTCGTAGCTCACAACACAGGCAATATAATCATGGGCTCCCCATGCCAAAATGAGCAGAATCACACAGGCAATATAAATATCATGCTCTGGGGGCCAAACTCATAATATAATATCATTTATCAATTAAAATCTATAAATTTCCTTTGAAAACTTATAAAAGTAATAGAAAAACTAAAGAAAACTTTTCAATAACCAATCACAGAACCCAATACTCCACAACGAGGTGGGTATGGGCTTTCTTACCTCATCACAGCACTAAGTCTATATATGTTCACCTTAATACAAAATAATACATCAACTGTCCATGTTTCTTTATATACTAAATACATAAATAATCTATCATTTCAACAAAACATAGCTTCTAACTCTATAACTACCTCACCGGGCTGCTAGCAAACCTGCAGGAGAGTTAGGGTTGTCCACCCTCAAGAAGGGACCTCCCCTAACCCCCAGAAAACAACAGGGGTTAGTCATTTCTGGTGTGAGTATAACCATTAATCTAATTAACAAATTAAATTGTATAAAGAAAATAAATTTAAACTTACACACATCAAGATAAGAAGATGCAACCTGAATTCTGAACATAAAACGTCACCAATACGATGTTATATCAAAATACTCTTCCAATCTGCATCCAACTATATAATTATCCATAACTTCACACATTTCACTATATGCTTCACACTAACCTCATATATATCCTTATTTTATAATTACATAATACTGATTCACATACAATCCATTACTTATCAATTTAATTTCCCTAACACAAATATTTATCACTCTACAATTATCGTCATATCACCATTTCTTTATTTATATCCATAATCACAGGATGCCATTACTTATTTTCTTCATCTTTATTTAGTCATGCACTTCATTTACTTGCATTATATCAACAACTCACTCATCCTAGAAGTGGTGCCAAGGCAGGTAGTTCCCACCATTTCCATGAAAATAGCGGGCGAGTAGTTCCCCGACACACTTCCAAGATACACAAACTCATATCACAACATACTTTCTTTAATAACCATCTTCATACACTAATACATATATTTATTTTATTGTACTATATCACGTATCACATCATAAACATATGCATTCATTCCCATAATACCGCATTCCTTCATGTTGTATAACACCAACATAACATCTCATTACACATTATAATTTACTTGCAATTCATCACATGATTAACACATCACTTATTAGAATGCTTATTCTCATTGCATCAAAGGCATGCTTATAGCTCATTCTCATCTCATTATATCACTTAGTTACTACTCAATCTTATTGGGAATTAAACTTACTTTCATTTTCACTTATCACACAAGTCACCATTAATTTCACTTTCATTCTCATCAATTAATACTCCACATCCCAAATATAGTTTGGGCAATAATATCTCACACCCCAAAGCCGATAGCTTGGGTAATAATCACCGCACCCCAAACACATAGTCTGGGTAATATCACATCACGTCTCAAGCCGATAGCTTGGTTATTAATTTACTTCAATTACTATTCATCTTCACTTTATTTGATTCTTTATTTCCATTAATCATTACTACTAACATGCTAACTCACTCTGCGAATTATGCCAAGACAGGTAGTTCCCACCATTTCCACAGAAATAGCGGGCAGGTAGTTCCTTGACACAATTCCAAGGTACAACTCATATCATACTGTATTTTACTTAAATCATTTACATAGTATAATTACTTCATACTGTTTATAGTAACACACGTCTCTTTACTCTTTCATTTTAAATTAACCACATGCTGCATTTATCATTTCTTTTCATACACAAACTCATAACTCGTATTTATGCATATTCATTTCATTCACAACCACTTTATTTCACATTTCACTATTCACTTTCTTTACTCTCACATTTTTATTTACACTTAGTTATTTTATTAGTTTGTCGACCATTGAGCCACAGTATCCCAACATACTGAAAGCCGACAGCCCAGTAAAACACGCGGACCGATGCTCACACAGAGTCTTACACGTCCGAGGCTACATCTTCCTCCCAGCCTGTGCCAGCAAGGGAACACCGCACCCCAGATAAACTGGGTACTTCCTCCCAGCCGAAGCCAGGAGGGAAAAACACCGCACCCCAGGTAAACTGGGTACTTCCTCGCGACGTCTGTCATCGAGGGAAAAATACCGCACCCCAGGTAAACTGGGTACTTCCTCCCAGCCGATAGCCAGGAGGGAAAAATACCGCACCCCAGGTAAACTGGGTACTTCCTCGCGACAACTGTCATCGAGGGAAACCGGGCCTCAAGCCGATAGCTTGGGCGAAAAACACCGCACCCCAGATATACTGGGTACTTCCTCCCAGCCGATAGCCAGGAGGAAAAAACACCGCACCCCAAGTCGGTCCTTGGGTATTAGGAGGTCTAGCCCAAACCCCCAGGATTGCTGTAGGTACTGGTCAACAAAATCATCTGTTATTAGCATTACCCATTTCATCTTTTCATCTTGCTTTATCACACAAACATTTTACTTTTGATTTCAATAATTGCCACAACCTTGAATTTAATCACGTGAATTAATAACATATTTTATTAGCACATACCATCTTATCTTTTATCTTACCATTTAATGTATATCCAGTGTCCGCGATATTAATCTTCATATCATTATAATATCATACTATTGCTCATTAATTCACTTCGAACATAATTATAATGTAAACATATATCCACTTACTAATTTCATGAATTATCACATCACGAGTCAATATCATGATATATATATATCACAAACATACACCACACATGTGGGTTTCCAAGAAAAGGGGCCAAAATCACTTATTTCCTCTAATTAAATCTTATAATATCTAATTATAGCATACTAGCTCATACCTCACGTTTCATATAAGTAAAATCACCTATAAGGGCTTATATGCCCCAAAACATGCACAAAACGGGCACTATAATTACACAGATCTTCAAAACATGATCACAATCACTAATTTCGTCTAATTACATCTTATAACATCCATCCATGGCATGCTAGCCCATACACCAGGCTCCGCATATACCCGATTGCCTATATCGGCCTATATACCCCAAAAACATGCACAAAACATGCACGGGGTAAAAATATGCATAAATAATTTAATATATTTAGTTTTTATACATCAACACATCACATTAACCCATAATATAGGTTTTATATACTTAAAATAATTAATTTCACTATATTTCTCAAAAACCCATTTTCGGGCCCCTAAAAATCCGTATTTTCCTTGAAAATCAATTTTTGCTATAACTTTTACAAGACATATCAAAAAGCCACGAAATTTGGCCACAATATAAAATATTTATAAATACAATATACTCACCTGACGGATCGAGCAAACGATGTCCCACGTCCGTCCTGTAGCCAGTCGAAGTTCGACTTTTTCCACCTAATTGGAAAATTATAGAACCGGTTAGCTTAAAACTCAAAACTCGACCTACGGACCTCCAAATTCGAATCCGTCTTCACCCACGCATCACAAATGACATACGTAGGTGAGCTACATCGATAGATTTCGAATTCGGATCCCAATACAAACACTCCCTTATTGATCGGAGGCTTTCTAATAAGAAAAATTCATATTTTCTAATTTCTTTAATCCTCTTTATCCCAGTTTCTCAAATTAGGGTTAATAATAATAATAGAACTCAATTATACCTCCGAACTCATCAAATTTTCACCTAAACCTCGCTCGGGCATTTCACCGAACACCCGGCGTGCATAAATAGTGTACCCGTAGTTTTTGAGATTCCGACGGGTTTCTAACTCCATAAAATTCTCACTAAACCCATTCTAAATTATTTTCCCTTAATACACAACAATTTCTATAGTCCATACTTATCAATTATTCTATTTATTATCCAAATTCTAAAGCCAACACACTAATTAATTAACAACTTACAAACTAATCAATTTCTTACCAATCTTTCTTCTCTATAATTACTAGCATCACCTAATTACCCTACTATATCATTTTCTAGTACTAAAACTCAAAATCATATTTTCCCATAAACTAAACTTCATAATTTCATACCTTACAAGCCTTATCTTTGCAAACGGACTCCGGAAATGAGTAGAGCACCTCCAAATTAGCTAGAACCCTCAATTTTTCTTCAAAAATTTGTTGGAATCTCTAGGGTTTTGAAACCCTAGGTCATGGCCGGTTGGGGGAATGAGTGCTGGCCGAAATCTGAAGGAGGGGGAGGAGAAAAGGGTATAAAAATGTAAATAAGGAGGTAAAATTGTTTATAAGTCCCTATTTGACCATAGCATTATATATATATATCCTTCTAGTCCACTTTTCTAAGGTTTTTCTTATAAAAATCACTCCATAATGTACTTAAATTCCTCCCAATGTAAAAATGAATTAAAAATGCATTTTTATGCATAATTGTAATCAAAATCAATAGTTATAAACGATTGCAATACATATAAATATGTATATAGACGAATATCGCAATATTTCGCAATATTTCAGAAAAATACCTTCAGCTTCAAACTATAATTTAATAACTCACAAATTTAAACCCCCTATCAGGAACAAATGCCCTAGAAAAATTTCGGGTCAAATCGGATTCGTCTCCTCCGAGAAAACTCATCTCAAAACTCCTATATTGTCAAATTTTTCCTGTTTACCCCAAAATATCAATTTAATCATTCTAATACTAATAAAATTAATTAATAGGGGTAAATATACTCAGAAACATATTTAAAAATAATTTCAAACAAATAATTAAGGAATTAAAAAAAAACGGATGTTACATTTACATAGCACAGCGGAATACAATACACCATGAATTACTAATTTCTTTCTTACAACAATTTCTTTTACAATAATACGTAAGTCACTACGTCGTTCAACTCAAGCATCCAAATCCCGAGCTACAAGTAATCACCTGTAAAACACGAGGCTAGAGATAACCCTAATCCCCAAAACTAAAGGGGTCAGCCATAACGGTGTGAGTGACATAAGAACAAACAACATAAGTAAAGCATGGATTTAGTAACAACAGAGAAATAAACGGGAGTAAGTGAATCTAGAAAAAAAATCACGAAATGCGAAAAACAACAAGTGAAGTTTTAAACTAAGTGTCAAGTGTAGAAAACAGGAAAACACATGTGTGAAACCAAGTCAAGAAAACACAATTCTATATGCTGACTCTCTAATGCGTACTTGTCGGAGTCTATGCATCCCACTCTACATAG